>CAHIKZ030002944.1:632500-812500 GCA_903632075.3 Acanthosepion pharaonis
ATTATTTTTCATCTTTTTTGCATATGGATGAGGTGCTTGTATTTTCTACAAGTATGTTTCGGATGGTATCTGGTAGATTTGTGTCTGGATTTAAATGAGTGCTAATGGACCTGTGATCGGATAGGTGAAGAGAAAGTCGTCTGGATGGGCATGTGACCGATGTAATTATTTATGAGTTTGCTTTGTTTAGGAACACAGTTCCTTTAACGGGCATTTGAACTCGCAAAGAAGGACATTACTGGAAAGTAATTGAAACTCACCTGAAGCGAGTTGAATGTGTAATGCTTCTCATGCCAATGACACTTCCACCGAGCTTCTCTACGGCATATGACTTCACTGAATTTTGATGTGTTCCTCTCGAATTTATATTTAAACTGGGGTCATCAGGAGAGAATGTGCACCGTTTCGGGGCTTTCCTCTCAACGATCTCAGTTGCACCCCCCCCTCACTAATGTGAGGCCCCATTATAACGATATACAAGTGTTGTAGATAAACTAGTTCAAATGTGTAACGGCGAAATTAAATTTAATAATTAAATAAGTAAATAATGTTAGTTCTTTGTACTTTTGACTTTGCAGGTTTCTTGTTAATTTTGAGGATAAGTTTAACTTTTTAAAAATTTTGTAATATATAATTTCATTTTATTTTTCAGGTCGACTGCGATAGTGTATTTTTTTATGATATTTCTAAGTAAAAATTCATCTTGCTTATACCTGACGTGTATTTGACTTTCGAAGAAGATGTTAATGTTATTGTTTTGTCTGCAAGTTCAGTTCAAAGTCACTAAAAACGATAATTTTATTGAATAAATTTCCTCTTTTATATTTTAATATATTTTTGTGTAATTCTGGTAAATATATCTGTTAAAATGAGATGTCAATGTTATTTTCATTTTCGTTCATTTAGGCGACAATTTATCCATCGCATCCTATACATATATATATATTCAAAAAAAAAAAATAATGCAATTCCTGCGACCACATCACACCTTACATTTGGCCGCCTAACTCCACAGACTGAAACCCCCATGATTATTATGTGTGGAGGGAAATTAAACGATAGACCAACAAAACGCATTGTAACCCCAAAGATGAACTGAAAGCAAAGATTATGGCAGTATTCAACAACTTAAAGAAGGAGACTGTCCAGAAGATTTGCAGGAAATTCGGAAGTCATCTAGAGGCCGTGGTTGAAGCCAATGGGGATTTTATTGAATAAATTTACTTTTTAGTATTTTAAGATATTGTTTTTGATATATAAATAGCTATATATCCTTTTCCCATTAATTTTACACTAAATCGTGAATGTGCGTCACAAAAAATATATTTAATCTAAATCAAAAATTGAAATATTATGCTATAAAATTTAAAAATAAATATGAATTATGTTACAGAGCAAAAAAGAATTTAATAAAATAAATCATTGCAATATTAACAAGTGACCTATAAATTTTGTGATCTTCAATGTCCTTTGAACCCTGCGAGGGTTTTACACATATTTCCGCAAAGACGACATAAAAACACTTATTTTTCGTTGCTTATTAGATTTTACATTGACATTGCAAGATTTCATATGTCAAGATAATCCGGGCCTGTTTCTACATACTAGATTATAAATTGGGTAGGCTGAATCTGGAGAAATTTCTTACGTCATTTATAGGTCTTCGAGTATGGCTATATATATGTCTAGTCAGGATATCGTCAGAGAGGCAACCAAGATTATAAACACCTCACACAAAAATGTATTGTTATCTATAAAATATTTAACTCCCTACCAAATCGATATTGTGCCAAACACAAAAACCTAGAATAGTATAATTGTATAAGTCACAATTAATAACCACTGCGTTAAAGAGCAAACATTTATTACAGTACAAAAAAATGCAAAAATTTACACATAAGACTCTTGCACAAAATTGTACTTTTGCGTACCTTATAAATAATTAAATTAAAGTACTGTTACCATATATGGTCTTGTGACCCGCGGTTCATCTCGGGGTCCACGACAAAATCCGAAGACGGATATGCAATGCGATAATTCCTGATCTGGCATCTCGTCTACAGACATGATGTGGCTTCCCTCTGTCTGTTCTACAAATATTTCCATGGAAACTGCTCTGACTAGCTACTTTCACTGGTACCCAAACTTCATGAATTTAAGCGTGCTACTAGGTTGGCATCTCGGTCCCACCCTTTCACTGTCGAAACAGTTAAATGTAACTGCCTCTTCTACTCCAACAACTTCTCTCGCACTTCCCATTTTCTCCTACTTACTTCCCTGATAGAATTAGCGGTTAAAGAACAGCCAAACTAATTCCAAAATTTTCTACACCAAGTTTGGTTTACGGCATATCAATACCTCAATGGGTTACTTAATACCGACAAGATTTTTATTGCTGTTAATATGCATTGTTATATGCAACCGAGCTTCCAAATTAGTCTATGCTTTATGGGATTGCGCTATCAGTGATATATTTAGCAAGAAAAACAGAATAGGTCAAAC
Source organism: Acanthosepion pharaonis (assembly GCA_903632075.3). NCBI lineage: Eukaryota > Metazoa > Mollusca > Cephalopoda > Sepiida > Sepiidae > Acanthosepion > Acanthosepion pharaonis. The sequence continues at coordinate 635,003 of CAHIKZ030002944.1, forward strand.
CTTTTCAACACACAGAAACAAAACAGGCCATAACTTTATTTAATTTCACCCTAATTAGAAGATAACATTTCTTATATAAAAAAAATACTAAGAAGGGATCATTTTTATATCTACCGTGAAATATTAAATACCAATTATTTGCGAATTTTGAATCAGGAGCTCAGGCAGAAGGTTTAAAATTGTTCAAGAAGGCAGGGATCAAACGGTTGAAGAATCTAAGATCTGTCTAATTACAACAACAACCGGTTTTAACCTAAATTCTTTCACTCCCACTCAACTCAAATTTAAGGTGTGATGTGCTCGCAGAAATTGTATTATATTTTATTTTTTGAATATAATTATATATTTATATATATATATATATATATATATATATAGGATGCGATGGATAAATTGTCGCCTGAATGACGCGAAAATGAAAATAACATTGACATCTCAGTTTAACAGATATATTTACCAGAATTACACAAAAATATATTAAAATATAAAAAAGTAAATTTATTCAATAAAATTATCGTTTTTAGTGACTTTGAACCGAACTTGCAGACAAAACAATAACATTAACATCTTCTTCAAAATCAAATACACGTCAAGTATATGCAAGATGAATTTTTTACTTAGAAATATCATAAAAAAATACACTATCGCCCGAACAAGAAAATTAAATTATATATTACAAAAAAATTTAAAACGGTTAAACTTATCCTCAAAAATAAACAACTAACCTGCAAAATCAAAACTCCAAAGAACTAACATTATTCAACATCCGAACACCACCAGACATAAATCAAAATGTCCACAAGATAGTGAAACGCACAAACGCAGACGCACGTTATCAACCAAATCTCACCAACTTGATTTTTTTTTTTTTTTTGATGTATGCTAATTGACTGTGCAAATTAGCTTATGCTTATGGATTTCTGTTTCAATATTAGCGTATTAACCAGTGACCAAAACGTCTGTATCGGGCACTTTCACATACAATGAATTTTGAGGATGTCACGTAAACTGTTTCAAGCGGAGGGCTAAACTCACGTGAGCGGTGTGGGTAACACGGCCCACTGGGCGAAGGACCTCATCGACGCAGGTCACTGGCCAGGGCAGAAAGGTTCCTCGGCTGAACTGCAGCGGTTACGTATTCCAGACTAAAGCGAAACACCTAGTTGGAGGACATCGGCTGTTGTCTAACCTGAGGAGGGATGGGATCCGCCCAAGACAGGCCACATCGTGAGCACGCCAAGAAATCACTGCCGGAAACCCATGGCACATCACCACGACAGATGGACGATAATGCTGGACAGCTGAGCACGTCCGTGTGTCCTAAAGACTCCTTTCGGAGTTAAGGGCGAAAGAAGAAGAAGAAGTAGAACAACAACAACAACAAGCCTACTCTCGTAATGAAATAGAGAGACACTCCCCTCGAAAAAGGGGTTTATTTTCATATGTATTCGTTATTGTGGACGGTCATCACTGGTCCTCAGCCATGTCCAAAATCTCTCGCGCGATGGCCCCAACTTGCCATGCCCGGTAAAGCGTTTCAACTGGCGGGCTAAACTCACGTGAGGCGAGTGGTGTTAACATCACACCGCTGGGCGAAGAACCTCCTCGACGCAGGTCCCCGGCCAGGGCGAAAGGGTTCCTCAGATGAGCTGCAACGGCCACGTGTTCCAGACCAAGGCAATCCAACCAGTTGGAGGACATCGGCTGTGGTCTAAGCTGTGTGAGGGATGAGCTCCACCTGGTTTCAACGCCCAAGACACACCACGTGATGGGCACACCAGCGGAGGCACAGGCTCTGGCAAATATGGAGAATGGTGAAGAGCTCAGGCCGTCGGCATCGGGCTTAAGAGCGAAAAAAGATGTAAGCTGCAGTGATGGAATCTTTCAAGGATTCATATATATCTTTGATATGTTACCAAGAGTAAAAAAAAAGACGAGAGAGAACACATGCTTCATAAACCAAAATTTTAGTATTACCTTTAATATCTTTATCTGCTAAAGCACGACTTAATGGCGGACATTAGAAAAGTATTTTCCTGAATAAATGTTTTAAGGAAGATATTTCATAAAGTTCATCCAAATGCAATGTTAAATGTTCGGTCAATAAATGCTGAATATTTGCTTATTGGGAAACAGCTAATTTCGCCATCAACATTAACAGTAGAATCCTCGACTGACGCCAATTCAGTCGGGTTTCGATCCTAGCTAGAGGCAACCGGACGTCTAGCCATACTGATGAGCTGTGATACAGCGAAACAGTCTGTCTGTGGATGACAGTATATATGCTCCTGAAAAAATTATTTCGATTGAGGTCTCTGGGGAGTGTGGGTTTGTAAACAGTGACTATTACGGCTAATAATGCAAGACTCTTCGGGAAATCTAATCGAGTTCTCTCAGTCACTGTGTGTTACCTAAAAATAAATACTCTTAAATTCACCGTCATCCCTGCCGTACGCCAACGGCTCCGCAGTAGAATCCCCCGACTAACACCTATTCAGTAGTGTTTCGATTCTAGCAAGACGCAGCCGGACGTCTCGTCACACTGATATAAAGAGAAAAGCAAGAAACGTTTCTGATCATAATTCCTATGACCAACGAATGTGTATAAATGATTTTTTTTGAATGAAATATCGTTTCATAGAAGATAAAACTTTCCTGGGGACAAGTAAAAATTACTTACCTGTTATGTCAAGCAGTGTTCGTTGAGAGTGTCGGTCTTTCCGCGTTTTGAACCCTAAGAGGGAAAAGACGAACATTCAGTTTGGTCTCTTTTTTGTCTCGTCTTAACTGAAGAAGAAATGACGTAGGGCCTTTCTGATTGGTCATTTATCATTTCAAGATAAGCAGTGGCAGTTATTTAATATTCCCGTTGTTGTATGCTTGATAGATTTTTACTTCAGGATCGGTAGAATATCTTAGGTGAATAGGTATAATGTTGAACATCACTGATGAGACGATCCTGAGCACCCATTGAGTGTATTCATAACATATATATATATATATATATATATATATATATATATATATATATATATATATATATATATATATACTACAAATAAGGCGATAATGGCAGTAAGACGCAAGGACTTTATGAGAGCGAAAGAAAATGAAAAACTTTAGTGAGAAAAGTAGGACAATAAAATAACAGGACCCAACGACACAGAAGTTTTGATTATATATATATATATATATATATAATTATTATTATTATAAAAGATAATAACAAAAGTATATTGAAGTCGCTACACAAAAGCTTTCATGTTTCAATACTTTGATTGTACTTCTTCAGCAAATTTTTAAGTAAATGTAAAATGATTTTTACCTCTTTTTCGGAAGTTAAAGGGAAAGAACATAAGGTCAGAATTAAAATTAAATTGGGTATGTCTTGATTAACCAATTAAATGTCAGATCTACGCTAAATAAAAATAAATATATGTTCAGAGGGTGGTGGTGTATGAGTTATTTTTTCATGACATGATAAACTGAAACATAGGACCTCATTGGGGATTTGCAGAAAATATGGCAGCGACAAATGTATCGTGAATTGTAGACAAATATGACGTTCATTTTTTTTTTAGAAAGGGCGTTTTTAAATATTTTTATATTCAGGAAGCTTCTTAAAGGAGCCTGTAGATAAATTAAAAATGTGGAATATCTGTATAAGATATTAATAATACTAACTGCACGGCAATACATAGCAAAATTAAAGCTGAATAAACAGAAAAGTTACTTAGCCGTAGAGGGTGGACCATTATATACTCATAAATTATGACTTAAATTTTAACTACATTTTAAGGTAAAAGATAAACTGTGACGGCAATTTACTGTTAATTCACTCCTCTGGTTCAATAGAGCTTTTTTGTCAGCAACTTTTATTATCTTTATTTTTTTATGTAAACATAAGAAATACGATTCATTTAAAGATTTACAAGTTCTTTTTTTTAATATTTTCCATTTTACCGTAGGGTTTTATTTACTTCTTTTAAGTTCCAAAAATATTTAGAAAGGGACATCCTATTTCTGTAGGTATTGAAAAAAGATAATACATGTTGGTACCAACTAGTTTTAAAGGAATTCTCGATACTCCCGATATAAATTTTTTTTTTAACTGTTTGATTTTCTATAGTGGAAGTAGTTCTTAGGTAAACAAGAGAGTTTGTTTGATATATGTTTTGTAATGGACGTTCGTTAATATTTCTATAATTACATTTGTTAGTATTATTTGCATTTCCTTCTTTGGAATGGCAATTATTACTTTATTGATTTAAAATTTTATTATTATACTTTTTAATAATTTTTTTCAGGTTATCGGTACAGCTATAGATTAGTTTTAGTGTATTTCTATTAACATTCTTTCTAAGCGGATTATTTCTGAGGAAGTATTTCTCAATTAAATGGAGAAACTTCTGCCTTAACTTAGTACTGACCATTTGATTAAATGGAAGGGGTGTATCAAATAATTTTTGTATTTTTATTTTACTATTGCTGTTGTTATGTTTTATATATTTGATGTCAGAGTACTTTATTTACAGTATTCAGACTATTGTCCTCATCTTTGTCGCCATATTTATTACAACGTTTCGGCCGTTGTACGCTCCGGCATTCTTCAGGTGGTTGAAATGTCGAACTGAACCCTTTATTTCTCTCACTGGGGTAGACTGTTCTAGTTCCACGTGCCATGTTTAATGGATGTCAGTCATCAGTTACCTCCTGTTAATTTCCCTCTGAAAATTCTCCACTGCCTTAGCCGGGTATTGAACTCACACTCTTTGGGTCTTGTCACTGTCTGACTAACGCCTTTATCCACTATGCCATGTGTCCTTGAGGACACATGGCACTGTGTGTGAATTTCTGGATATTATAAATCTAATGTCTTCAGCAATTTTTTTTACCAGAGCTAAAATTGCAATTTTTGTTGTTATTATCGCTTTTCTCTGGCACTTTCTATTACTGGTTCCCATATTGTATTCATTTCTATGCTTGTTCGGCTCAGGAGATTTTTGTGGCCTAGCATATGTGATGATTCCTTAAGTTTAATATGGCAACAAAGATGAGGACAATAGTCCGAATAATATAAATAATGTACATAATACCTCATCTCAGAAATATAGTCAGAATACTTATAGCCACTATTTTCAAGACAGTGTTATAAAATTTACTATGCTTGTGAAAGACATCTTCACTGGAGTTATTGCTAATCCTGTATTCTATGGAAGTGGGTATGTGTTTGATTACGGATGAAAGATGGTTAGAATTTGGGAAGATATATATTAGATTGGTGTTTGTTTTCATGTAGAGTTGGAATATATTAACTAGGTCTAATGTAACATCGAGTAAATCTACTTTTTAAAAATTAGTGTTAATCCTAACTTTAAGGTTGAGAATTTAAATTCCCTATGCATTAATTTCCTCATTTTGTCAGCTTTATTTTTTGGGGAATTTTTCATCACCATAAGGCGATCATCTCTATATATTCCTATATTATCAATGTTAATATCTTGATGTACACTAAGATTATATAAGATAAATAAACGAACAAGGTCGGAAGACTCAGCAGAGTCTAAGGTCCCATGAAAATCTCGAATTGTTCTTAATCTACTGTTCTTTGTTATGGAAAAGAAACAGATCTTCTACAGTTCATAATAATGTTAATTTCTTCATTGGAAAAATATATTGCTTTACTTTGTACTGAGCACCTTTTTTAAAGTAAATGCTACAAACAGTAGAATTTTTTCTCCACCTTTTCTTTCTCTCATTTTGTATATATATATATATATATATATATATATATATATATATATATATGTGTGTGTATATATATATATATATATATATATATATATATATATAGGCAACATATCGTTATTCAAAGACATTTCATAGAATAATATAGACATATTTATCTTTAACGTTTTTAAATCCATTTTATCAACATTTAATACAATTTTGAATTTTTACTATCTCTGGTTAGCTCCTTTATATTGTGCATGCTTCTTTACAAAAATACCATAGCTACAACAGATAAATTTAGAATTATATAATAATTATTTAACAGAGCGTGCTCAGGCGTGTTTTCAAACATCACCATCATAACGATCACAATAAGCATGATTTTGTAATCCAACCCTGGAGGAGATCGAAAGTACTTGGGTTAAAAAAAAAAACGACGGCCTCTTCCTTGATGAATTTCAACTTATAAAATAAATAGACATAATATGTCTATATTATTCAATGAAATATATATATATATATATATATATATATATATATATATATATATATATATATATATAAATATATCGGAGACAGAAAGTTTACACATATAGGCAGTGCCATTTTCTCACCTCAAGCAATAATCAAACCATATTCTGACGTTCACTTTAGGCGTGTATCTGACAGTCACGATACAATGTTGATGTCTATGTATAATTACACTAAATTCATATATATGCGTGTGTGTGTGTGTGCGTGTGTGTGTGCGCGCGCGTGTGCGCCTGCGTTTGTGTGTATAAGTATCTATGTACGCACATACACATTTACCTATTCCGTACGTATACATAGGTACACATATATGCATATCTACTTATATCTATGTTTGGCGTCATGTCTTCTATGCCTCAGTGCGCTTATTTTCCTAGAACCAATTTCTCTCGTCTTTGTCTGACAAGCTTTGTTCCTCCATTTTAATATGTCTCTTCAAGATGGCGGCGAAATTGGAAGACGGTAGAAGAGAACTAGCAGATAAATCATTCCAGTTGCGTATAGCGAATCGAGTTGGGAGAAAGTCAATATACATTTATTTGTTCCTAAATTCCTTTCTTCTTTTTTATTTATTTCTTTTTTTTTCATTTTTGTTTATCATTTTGTTTTTGTTTTTTTGGAAGGGTTTACTTCCATGACGTCATTTTTTTCTTATGGCCCTTGTTTTTTTGTATGTGTATGTGTGTTTTTTTTTGTTTTTTTTTTTGTATGTGCGTTTCGTTATCTGTTCGCATTCTTTATTCCATATTTCTATCTTTTTCAATATACTGATCTCATTGCCCATTGATTTATTCGGCACGTTTTTCTACCCTGTTTAAATTTCCTTCAATTATTTCTTTGTTTCTTTCATACTGAGTTTTGTCCTTCCAGACTTTCATTCATGCTTTTTTTTTCTTTACATTCTTCTGTTCTTTCTACTTCATGTCTTCATTTGTTCTTTTTCCATACCTTTGGTCAGAATCTCTTTCTTCCTTCATTTTTGCTTCTTTCCTTTTCTTTCAAACTTCATTCAGCATCTCTTTCCTTCTTTCTGAATTAAATTATTTTTTAATTAAATTATTTCTTCATATATCTGTCCTTCCTTCAGTTTTATCTCTATTTCTTTTTTCTTCAATATTTTGTTTATCAATTTTTTAATTCTTTCTTCTTTCATTCATTTATTCTTTCTTCTTTCATTCATTTATTCTTTCATTCTTTAATTCTTTTTCTTTCCTTCGTTTAATTTTTTAGCCTTTCCATCGTTTATTCTTTCTTCTTTCATTCGTTTATTCTTTCTTTCATTCGTTTATTCTTTGTTCTTTCATTCGTTTATTCTTTGTTCTTTCATTCTTTAATACTTTCTTCTTTCATTCTTTAATTCTTTTTTCTTTCCTTCGTTTAATTTTTTAGCCTTTCCATCGTTTATTCTTTCTTCTTTCATTCGTTTATTCTTTCTTTCATTCGTTTATTCTTTGTTCTTTCATTCGTTTATTCTTTGTTCTTTCATTCGTTTACACTTTCTTCTTTCATTCTTTAATTCTTTTTTCTTTCCTTCGTTTAATTTTTTAGCCTTTCCATCGTTTATTCTTTCTTCTTTCATTCGTTTATTCTTTCTTTCATTCGTTTATTCTTTGTTCTTTCATTCGTTTATTCTTTGTTCTTTCATTCTTTAACACTTTCTTCTTTCATTCTTTAATTCTTTTTTCTTTCCTTCGTTTAATTTTTTCGTTTTTCCATTTTTTATTCTTTTTTCTTTCATTCGTTTTTCTTTTTTCTTTCCAACGTTTATTCTTCCTTTTTTCCTTCGTTTAATTTTTTCTCAATATCTTTGTTTATATCATTTTTTATTCGTTTTCTCCTTCTCAGATTCTGTTTATATTTCTTTCATTAGTTTTCTTTTTTTTTTTCAATAACTTTCTTTGATCCTTTCTTCCTTCTTTCTTTTCTTCGAGTCACTTCTTGTTTTTCTTTTTCATTTTCTTTCGTCATGTCTTTCTTCTTTTATTCCTCTTTAATTTTCATTGTTTTTCTTCCTTCGTTTTTTCTTCGTTCTATTTTCTTCCCTCTTTTTTTCAACTTTTTTTCTATTTTTTCCTTTCATTCCATTCAGAACTTTTATTTTTATTATTTTATCTTTTCTTTCCTTCATTTCGTTTTCCTTTTTTCTTTTTTTCATTCATTATCTTATTTCTTTTGCTTCCTCAGTCATTCACCCGACCAATTTTCCCACCCGTTTTATTTGTTTTATATATATATATATATATATATATATATATATATATATATATATATATATATATATATATATTCCACTGTTACAATCTCTCCTCCATTTCAACATTTAATAATTTATTTATATTAATTGTTTCGTTTCTTGTCTTTTTTGTTTTGTTTCTTTTTTTTAATCCGACACTCCCACAACATTTCGATCTTTGTGGTCCTATTTGTCTCTTTCCTTCTCTCTTAAGCGATTTTTGACGACTCTATCATTCCACACATCAATTTGTCAATCTAGAAGTTAATCGAAATATCTAATTTGTTAATCTACCTATATTCTGTGATAATTATCTGTCTGCTCGCAAGCAACAGAAAACAAGCTTGCTGGAATTTTCATTAAAGTTGTCATATATTTATCTTAATAACATCTTTGACAGTTTTTTTTTTATTCTTTTTGTCCTTTCATCGTAGACTTTTGACTCAATATATTCATCCAGAGTTCTTTAAAAAAAATCCTACTCTTTCTGTAAAGATAATCTTTGATATTGGATTAAAAACAAAAATTATCGTCAGGTTTATTTTTTATTCTTTTGAACTACTTTCTTCCCTTATTCTGGACATTAAATTTTGACTTTTTCTCTATGTTCTTTTTGCTTTTCCAATCGTTTTTTCAAACTCACTTTCATTTTCTAGTCTTCACATTATCACCTGATGTTTTGTTTTGTTTTTTTATTGTTTCGTTTTTCATTTTGGTTTCCGACATTTCGATTTTTTATATCTTTCTGTCGTTATTATTTTGTCCTCCGAGTCATTTAATTTTCGGTCATTTTTGTCTCTTTTTGACGATCTTTTTAAAAATTCATTTTATTTCCATTGTTTTTTCTTCTTTTTCTCCTCCTCTTTCTTCTTTCTTCTCTTCACCATGTCGTTCTTTTTACCTAGCTTCGTTTCCTTATCGTCTGCTCTCTTCAATGTTTTTGCTAATTCTCTTGATTCAGTTCTTGTTTCCTTTCTGTCTTATCGTTACCACATCTGATTTCTTTTCAGCTTTTTTCAGAATAATTAGTCTATTCACTTTTCTGTTTCGTTCTGTGTCTCCCTTTCTCTCTCTTTTCCCTTTCCTCTCTTTTTTTCTTTCTTTCTTTTCATTCACCAATTCTTATTCTTATTCTTCTTCTTCACGTTTCATTTTCTTTTCTTCTGCTCAACCATTTTCTTTTACAGTTTGGGGTCCTTTCTTTTTGTCCATTTTTCCTCCCCGTCATCGTTTCTTCCTCTTACAGTCATCTGTTATTCTTTAGTTCAATTTTGGAACTCGTATTCTTACCTTCTATTTTATTTCATCTATCCTTATCTTATTTCATCTATCCTTCTTCCATAAGTTCATTTTGTTTTCTTTTTCAAAACTCATTCCTTTTCCGTCTCTTTTTCAACTTTTTTCCCCAAATCTGGCTTTATCTTATTTTTTTTCTTAGATTCTTCCTGTCCTTTTAACGTTTTTCTATTTATGTTTCCTTCAATATATTTTTCATCACTCGATCTTTATTTCTTTCTCTCTTTTTTTTCATTCGTTTATTTTTCTTTCTTGCTTAGTTTCTTTTTTACTATTTTCATTTCTTTTTTTTTTTTTGGTATTTTTTTTTCTTAGGTATTTTTTGCTTCAGGTTGATTTTTCTTTCTTCTTTTTTTTTCTTTCCTTGTTTCTTTCTTCCTTTATTTATTTATTTATTCATTTATTTATTTTCTCATAGGCATTCTCATAACCTCTGGTCTAATCTATCTTTCTCTTTATCGTTTTCCCTTTCTTTCTTTCTTTCTTTCTTTTATTTATTTATTTATATTCCCACATGCATTCTCATACTCTATTTTTATGCTCTCTATTTGATTATTTCTTTCTATTCCTTCCTTCCGTTCTTTCTTTTTTTTTCTTTCGTTTTTCGTTATAATTTCTTAATTTTTTCCATACACAATCTTATAATCACTTAATTTTTCTTTATTTATTTTTCCCGGTTTTCATTCCTTTCTTCCTTTCTTTCTTTCGTTCGTTCGTTCTTTGTTTTCATTCTTTCTTTTCTTCATACACCATTCTAAGCTCTCCCCTTTCTATCATTACATTGCTCTCTTTTCTTTTATTGTTTGAAATTATATTGCTATTTGCCTGCTTCTTCTTCTTCTTCTTCTTCTTCTTCTTCTTCTTCTTCTTCTTCTTCTTCTTCTTCTCCTCCTCCTCCTCCTCCTTCTTCTTCTTCTTCTTCTTCTTCTCCTCCTCCTCCTCCTCCTCCTTCTTCTTCTTCTTCTTCTTCTTCTTCTTCTTCTTCTTCTTCTTCTTCTTCTTCTTCTTCTCACTTTATTTCCCATTTTTTCTCACCTCCCCGTTTCCCGTTCCCTTTGTTATTCATTTCCCATTGGTCCTTATTTATCCCATAAGCCAATATCTTCCCGCTCTTCTAAACCTTCTCTCTGGCTCCCTTGCCGTCTTTCCTCGTCTATCTCCACCCACCTCCATCTCCATATTTACTTCCTCTTTTCGTCAAACACTTTTCTCCAAATGCTTGCCAATGTTTTTACTTCATTCTCTTTGCCTTTCACTCGTTCTTCTTCCACCACCAACCTCGTTCTACTTTTTCCCTTTTTTCTTATTCTTCTTCTTCTTCTTCTTCTTCTTCTTCTTTGACGCCATTTTTCAGAGTCCCCCTGTTGCCATTCCGTTCTTCCTGATTGCACTCAGCCAGCGGCCATATCTCCAATATCCAGTTCCGCAATCCGTGCGCGATTCTTTCACCGCCATTATAATAAATTTCTTCCTTCATTCGTTCTTTCATTCGTTCGTTCATTTCTTAATTCTTCGGGCAGAGATGAAAACCGACCTTTAATGATTCCAACTCACTCTGAAGACGTGCTTAACCATCTAGACACGGCGGATGCACATCGACACACAGTGACACATCCACGGACGCACAAACATTTGTATAAATGCAGACATAAGTATAGCAATGTGTCCGTAAAATAACGATTAAATAAACATTTTTCCCAAAATGCCTTTATTTTTCTGCATAATCTCCTTCGTGGACAACGCTCTCAATTAAATTGTGAATCTTAGTCACATAAATGTAGCATAATACAGTGAAAATTTCTGATCCAAGTTCAGCTAATAATTTGCCGATCAACAACCGTATATATGTATGTGCATGCTTATTTGTGTGTGCATTGTATAAGAAAGAGGGAGAGAGAGAGAAAGTGATATATGTATTTTAATATGCATGCGTATTTGCTCGAGTTTTACTTGTTAATTGTAAATAGATAGATAGATAGATAGATAGATAGATAGATAGAAAACAGACTGAGATAGATAGATAGATAGATAGATAGATAGATAGATAGATAGATAGATAGATAATGAACAAACTAATGTAGACAACGAAAGAGAGGGAGAAACATAAATAAAGACATAAACACATATGTTTATATATGTGTGTGTCTGTGTAAGAGAAAAAGAAAGATATATATATATTTTAATATGTATATGTATTCTTGCCAGTTTTATATCTTAATTGTAAATAGAAAGACAGCTATATAGATATATAGATACATACATACATACAAACATATATAACGAACAGGCTAATGTAGACAATGAAAGGGAGAAGCATAAAGAAAGACACACGCATACATGTGTGTGTGTGTGTGTGTGTGTGTGTGTGTGTGTGTGTGTGTGTGTGTGTGTGTGTGTGTGTGTGTGTTTCAGGATGGTATGTTCGTAGATACACAGCTCTGAGCTTGGTCAGGCATCTGGATATAATGGATGAAGCCCGAACCATAGATCAGCTCATGCTTACATACCTATATGCACGGTCGATAGCTAAAATGAGACATGTAATCTTTCAATTAGGGCCTTTGAGGATGAAGTCCTCTTCTATTGCTCCTAGTTACGAATTAAAGGACGACGCTACTCGCCAAATACGCTTTCTTGGGCAACTTATTTCTTCGGCTTTTGTGCTGTCTTCCTTCCGCGTCAATTCAAATTGCACACAGAGAACCCAACTAAGTAAAATAAAACCAGATAGATAGATAGATAGATAGATAGATAGATAGATAGATAGATAGATAGATGAATAGATAGGAAATTGATATAGGTATGAAAAAATTAAAAATAGATAATGAATGATAGATAGATAGATGATAGATAGATAGATGAAATAGATAGAAGACCAGAATAGATAGATAGATAGATAGATAGATAGATAGATAGATAGATGAATAGATAGATAGATAGGAAACTGATATAGGTATGAAAAAATTAAGATAGATAGATAGATAGATAGATAGATAGATAGATAGATAGATAGATAGATATGAGAGAAGACCAGAATAGATGAATAGATAGATAGATAGATAGATGATAGATAGATAGATAGATAGATAGATAGATGGGGAAACTGATATAGATGAATAGATGAAAATGATGATAGATAGATAGATGAATGGGAAATTGATATGGGTATGAAAAATTAAGATAATGAATGATAGATAGATGATAGATAGATAGATATGAGAAGACCAGAATAGATAGATAGATAGATAGATAGATGAATAGATAGATGATAGATAGATGAATGGGGAAACTGATATGGGTATGAAAAAATTAAGATAGATAGATAGATAGATAGATGAATGAATGTGGAAGACTAGAATAGATAGATAGATGGATAGATAGATAGATGGATGGATGGATGGATAGGAAACTGATAGAAAAATAGATAGATAGATATGAGAAGACCAGAATAGATAGATAGATAGATAGATAGATAGATAGATAGATAGATAAAGAACACTGAGATAGATGAGAACTGATTCATATTATCAGTTATTAGAGTGAAAGCAAGTGTTATTTCAGACCGACATATGCATACATATCGTAATACAATATACAATTTCACATATTATCATATATGTGTGCGTGTGTGCATACACGTATCTGAATATGTAGATTTCAATGTATTTATGTTCGCATTATTCTGCTGAAGAAACATAATTCAATCTGACCATAAGTGATTTCAGGTTTATAGAAGTGTAAAATTTCTGTTCACTGTCCTTGATGTAATTTCGTATCATTTCCTTACAAAAGGAATTGAGCAATATCTATTTTTTTAAACCTCACCCAGAAGGATTTCGAGAAACGAGACAGTTTTTCCAATATAGTCCCCCTTGCCATCAATGCATTTGGTCCAACGATGCTTAAAAAGGGTAATCCCATCACGGAAGAAGGTTGGTTTCTGGTCCTTCAAAAACTCCAACACAGCACATATATCATCATTGTTTCTAAAATGGCGACCGCGCACGTATGATTTGAGGGAGAGGTCAGATGGAGCTAAGTCTGGTGATTAAGGGAGATGACGGGGGGGGGTGCAAACAATTTATAGACACAGTTCTCTAATTCAGATACTGCATCCTGAGCAATGTGAACGGGTGCGCTATCGTTACCTCATCTGATTTCTTTTCAGCTTTTTTCAGAATAATTAATCTATTCACATTTCTTTTTTTTTTCTGTCTCCCTTTCTTTCTCTTTTCCCTTTCCTCTCTTTTTTTTTTCTTTTTTCTTTTTATTCACAAATTCTTATTCTTCTTCTTCTTCACGTTTCATTTTCTTTTCTTCTGCTCAACCATTTTCTTTTACAGTTTGGGGTCCTTTCTTTTTGTCCATTTTTCCTCCCGTCATCGTTTCTTCCTCTTTCAGTCATCTGTTATTCTTTAGTTCAATTTTGGAACTCGTATTCTTACCTTCTATTTTATTTCATCTATCCTTCTTCCATAAGTTCATTTTGTTTTCTTTTTCAAAACTCATTCCTTTTCCGTCTCTTTTTCAACTTTTTTCCCCAAATCTACCTTTATTTTATTTTAATTTTTTTTCTTAGATTCTTCCTGTCCTTGTAACGTTTTTCTATTTATGTTTCCTTCAATATATTTTTCATCACTCGATCTTTATTTCTTTCTCTCTTTTTTTTCATTCGTTTATTTTTCTTTCTTGCTTAGTTTCTTTTTTACTATTTTTATTTCTTTTTTTTTCGGTATTTATTTTTTCTTAGGTATTTTTTGCTTCAGGTTGATTTTTCTTTCTTTTCTTTCCTTTTTTTTTTTTTTTTTTTCCTTTCCTTCTTTCTTTCTTCCTTTATTTATTATGTGAACGGGTGCGTTATCCTGGAGCAAGAGGACACACCCGCCCTCAAATTCTCTCTGTCTTTCGACTTGACTGCTTGTCTTAATTCTGATGCATAGTACAGTCGATAGTTTTTCAGAAAAATAATTACGCCATCACCTTGCTGCCTGCTTTAACTTCTTTGGGGGTGTGTTTCCACTTTGAATCTTTGATTTAGGTTTGAAGTGGAGAAACCAGGTTTCATCTTGAGTTACTAATCGGCGGTGGAAATTATCACGGTCAGCCTGGAAGCAACTCAGAAGTGTCCTGGAAATGTTAACGCTTTTCACCTTCAGCTCTGGTGTCAGCATTCATAGGAGTTATCTTGCAGATCCCCAAGGTCTTAGTTGAAACAGTATGGACCGAAACAGTATGGACTTAGTTATCTGCTGGACAATAAGCCATCTGTCATCCCAAACCATACGGTGAAGGCCATCAACTTGTTCATCAGTGGTTGAGGTTTTTGGATAACCTGACCGAAGCTCATCTGTGCTGTTCCTACCGTGCTTGAATTCTGCATCCCACTTCTTCGCAGTTGCATAGGAAGATCAGTCCTAAGCAAGTGTATGTTCGATGTCCTCATGAATTTTCTTGAGGGCCATACCTTTCTGTGGCAGATACTATATGACTGCTCGGCTCACTGTTTTGTCCATTTTTCGATTTGTCACACACTGCTCACCTTTCTATGGGCCTCGCCTGCACAGAAAGGAAGACAGAAATCTGAATTAGTTTTTTCTAGCTTTATAAGAATTGGTAGTGTGTTGCCACAACAAAATGTTCAGCTATGGCTCTTCATTCTGGTGAGGCTTAGAGCTTTTTGAACGAACCTCGTATATTTTGTTCTGACCCAGCGATAATCATTTTTAAATTCTCTTATCACTGACATGTCACAGGAGCAGAAAGTAAATTGCTTCTTTGCTTTCGAATCACCAGTGTAGGGATGTTATACGTACAGGGTTTTCATGTGGGGTGCCAACAAACGTACACGTGGGAAAAAAAACTATTACGAAGTCTTCGTGACCAGGTGTCAGGATAATCCTACTTGGCCACTATTGGCATACTATAGAAGGTACTATTGTACACACACACACGCACGCACACACACACACACACACACACACACATATATATATATATATATATAATTATTTTTTTAAATATGATTCCATCGCTACACAGGAATTACCATGTTTCAAAAACAGAAACCAAAAACTTCCAATTCAATTATAGGAATTAAATTAAATTAAAGTACCTAATTCTGTTTCATTTTCAAGCGAATTTTGGAATTAATTATTTTGAAATTTACAGAGCTTTATAAGCACATACATTCATAATAAGAGGTTAAGTCGAGGTAGGGTCGGGGTGCCTTTTTTCAAACGAATGATGACATCCGTTCAACGCATGCTGTCTGGTCTTTTTCAAGGACAGAAAACCTCTTTTCGAAAGTAACTAATATGTTGATACAATAGTTGTCAGTGAAAATGAATACCATACCATCCCTTATTATTTTGAGTGGTTTTCTCCATATCCATAGAAATTAATATTATTCTACATTCAACACCATCACTTGATAAGACACCACAAGTGTTGAAACAAAATAGCTTTTTCGTAGTGATTTTATAACATGTTTATGTTATAATTTTCGAATAAATTATATTTGCTTTACGCTGTATTGAGCACTCTTTTAAGGATAGTATTTCTGATTATTGGAATTTTTTCCAAATACATCAATCCTATACTTGTATATATACATATATATATATATATATATATATATATATATATATATATAT
The DNA here is from genome assembly GCA_903632075.3 of Acanthosepion pharaonis. Taxonomy (NCBI): domain Eukaryota; kingdom Metazoa; phylum Mollusca; class Cephalopoda; order Sepiida; family Sepiidae; genus Acanthosepion; species Acanthosepion pharaonis. The sequence goes on from CAHIKZ030002944.1 coordinate 651,449, forward strand.
ATATATATATATATTGAACATTAAAAATATTTAAAATTAAAATTTAATATAAAAAATTAAAATCTTCAGACGCAATTTTTTGTATACTAATATTCTTTCGTTTTATTATTATTTCATTTAGATTTCTCGACTAGTTTCCACCAACATGGCTATTATATATATATAAAATATATATATATATATATATATATATAGTAATATATATATATATATATATATATATAAATATATATATATATATACATATATAGTAATGCGTATATAGTAATATATATATATATATATATATATATATATATATATATCGTAATACCTTGTACATTATATATTCAAATGCAATGAGAACGAATCAAATTCAAATTCAAACGTTCTAACATTAATTTAAAACAAAAATCTATACAAAAGTAAAGATTGAATTCTTTCTGTCTCTCTCTCTCTCTCTCTCTCTCTCTCTATATATATATATATATATATATATATATATATATATATATATATATATATATATATTCATATTTGCAGGGGAAGAGATGTTTTTATAAGCATTATTAAAAATTGTTATAACCATCATTTTCACCACCTCCTGACGAGATGGTACGTTGCATTAAAACATTAATGCATTTTGATAGCGGTAATATGTGTTCGAATGTAATAACCAATAATAATATATATATATATATATATATATATGTGTGTGTGTGTGTGTGTGTGTGTGTGTGTGTGTGTGTGTGTGTGTGTGTGTGTGTGTGTGTGGTAGTGAATGGGATTCAGATAGAGATCAAATATGGATCGGAATCCAACAGAATTATAGGATAATGAGCAAATATAAAACGTTTATTAATGCAGCAAGTTTTACATGTTTCAGAAAATGAGCTATGAAGAAACAAAGAAAGAAACAAACAAACAAATACTGGAAGAAAGAGTATAGGGATTCAGATAGGAAAATCAAGAAGAAAGAAAGAAAGAAAGAAAGAAAGAAAGAAAGAAAGAAAGAAAGAAAGAAGAAGAAGAAGAAGAAGAAAAAAGAGATATTGGAAGTAAAATAAAAACAACAAAGAAAAACGAATGAATAAACCAATGAGTATAGGAATTCATATAGAAAAATCAAGAAGAAAGAAAGAAAGTAAAAGAAAGAAGAAAGGAAGATATATTGGAAGTAAATTAAAACAACAAAAAAAGGAAATAATAAACCAATGAGTATAGGGATTTATATAGGAAAATCAAGAAGAAAGAAAGAAAAAAGAAAGAAAGAAAGAAAGAAAGAAAGAAGGAAAGAAAGAAAGGAAAAATAAAGAAAGAAAGAATGAATGAAAGAAAAAGAAGAAAAAAGAAGAAAGAAAGAGATATTGGAAGAAAATAAAAACAACAAAGAAAAAATAATAAAACAATGAGTTTAGTGATTCATACAGGAAAATCAAGAAGAAAAAAAGAAAGAAAGAAAGAAAGAAAGAAAAAAAAGAGATACTGGAAGAAAATGAAAACAATAAAGAGAAAAGTAATAATAAACCAAGGAAAATGCCCAACCAAATTTTGGAGACTAGAAGGCGTCACCCTGGACTCTTGTCATGCGATCAGGAGAGTGAATAAGCATCTCTGGTTGACCATGACAATTTTCACTAAAAGCCAAATCATAGTGCAACTCACGCTCAAAACTGGAGGCCTATCTCAAATCTCGTCGCTTTACTGGGGGAAAAAGATTTGTAATTTCTGTTTGGGTTTGCAGTAGTTCACTATTGTAGTTGGCTTAAGAAATTCAAAGAAAAAATAGTCGAGATGAAGGGCAGAACTAATTTAGCTCGGAAAGTTATTTCTCTTTATTTTGGCTCTTATTACAATTAATAGAATTGACATATGATTTGCCGGAGCTTCGAACCAATCACTTTCCACCTGATTAACAACGACGTACGAAATGTTTTATGCATTTTAATCTTTGAATTAATTAGCAACGTTAAAACAGTTTTAATAAAACAAAAAACAAATTGGCAGTTTGAATTCTGCAACAAAATATGACATGAAAATAACTTTTTATTTTACTTATTTTATAGTTTAGTAATTAATTATTAATTATTTTACTATTTAGTATGTAATTAGTAATTATTCTATTGTTTATCTTTTATTAATTATTCTATTGTTTATTAATTAATTATTAATTATTCTATTGTATATTAATTAATTAACTATTGTTATGCTAACATATTTTGTGATTACTAGAAGACAATTGATTCTTAAAATACGTAGTTTAGCAGCAGGGTCAGGGTTCATTTTTTCTACATCTCGTTTACAAAATGTAAAATATCGGATTAAATTTATTAAATTTAATTAGGACATTAACTTATATAACAACGTTCCTAATTAAACGATTTTTGATTAATTTTGATATTTTTTATCACGTTTGCTCTCATTTTATGTTTTTTATGGTAAACTTAACTAAAATTCAACGTACTTTTTAAAAATAACTTTTTGAAAGAAAAATACAAATTATTCATAAAAATAGATTTTATCTGCAATATATTTGTTATGAATAAGATAATCATGAAGAAAAAAACGAAATTAACTTTATGTAATAAATAATATAATTTTAAAAGTATTTTGTAGAATCAAAGAAAAAATGTTCGAAAGAAATGACTGTTAAAAATAACAAAGTATTATTTAAATTAACTTTCTTGTGAGAGACATTGTAATATTTGTAATAAAAAAACTAGAAAAATACGATTACTAAATTATTTCTTTAAATGAAGTAAAATTAAAATGTTACATTTTGTTATAAGAAGTGTTGTAAAATTTCCATAATATTGTCATTTGTTAGAAACAGAAATACAGAATGACAAAAATAAATAATGTTGAGAATTAATGCATTTGTTTTTATGAATAAAAAATTCATACAGAAGAAAATATTAAATTAACCTTTTTAAACCTTAAATTAACTAGATAACAAGAGCAATTTTCATAAATTACATTTTTTAGTGAATTTTGCATAAAAAATTTGTTTGCAATGAAAACATAAAATAATATAGCATTTGCAAAAAACAAAACAAAATATGTAAATAGTATAATTGGTTAAATTTATTCCAAATGTAAAAACAAGAAAAATACAACCACAGAAGCGAAGTACCGCAAAATTAAACAGAAAATTATTCGCTCCCAGTGGAACGACGAAATTTGAGATAGGCCACCAGTTCAGGACAAGAGTTGCATGTTAAAACTCGGGTCTTTAGTAAAACAAAACAAAAAAAAAAAAAAAAAACGCCATCGTTCTCATTTAACATTGACGGTTGTTGGATCACTGGTGTGTTACATTCGATCAAAGATAAAAATAAATAAATACGGTCAGTCGGGGTAGGTGGAAAGATGAACGAATATAGTAAAGTCAATTCCATTTAATGACTACTCTCCTATATTGTAATGTAATGCTAGACCGTTTTATCAAAAATGAGAAACATACTTCAAACGATGCATTTCTATCGACGAATAGCGGGAATTAAATTGATATTATTAATAGTTTTCTTTAGAAGAGGGAGTACAAAGAAACTGCTGTTAATAGTGAGAAGAAAGTGACAGCTGAAATTTAAGAGCAAATAACGAAAAAAAAAAACAGCTTAGAGGATTTAAAACTCTCGGGGTACATTGAAGTCCAAAACAGTGGAAACTTATTTGAACAATTTGAGAAAATGGATGCTGGAACTAGGACAAAAAAACACAAAGATAGCAAAGTACACGAAGCTGTGGAGAACTACGATTGCCAACGTTCGAAATGATGGGAAACACACACGCACACACACACACACACACACACACACACATATATATATATATATATATATATATATATATATATATATATATATATAATAAAACAATAACATCCAAAATTAACTCATATGGGAAATAGCCTATTTCGGCAGACGAAGATATCGGTCGTCTGTCTTATCAACACCGGTGTGGACAGAATTCGTATCAGAAATAGAAATTCAACTGTGAAAGCTAAAAAAAAGGAGAAAAAAAAACAACACCAATCGAAAAACTAATACAGAATTTATCCATTTCAATGTTTCAGTCAGACGAAAGGCACGAGACAGGGTTCAGGGGAGGGTGGAAGATATTTGTCTTAAACAGAAGAAGTTTTATAAAATTCAACCCGTGTTATTATTATGACACTAATTTGGGGTTATATGAAGAATGAAATATAGGAATATAAAATAACTTTAAAATATATAGATAAAAGGATATAAGGGATTAATAGAATTAGTGTTGGGGCATCTTCAAGTAAGGTAAAGTTTATAAATTATAATTGATATAGGTAAAGAGGTTATATGGGTGGAAATATAGAAACTAGAATTAGTTATACATTCAACACTTGAAGAGTTCGAGGTGGGGGGGGAATATTATGGAAATATAGTAGCTAATCAAGTTAAACGTATATTATGGAAATTTGAATTTGTTTTTATGTCGATATTTTAACACTAATTCATTCCTCTGATTCAATAGTTAGCATTGATTATTGTATTTTATTATTCTAATTTTTTCTTCTAAATATAAGTCACACCTATCTCTAAGACTATTAGGAGCGGAACCTATAATCTTCCAAATTATCTGTGAGCTGAAACCTTTCTCCTTCAATTCTCAACATTTCTTTGAAAGAGCTATCTGGTGTTTTATTTTAGGGTTAGAAAATCAATGCTTGTGGGTATAAAATCTCTGTTTCCATTCTTCCGCAGAAATTCCAATGTAAACATTATAATTTTTCATGTTTTCTTTGGGGGAAATGATCGTTTGATATATAACCCTGGTGGATTTGCATTTGCCCTCTACTGGACAATTCTTTCTCTCTCTCTCTCTCTCTCTCTCTCTCTCTCTCTCTCTCTCTCTTTATATATATATATATATATATATATATATATATATCCACACACACACACACACACACATATATATATATATATATATATATATATATATATATATATATATATATCCACTGCACACACACACACACATATTTTTTAAACAAAATCTTGAACCTATGCGTGTTGGCTCGGCTATTTAAATATGCTAGTCAATGCTACCTTATGGTTATCTCCTCGACGGCACATGGCACAGTGGATAAAGGCGTTGGTTAGATCCAGTGACAGGACCCAAAGAGTGTGAGTTCAATACCCGGTTAAGGCAGTGAAGAACTTGGAGAGGGGAAATAACAGGAGATACCTGATAACTGACATCCATTAGACATGGCACGTGGAACTAGAACAGTCAACCCCAGTGAGTGAAATAAAGGGTTCAGTTCGACATTCCAACTACCTGAAGAATGCCGGAGCGTACAACGGCCGAAACGTTGTAATAAATATGGCGACAAAGATGAGGACAATAGTCCGAATAATCTAAATAGTGTACATTTTTTTCTGATTTTAGTCTCTATATTAAATAATATTTTAGAAGTTTAGTTTAGAGCAGGGGTCGTTAAATGGGTCCGAGCAACCCCTAGGTATCGGTGTGAAGCTCCTGGGTGTCGATGATAGTCAAGGGGTCGAATGGAGGTCGGTGTGCGTATGGCACTGTGCTAAATTAGTTTGGGTGTATGTACAGGGTGCGAGGGATAAATTGTCGTCTAAATTACGCAAACATGAAAAACAATATTAAGATTTCATTTTAACAGATATATTTACCAAAATTACACAAAAAAATCTTGAAATATTATTAAAGTAAATTTATTGAATAAAATTGCCATTAGCTTCAACCACGGCTTCCGGACGACCTTGGAATTTCCTGTAACTCTTTCTCTTTGTTTAAGTTGGTGAATGTGAAGTTTTGAAGGTCTCTCGATCAACTGCTTCCCACACGTAATAATCAAGCAGATTTGCTGTCTGGGGAGGGTAAGTGACCAAATGTAAGGGATGATGTGGTCGCAAAAATTGTCTGACAGCCATGGCTGGGTTGCCCTGCTTGAGTGGCAGGGTGCAGATTCCTGTTACCTTAAGTCATTATAAATTAATTGCAAGTTAACACTAAATATAATTCTTCCTTAATAATGGTGTAGCCGAAAGCGCTTGGAAAAATAAAACATTTGGATAGTTTTGGCATAATTTATCTACGGAAAAAAGAACAATCTTATAAGATCATATAAAAATGATATAAAAAAAACAAACTTGTCTGTCATATTTAAGGAAGCTTGCATATATATATATATATATATATATATATATATATATATATATATATATATATATATATATTGTCTATATTAGGCAGCATATTTTCATTCAAAGAGATTTGATTAAATAATTTAGACACATCGTACCGATTAGTTTTCGTTGTGATCCTTTTCAAGTTCAGGAATTAACTAAAGACAGTCACAGATGAGATTGAAAGTACTTGGCAAAATAAAAACTATTTGAAAGTAAATGTTGGTATTTTTCTTACTCAATTTTCTAAATCTACCAAAAAATGAAACTGAACTTGGAAGGTTCACAACAAAAACTAATCGACATGATATGTCTAAATTATTTAACCAAACCTGTTCGTATATATATATATATATATATATATATATATATATATATATATATATTGTGTGTATTTAGGCAGCATATTTTCATTTATGCACGTTTCATTAAATAATATAGCAAGTGTTGTCTATTTTTTTTTTATGTAAATTTTGTTCGTAACATCTGATAAGTTTGATAACATTATCATTAAACGAAGAAAGAAATTAACAATATTGATCCATATTTTTTTTAATATAATTTAAGCTTTTTGGCTTACTTAAGCTTCATTATCAAAGATGTTTTTGTCAAACATTTTAAACAATATACGGACACGACAGTGATGATAGTCTGTCATTGTTTACATAGATAATTTTAAAGCTAAAAACGATAAACACGCGCATATAAGACACTAGAAGCGAAAATCCACCGCATCTTTTGACGTCACATTGACCCTATTTCAATGAATTGAGAATGTTAATTCAAAAGCCGTTAGTATAAACCAATGGCTTCTGGAACGACTATAGACATTTAAGAATATTTGTAGGTTGCCATAATTGATTTTGTTTAGGTTGGGTTTTAACTGTTTATTAATAATGCTTCAAGTATTTTTTAGTTTTTGTTTATTGTTTTCATGTCGAAGTATAGTTGTGTTTTCTTATTTTTTTTTTGGATCCCAAATTGCAGCAGGCATTTTATTTTAAATGCCTAAAAAATGTTAGTTTTTATATTAATTTGTAGTGTAAAAAGCTTAATACAAATTAATTTATTAAATATTATTAACTTTTAAAAGGTGATAATACACATCAGAATTTAAGGATTGTAATAATTTAAAAAAAAACTAAAATAGTTCTGTTTAAACGGAATAATGTTTCAGTACTATAGGTGCAAAAAAGGTGAGAATAAACGACCATTTTAGTTGGCCTTACACAAGTTGGCATAGGTATTTGTAAAATTTTAACTTAATAATGGGTGAGCCAATTTTAAAAAGTCAATGAAATGTTGATTTAAAACGGAAAATAAAAAAGTTCAATTTTGGATATGTCTTACTTTGCCAAGAGGTAATGACTGCCTGCAGCAATATATATATATATATATATATATATATATATATATATATATATATATAATTTATTCAAAAACAAAAATGAAAAATGTTATAAAATCACTAAAAAATATTTTTTTCAACACTTTTCGTGTCTTTCAAGTGAGCAGTTGTTAAGACATAAAGAATGGATTAAACAAAATGGCTAGTGATTTTCCTAATGATTTTATAACATATTTATGTTATAATTTTAGAAATAAATAATTATATTTGTTCTACTCTGTATTGATCACTCTATTTAAGAATAGTACTTTCGGTTATTGCCAATTTATTCCAATGCATCGGCCCTATATTTCTATATTATATATATATATATATATATATATATATATCGGACTATTGTGTGTAATAATTTTTTGTTGTATGGAACAACGTTTGAGAGATTGAAAAACCTGACTCAATTTTAGCTTAAAATTTACAAAAAGAATATTACCTATTTAATACCAATGACAGCAGGTTTCGGAAATTGTGTTGCATTTGATAATGAAAGGTGATTATGCCACTATTTCAATATTTAACTATTGGGGAAAGTTTGAAGAAAAAAAAAAAAATCATTTTAGAAGTCTTTCACAAATAGTTTATCATAATCAATAAAAAGGTAGCCAGAGAAGGCGGGAATTTAATTAAAATACTGTCGACATCTTTTTTTAGATTTAATACAGCGTGTCCCAACATTATATGCAGACGAATAGAAGGCCTATAATCGTAGAAATTATTGTTCCAAGAGGAATCAAATTACGGTCAGTTATTTGCAACGTTTCGGGTTGAGGATTAATATTTCGAAAATCGAAAACTTACCTATTAAAATATATTTGTATTTCCTCAACTTTTGTAATTTATACGAAATACAGTGAAAACCGAACTATTAACATTCCATCATCACTTAGTGGATAAATTCGTTACCTATCGCGATGAAACAAAGTCATCTGAGTAAGGGGCCCTGTCTTGGCAAAGCAGTTGATCAGGTGATTGGAGGTTTTACGAACGTAGAACCAGCTCTTAATTGCTGTTGTTCCCAGGTCCAGCGAAATAAACCTGACATTGGTACCACCTGGTTAGGCCGGGTTCCCATCTGCGGGTAAATAGTGGCCCTCCAAAAAAAAAATTTTAAAACAAACCATGGTATGTTCTAAAAGATAAATATTTTAGTAAATATACAAAAAGTACCTAAAAGGTTATAAAAAAGTGTTACCAATACAAAATTATTTTAAATTACGTTTGAATCATTTTTTCAAAATGGCCTGCATTATTTTTCGCCGTATAATTGCCATTAAAAAATTTTTATTCTGTAGTTGAAGGCATACATGTTTGTGTTCAAAATATATTTAGCTGACCCCATAATAATGTGTTAAAATATTTCGGCATTAATTCAGTTGTTGAAGGTGTCGCTATACTGTTAAAATATCTCTTAACCAAAAATCCGTATTTTAGTTAAATGACGAATACACATTACACCTGTAGTTGAAGGCATACAATTTTTTCAAAATATATTTAGATGAAGCCATTCAAAATAGTTATTTTTTTATCTTTTTAAATAACCCATAGAGGTGTTGATATGCCGCCAAACAAAATGAACGAAAATCAACCTATTAAAGGCTAATTAATATTAGGTTAATCAAAAATCTTGATTAATAATGTCGTTTTTGACGTATTTTTTAACGTCAAAAAACGACATTATTACGTCATTATTTTTCACCAAGCTAGAAAAACTCATCAGACCTCAATAGAATCACGTACATACAATGTGTCGTTAATTCGACTGGAAAAATTGTTTTATGTACCTGTTGCCTATCACCTGACTGCCGTTTAAATCCACTATTTTTGTTAGAATTCAAAAAGCATCATCCGAGACCTTGTTGAAAATTATTTTCCGCCCTCCAAGAAAATTCTCGGGGACACACACACACAAGCGTGATGAGGTGAGCCGAGACTACTCTGTCAGGACTACCATGGGAATTTCAGGCGAACTACAATCCCTTTGTTCCGTCAATAAAGGTCTACGCGTCCCTTCACGGTAGGACCCGCCATGACACTTGCATAATAACAATTTATTAACATCCCTCCGTATTCGAATTTGGAACTTGAACGGCTTCTTCCCGCGAACCTTGATTTGTTTAAAGGTCAAGGGTGGTGGAAAAAAAACGGAGCTCGTCAGTACCCATAACATGGAAGTAGAGCTAAAACTGGCTGGGTACATTCAATGTCCCCAAAACCATACTAGTTACATTCCATCACTGCAAAACGTACCCCAACCTACCGCCAGTCACAATGAACAGATGCCCCCTCGGGGGAAGCACAGTGATTTAGGTGAAAGAGTTCTTCGGCCTCAAACTCACACCTGATATCAAGTGTAACTCGTACATACAATCCGTTGCTAAGGATGCAGGTAAAATGTTCGGTTCCCTGTACCATTCCAATAAGTACCTGACTCCTCCTGCTATTCTTTATCTTTACAAAGACAGATCAGGCCTTAAATGATGTAATGCTGTCATATTTGGATTTAATTTCTCCGACTTTTAACTAATATAAATTTCAAGCCCTAAAAAATTAATTTCATACGTCTATTACTGAATTTGTCTGTCAGGCTTTAGATAAGAACAGATTTCTTTACGTATCTCGAAGTCGTTTGAAAGTCTTTTTTTGGCATGATGGCCTTCTCCACAATCTCAAGGACTTTAAATATCTTGTCGAATAATTTTGTCTTCTTAATCCTCTTCGTTCTTAACAAAATCAATTAAACAGATGTTTTCTTTTCAATTTCCTTTTTCAATATGTCGGACCCCCATTATTCTACCCCTGGACCTACCTTCTTCCTTGTCATCAAAAAATATCATCCCGATGTAACTACAGTTCCAAAATAGGTATTCCTTTTGATGACATGGATTCCAAAATTTGTGATGTCTTTGTAGCAAGAGTTTTCAATTCAGGAAGGCTTTGAAACTATTTTACGTTCCATCATCGCCGATCTGACCCCGAGCTACTACTAAAATGATCGGTGGTAAACTAAGGGAAGTAAATATCGTGAAAGACTCTTCGGCTTCAAACTCACACCTGACCTCAAATAGGAACTCGTACATACGATCCGTTGCTATGGATACAGGTAAAATGATCGGCTGAGCCAGATCAGACCTAAATGGAGTATTACTGTTGTATTTGGGCAGGAGCTATCCATTCTTCACTTTCCAGTCTCAATAGATTTCAAAAATATATCCGCGTCCTTCTGGGTGATGAATTATTTTCCTCTCTACATCTTCTTTCTCAGGGCCTTGCGCAGCTCTATCGCAGTTTCCATGAAAAAGTGTTCAGATGAATACTTTTCAAAGTTCCAACATTTCTAACCCTCACCGCTGAGACCTGCCATGCCACGCCCATTGCAGTGAACCACCCTCATTCCCTGTGTCCTCCATTGCTGAGATGTTAGTTCTACTCGAACAGCTTCTTCCCATGAACCGTTGTTTCTGGAACCGACTCCCAAGTGACCTTTTCCCCGATTCTAACAACCTTAACCTGTTCAAGACAAGGGTCTTCTTATTAAACATAAACTGCGCCTCTTATTCTGTAAACCTCATACCCGGTTGATTCTTGGGGCTTATACAGAGTGAACATTATTGTAAAAAAAAAGAAATGATGATTCAAAATGATTACAAAATATCCGGGGACCTAAGAAGCGATGTCAAAGTCATTTTCTTATTACTAATTGTTCACCAAGTATAAGGCCCAGGTGTCTCTCAAGGTAGATAATTACTGAATGAGGTTTTTGTATGAACATAAAAGGAGGAGGTAAGAACTGCAAATTATCATTATATATGTCGGAAAGACAACAGAGGATTGTTTTGTATTTTACAGTTTGTCAACCCATTGTGCGTTATTTAATCGTGAAGCTTATTTCGGGCAGTAGGAGACCGCTTACAGAACTCGGTGTTTCCAAGTAGTCTCCCATCTAAGTACTGACTGAGATCGACACAGCTTAACTTCTCTGATCGAAAACCCACCGATGTTTCCCCTGACCCTAGGCCTGAAAAGATTAAAACTGTAATGATCCTGAACACATCCTCTCGGATGAACGACAGGTTCTCGGAAGAAATTGTCCAAATAGAACTTCCTCCTTACAAATGGAATATGAAAGGAATGGGGATGATTCGACTCTGTGTACGTGACATGGCTGGTATAAGATGTAAAGGTCTGAAGTGGTGGAGCAAAGGAATATAGCCCGTCTGAACATTTGCCATGGCAATAGTGATAGAGTAACGAGAGACATGTCTCTAGGAAAGAGTGGAAAATAATTCCTCATCGACAGGGTTTCGTAAACGATTTTTACTTGTGCCGAGGGCCGGAAAGAGAGGCTTGTGCAGCCTCCGTTCAGATGTTGCAGCAATGTTTCATTTTTCGTCTTATCCGAGCCTGATACTTTCTGGAAGAGTACAAAGAACTGACCATTTTTCCAGAATCTTTAGCGATGATATGAGTTCCATTTGAGTTCTGGGATGAACTTTGAGTCAGGTGCTTTCTTTTTTTTATTTTTTAATCATTTTCCATATTCTTAGCACCTAATACAAGGGGAGTTTTTAATAATTGGGGTAGGGATTTTTGCTAATATACCATAAACGGGGTTCTTAGTAAAGTAATCGGAAAATCATTTAACGGGTCAACAAGTGTGAAATTAATAAACGGGATGATATTAATATGCTTGCAGGGGTCGAAAAACACCCCTTCTGTTAGACACTTAAGGGTATTGATTTCTTTGTTGTTGTTTATTTATCTTTTTATTTTTGTTTCTTTTTTTTTCTTTTTTATTTCATTTTGTTTCTCTTTATATATTTTTTTAATTTTTCATTTTTTTAATATTTTTCTTCTTTTTTTCTTGCTTTTCGTTTGTTTCCTTTTTCGTGATTTCCAATTTTTTTTCTTTGTCTTTCAATTTCTTATTTTCTTTTCTTTTCCTCTCTTTTCTTTTTTTGTTTTATGTCCTTGTTTCTTTTCTTCTATTTTCTTCCTTTTATTTAATATTTTGTCCATTTTCTTTATTTTTCTTTCTTTTGTTTCATTTTCTTTCTTTCCTTCTTGTTTGGATTTTATGTATTTTCTTCTCTTTTGTTTTTTGGGGGTTTTTTGTTTCTTTTCTTTGTTTCTTTGCTTCTTTTGATTTGATTTTTGTCACTTTCCTTCTCTTGTGTTTTTTGTTTCTTTTCTCTGTTTCTTTGTTTTTATTTCATTTTTGTCATTTTTTTCTCTTTTGTTTTTGTTTCTTTTCTTTCCTTCTTACATTATTTGATTTTTGTCATTTTTTTCTCTTTTGTTTCTTGTTTCTTTTATTTGTTTCTTTCCTTCTTTTTATTTGATTTTTGTTGATTTTCTTCTCTTTTGTTTCTTGTTTCTTTTCTTTCTTTCTTTTTATTTGATTTTTGTCACTTTTCTTCCCTTTTGTTTCATGTTTCTTTTCTTTCTTTCTTTTTATTTGATTTTTGTCACTTTTCATCTCTTGTTTCTTCTTTCTTTCTTTTTATTTGCTTTTTATCACTTTTCTTCTCTTTTGTTTCTTGTTTCTTTTCTTTCTTTCTTTTTATTTGATTTTTGTCACTTTTCTTCTCTTTTATTTCTTGTTTCTTTTCTTTGTTTGTTTCTTTTTATTTGATTTTTGTCACTTTTCTTCTCTTTTATTTCTTGTTTCTTTTCTTTGTTTGTTTCTTTTTATTTGATTTTTATCACTTTTCTTCTCTTTTGTTTCTTGTTTCTTTTCTTTCTTTCTTTTTATTTGATTTTTGTCACTTTTCTTCTCTTTTATTTCTTGTTTCTTTTCTTTGTTTCTTTTTATTTGATTTTTGTCACTTTTCTTCTCTTTTATTTCTTCTTTCTTTCTTTTTATTTGCTTTTTATCACTTTTCTTCTATTTTGTTTCTTGTTTCTTTTCTTTGTTTGTTTCTTTTTATTTGATTTTTGTCACTTTTCTTCTCTTTTGTTTCTTGTTTCTTTCTTTTTATTTGCTTTTTATCACTTTTCTTCTCTTTTGTTTCTTGTTTCTTTTCTTTCTTTCTTTTTATTTGATTTTTGTCACTTTTCTTCTCTTTTATTTCTTGTTTCTTTCTTTTTATTTGCTTTTTATCACTTTTCTTCTCTTTTGTTTCTTGTTTCTTTTCTTTGTTTGTTTCTTTTTATTTGATTTTTGTCACTTTTCTTCTCTTTTGTTTCTTGTTTCTTTTCTTTCTTTGTTTCTTTTTATTTGATTTTTATCACTTTTCTTCTCTTTTGTTTCTTGTTTCTTTACTTTCTTTCTTTTTATTTGAATTTTGTCACTTTTCTTCTCTTTATTTCTTGTTTCTTTTCTTTGTTTGTTTCTTTTTATTTGATTTTTGTCACTTTTCTTCTCTTTTATTTCTTGTTTCTTTCTTTTTATTTGCTTTTTATCACTTTTCTTCTCTTTTGTTTCTTGTTTCTTTTCTTTCTTTGTTTCTTTTTATTTGATTTTTTGTTTTTTTCTTTTTCTTTTGTTTTCTTCTTTCTTACATTTTATTTGCTTTTTATCACTTTTCTTCTTTTTGTTTTCTTGTTTCTTTTCCTTTCTTTGTTTTTTTATTTGATTTTCGTCACTTTTCTTCTCTTTTATTTCTTGTTTCTTTTCTTTGTTTGTTTCTTTTTATTTGATTTATGTCACTTTTCTTCTCTTTTATTTCTTGTTTCTTTTTTTGTTTGTTTTCTTTTTATTTGATTTTATCCTTTTCTTCTCTTTTTTATTTCTTCTTTTCTTTTCTTTCTTTTATTTGATTTTATCACTTTTCTTCTCTTTTGTTTCTTGTTTCTTTTCTTTCTTTCTTTTTATTTGATATTTGTCACGTTTCTTCTCTTTTATTTCTTGTTTCTTTTCTTTGTTTGTTTCTTTTTATTTGATTTTTGTCACTTTTCTTCTCTTTTATTTCTTGTTTCTTTTCTTTCTTTCTTTCTTTTTATTTGATTTTTGTCATTTTTTTCTTTTTATTTCTTGTTTCTTTTCTTTCTTTCTTTCTTTTTATTTGATTTTTGTCACTTTTCTTCTCTTTTGTTTCTGTTTCTTTTCTTTCTTTCTTTCTTTCTTTCTTTTTATTGGATTTTTGTCACTTTTCTTCTCTTTTATTTCTTGTTTGTTTCTTTTTATTTGCTTTTTATCACTTTTCTTCTCTTTTGTTTCTTGTTTCTTTTCTTTGTTTGTTTCTTTTTATTTGATTTTTGTCACTTTTCTTCTCTTTTGTTTCTTCTTTCTTTCTTTTTATTTTCTTTTTATCACGTTTCTTCTCTTTTATTTCTTGATTCTTTTCTTTGTTTGTTTCTTTTTATTTGATTTTTGTCACTTTTCTTCTCTTTTATTTCTTGATTCTTTTCTTTGTTTGTTTCTTTTTATTTGATTTTTGTCACTTTTCTTCTCTTTTATTTCTTGTTTCTTTTCTTTGTTTGTTTCTTTTTATTTGATTTTTGTCACTTTTCTTCTCTTTTATTTCTTGTTTCTTTTCTTTGTTTGTTTCTTTTTATTTGATTTTTATCACTTTTCTTCTCTTTTGTTTCTTGTTTCTTTTCTTTCTTTCTTTTTATTTGATTTTTGTCACTTTTCTTCTCTTTTATTTCTTGTTTCTTTTCTTTGTTTGTTTCTTTTTATTTGATTTTTGTCACTTTTCTTCTCTTTTATTTCTTGTTTGTTTCTTTTTATTTGCTTTTTATCACGTTTCTTCTCTTTTGTTTCTTGTTTATTTTCTTTGTTTGTTTCTTTTTATTTGCTTTTTATCACTTTTCTCTTTTGTTTCTTGTTTCTTTTATTTCTTTCTTTTTATTTGATTTTCGTCACTTTTCTTCTCTTTTTTTTTCTTTTTCTTCTCTTTTTCTTTTCTTTCTTTTTTTTTTTTATTTGATATTTGTTTTCCTTTTCTTCTCTTTTATTTCTTGTTTCTTTTCTTTGTTTGTTTCTTTTTATTTGATTTTTATCACTTTTCTTCTCTTTTGTTTCTTGTTTCTTTTCTTTCTTTCTTTTTATTTGATTTTTGTCACGTTTCTTCTCTTTTATTACTTGTTTCTTTTCTTTGTTTGTTTCTTTTTATTTGATTTTGTCACTTTTCTTCTCTTTTATTTCTTGTTTCTTTTCTTACATTTTTTCTTTTTTTTTTGTACTTTTTCTTTTCTTTTTTTATTGATTTTTTTTTCTTTTTCTCTTTTTTATTTGATTTTTTATTTTCTTTTCTTTTTTCTTTCTTTTATTTCTTTTTTTTTCTTTTTTTTCTATTTTTTTTTTGTTTTCTTTTATTTTCTTTTTTTTTTTTTTTTGATTTTTCACTTTTCTTTCTCTTTTATTTTTGTTTTTTCTTTTCTTTTCTTTTTATTTTTTTTTCACTTTTTCTTCTTTTTTTTTTTTTTTCTTTTCTTTGTTTTTTCTTTTCTTTTTTTCTTTTTTTTTTCTTTCTTTTTTTGTTTTTTTTTATTTGATTTTTGTCACTTTTCTTCTTTTTTTTTCTTTTCTTTTCTTTTGTTTTTTCTTTTTTTTGATTTTTTTCTTTTCTTTTTTTTTTTCTTGTTTTTTCTTTTGTTTGTTTCTTTTATTTGTTTTTTTTTTTTCTTTGTTTTTTATTTTTTATTTTTTTTTCTTTTTTATTTGATTTTTTGTTTTTTTTCTTCTCTTTTTTTTCTTTTTATTTGTTTCTTTTTTTCTTTGTTTTGTTTCTTTTTATTTGATTTTTTGTCCTTTTTTTCTTCTTTTTGTTTCTTGTTTCTTTTCTTTTTTTTTTCTTTTTTATTTGTTTTTTGTCTTTTCTTCTCTTTTTTTTTTTCTTTTTTTCTTTTTTTTTATTTGCTTTTTATCACTTTTCTTCTCTTTTGTTTCATGTTTCTTTTCTTTTTTTTCTTTTATTTGATTTTGTCACGTTTCTTTTTTTCTCTTTATTTCTTTTTTGTTTTTTTTATTTCTTTTTCTTTTCTTTTTTTTTTTTTTTTTTTTCTTTTTTTTTTTTTTTGATTTTGTTTTTTTCTCTTTTCTTCTTTTTTTTTTATTTTTTTTATTATTTTTTTCTTCTCTTTTGTTTCTTGTTTCTTTTCTTTCTTTGTTTCTTTTTATTTGATTTTTATCACTTTTCTTCTCTTTTGTTTCTTCTTTCTTTCTTTTTATTTGCTTTTTATCACTTTTCTTCTCTTTTGTTTCTTGTTTCTTTTCTTTCTTTCTTTTTATTTGATTTTTGTCACTTTTCTTCTCTTTTATTTCTTATTTTTTTCTTTCTTTCTTTCTTTTTTTATTTTGATTTTCTTCTCTTTTTCTTCTCTTTTTTTTTCTTTTTTTCTTTTTTTGATTTTTGTTTTTTCTCTTTTTATTTGATTTTTTTCTTTGTTTTTTTCTTTTCTTTTATTTTTTTCTTCTTTTCTTTTCTTTTCTTTGTTTGTTTCTTTTTATTTGATTTTGGTCACTTTTCTTCTCTTTTATTTCTTGTTTCTTTTCTTTCTTTCTTTCTTTTTATTTGATTTTTGTCACTTTTTTTCTCTTTTATTTCTTGTTTCTTTTCTTTCTTTCTTTCTTTTTATTTGATTTTTGTCACTTTTCTTCTCTTTTGTTTCTTGTTTTCTTTCTTTTGTTTTTTTTTTTTTTTTTCTTTTTGTTTCTTTTTTTCTTTTCTTTTATTTTTTGATTCTTTTTTCTTTGTTTGTTTTCTTTTATTTGTTTTTTTATCACTTTTTCTTCACTTTTGTTTCTTTTTCTTTCTTTTCTTTCTTTTCATTTTATTTGATTTTCTTCTCTTTTCTTCTCTTTTTTATCTTGTTTCTTTTTTTTTGTTTTTTTTCTTTTTATTTGATTTATGTCTTTTCTTTTCTTTATTTTTTTATTTCTTGTTTCTTTTTCTTTATTTGTTTCTTTTTTATTTGATTTTTGTCACTTTTCTTCTCTTTCTTTTCTTTTATTTCTTTTCTTTGTTTCTTTTCATTTTATTTTATTTTTTATCTTTTCTTCTCTTTTGTTTCTTTTTTTCTTTTCTTTTCTTTCTTTTATTTGATTTTTTGTCCCTTTTCTTCTCTTTTATTTCTTGTTTCTTTTTTCTTTGTTTTTTTTCTTTTTTGTTTTTTATTTTTTTCTTTCTTTTTTTATTTCTCTTTTTTCTCTTTTATTTCTTTCTTTCTTTTTTTTTTCTTTTTTTTTTTTATCTTTTCTTCTCTTTATTTCTTTGATTCTTTTTTTGTTTGATTTTTTCTTTTTTCTTTGATTTTATTTTCTTCTTTCTTTTCTTTTCTTTTGTTTTCTTGTTTCTTTTCTTTCTTTGTTTTCTTTTGTTTTTGATTTCCTTTTTCTTTTCTTTTTTCTTCTCTTTTATTTTTGTTTCTTTTCTTTCTTTCTTTTTATTTTCTTTCTTTTTATCCATTTTTTCTTTTCTTTTTTATTTCTTGTTTCTTTTTTCTTTCTTTTCTTTTATTCACTTTTATTCTTTTCTTCTCTTTTTTTTCTTTTTTCTTTTCTTTCTTTCTTTTCTTTTTATTTGATTTTGTCACTTTTCTTCTCTTTTGTTTCTTTTCTTTCTTTCTTTTTATTTCCTTTTTGTCACTTTTCTTCTCTTTTTTTCTTATTTCTTTTCTTTGTTTCTTTCTTTTTCTTTCTTTTTTTTTGATTTTTTCTCTTTTGTTTTTTCTTTTTCTTTTCTTTAATTTTTTTTTTTCTTTTTTTCTTTTTTTTTGTTTCTTTTTTGTTTCTTTTATTTTTTCTTTCTTCTCTTTTATTTCTTTTTTTCTTTTTTTTTGTTTGTTTCTTTTTATTTGATTTTTTGTCCTTTTCTTCTCTTTTTTTTTCTTTTTTTTTTCTTTTCTTTTTTTTATTTCTTTTTTTTTTTTTTTTTTTTTTCTTTCATTTTGTTTCTTTTTTTTTCTTTCATTTCTTTCTTTTTTTTGTTTTGATTTTGTCCTTTTCTTCTCTTTTATTTCTTATTTCTTTTCTTTTTTTTTCTTTTTATTTATTTTTTCTTTTTTCTTCTCTTTGTTTCTTTTTTCTT
This sequence comes from Acanthosepion pharaonis, assembly GCA_903632075.3. NCBI lineage: Eukaryota > Metazoa > Mollusca > Cephalopoda > Sepiida > Sepiidae > Acanthosepion > Acanthosepion pharaonis. Next base: position 670,003 of record CAHIKZ030002944.1, read on the forward strand.
TTTTTTATTTTCTTTTATTTGATTTTTGTCTCTTTTTTTCTCTTTTTTTTTTTTTGTTTTCTTTTTTTTCTTTCTTTCTTTTTCTTCTCTTTTGTTTCTTGTTTCTTTTCTTTCTTTGTTTCTTTTTTTTATTTTTTCTTCTTTCTTTTTCTTTCTTTCTTTCTTTTTATTTTTTGATTTTTTCTTCTCTTTTTTTCTATTTTCTTTTTTTTTTCTTCTTTCTTTTTCTTTTTTTTCCTTTTCTTTTTTTTTTTTATTTTTTTTCTTTCTTTTCTTCTCTTTTTATTTCTTTTTTTTTTTTTTTTCTTTTTTATTTTTTTTATTTTTCTTTATTTTATTTTTTTTTTCTTTTCTTTTCTTCTTTTTTTTCTTTTCTTTTCTTTTTTCTTTTTTTTTTTTTTTTCTTTTCTTCTCTTTTATTTTCTTGTTTCTTTTCTTTGTTTGTTTCTTTTTATTTTTTTTGTTTTTTCTTCTCTTTTATTTCTTGTTTCTTTTCTTTTCTTTTTTTTCTTTTTACAAATTTTATCACTTTTCTTCTCTTTTATTTCTTGTTTTCTTTTCTTTCTTCTTTTTTTTTATTTTTTTGTCCTTTTCTTCTCTTTTATTTTCTTGTTTTCTTTTCTTTTTTGTTTCTTTTATTTGATTTTGTCACTTTTCTTCTCTTTTATTTCTTGTTTCTTTTTCTTTCTTTTTTCTTTTTATTTTTTGTCACATTTTTTTCTCTTTTTATTTCTTTTCTTTTCTTTCTTTTTATTTGATTTTGTCCTTTTCTTCTCTTTTGTTTTCTTATTTCTTTTCTTTTTTTTTTTATTTATTTTTGTCTTTTCTTCTCTTTTATTTCTTTCTTTTCTTTGTTTTTTTTTTTTTTTGCTTTTTACTTTTCTTCTTTTTTATTTTTTCTTTTCTTTCTTTTTTTATTTTATTTTTTTTCACTTTTCTTCTCTTTTATTTCTTATTTCTTTTCTTTTTATTTTGTTTTTTTTATTTATTTTTTTTTTTCTTTTTTTTATTTCTTTTTCTTTTCTTTTTTTTTTTTTTATTGATTTTTGTCTTTTCTTCTCTTTTATTTCTTGTTTTCTTTTCTTTTTTTTTTCTTTTTTTCTATTTTGTCTTTTCTTCTTTTTTCTTTCTTGTTTCTTTTCTTTGTTTTTTTTTTATTTGATTTTTATCCTTTTCTTCTTTTTTTTTTCTTGTTTCTTTTTCTTTATTTTTTTTTTTTTTTTCTTTTTCTTTTTTTTTTTTCTTTTTTGTTTCTTTTTTTTCTTTTTATTTTCTTCTCTTTTATTTCTTCTTTTTCTTTTGTTTTTTTCTTTTTGCTTTTGTCACTTTTCTTCTCTTTTATTTCTTGTTTCTTTTCTTTTTTGTTTCTTTTTTTGATTTTTTGTCCTTTTCTTCTCTTTTTTTCTTTTTTCTTTCTTTGTTTTATTTTTTTTGATTTTATCACTTTTCTTCTCTTTTTATTTGTTTTCTTTCTTTTTTTTTTTTTTAATTTTATTTTTTTTCTTTTTTCTTTTTTTCTTGTTTCTTTTTTTTTTTTTTTCTTTTTATTTGATTTTTTGTCACTTTTTCTTCTCTTTTATTTCTTATTTCTTTTTTTTTTCTTTTTTTTTTTTTTTTCTTTTTTTCTTTTTTTTTTATTTCTTGTTTCTTTTTTTTGTTTGTTTCTTTTTTTTTATTTATTTTTATCACTTTTCTTCTCTTTTTTTCTTTTTCTTTTCTTTTTTTTTTTTTATTTGATTTTGTCTCTTTTCTTCTCTTTTTTATTTCTTGATTTTTCTTTTCTTTGTTTGTTTCTTTTATTTGATTTTTGTCACTTTTCTTCTCTTTTATTTCTTGTTTCTTTTCTTTTTTTTTCTTTTCTTTTGTCTTTTCTTTTATTTGATTTCTTTTCTTTTTTTGTTTCACTGAATTTTTTCTTCTCTTTTGTTTCTTGTTTCTTTTTCTTTGTTTTTTCTTTTTTTTTTTTTTGTTCTCTTTTCTTTTTTTTTTCTTTTCTTTCTTTCTTTTTTTCTTTTTATTTGATTTTGTCTTTTCTTTTCTTTCTTGTTTCTTCTTTCTTTTCTTTTTTTCATTTTCTTCTCATTTTCTTCTCTTTTCTTCTTTCTTTCTTTTCTTTGTTTGTTTTCTTTTTTTGAATTTTGTTTTTCTTTTCTTTTTTTCTTTTTTTTTTTCTTTCTTTCTTTTTTTCTTTTTATTTTTTTGTTTTTTTTTCTCTTTTATTTCTTTTTTCTTTTTCTTTCTTTCTTTTTTTTTTTGATTTTTTGTCCTTTTCTTCTCTTTTTTTTCTTTTTTCTTTTTCTTTTTTTTGTTTCTTTTTTTTGATTTTGTCCTTTTCTTCTCTTTTTCTTTTTTTCTTTTCTTTTTTTTTTTTTCTTTTTTTTTTTTTCTTTTTCTTTTATTTCTTTTCTTTTGTTATTTTTTTTCTTCTTTTATTTCTTTTTTCTTTTCTTTGTTTGTTTCTTTTATTTAACTTTTTTGTTTTTTCTTCTCTTTTGTTTCTTGTTTTCTTTTCTTTTTTTGTTTTTTTTATTTTATCACTTTTCTTCTCTTTTTATTTTCTTTTTTTTTCTTTTTTTTTTATTTGATTTTTTCACTTTTCTTCTCTTTTTTTGTTTTTTTTCTTTCTTCTTTTCTTTTTTTATTTTTTTTTTCACTTTTATTTCTTTTTTTTCTTTTTATTTTCTTTTGTTTTTGTTTCTTTGTTTCTTTTATTTGTTTTTTTTTTTTTTTGTCTTTTCTTCTCTTTTTTATTTCTTCTTTTCTTTTTTTTGTTTTTTTTTTTTGCTTTTCTTCTTTTTTCTTTTCTTTTTTGTTTCTTTTTTTTCTTCTTTTTTTCTTTTTTTTGATTTTATCCTTTTCTTCTCTTTTATTTTTTTTTTCTTTTCTTTTCTTCTTTTTTTTTCTTTTTATCTCTTTTTCTTTCTTTTATTTTCTTGTTTTTCTTTTCTTTTTCTTTCTTTTCTTTTTTTTTTTTTTTTTTTCTTTTCTTTTATTTCTTTTTCTTTTCTTTTTTTTATTTCTTTTTATTTATTTTTCTCTTTTTTTTTTTTTTTCTTTCTTTCTTTTTATTTGATTTTGTCACTTTTCTTCTCTTTTTTTTCTTATTTCTTTTTTCTTTTTATTTCTTTTTTTTATTTTCAGAAAGGAGAAAAATTTTTCTTTTTATTTCTTTCTTTTCTTTTACTTTTTATATTTCTTTTATTTCTTCTTTCTTTTCTTTGAATTTTTTATTTAATTTTTTTATTTCTTTTCTTCTCTTTTTTTTCTTTCTTTTTTTTCCTTTTCTTTCTTTTATTTTTTTTTATAAAATTTTTCTCTTTTTTTTTTTTCTTTTCTTTTTTTTTTTTTCTTTCCTTTTCTTTCTTTCTTTTTCTTTTAAAATTTGTTTTCACTTTTCTTCTCTTTTAAATTTCTTTTCTTTTCTTTATTTCTTTTTTATTTTGTTTTTTTCCCCAAAATTTTTTTGTTTCTTTTTTTTCTTTCTTTCTTTTTTTGACATTCTTTTCTTCTCTTTTTTTCTTTTTCTTTCTTTTTATTTGATTTTTATCACTTTTCTTCTCTTTTATTTCTTATTTCTTTTTTTTTCTTTTTTTTTCTTTTTCTTTGAATTTTTTTTCTTTTCTTTCTTTTTTTTCTTTTTTCTTTTCTTTCTTTTGTTTGTTTTTTTTTTTATTTCTTTTTTTGTCCTTTTCTTCTCTTTTGTTTTTTGTTTCTTTTCTTTCTTTCTTTCTTTTATTTTTTTTGTCACTTTTCTTCTTTTTTTATTTCTTGTTTTTTTTTTCTTTGTTTCTTTCTTTTTTTTGTTTTTTGTCACTTTTCTTCTCTTTTTATTTCTTGTTTCTTTTCTTTTTTTTTCTTTTGTTTTTTTGTCTTTTCTTCTCTTTTATTTCTTTTTCTTTTCTTTCTTTCTTTTCTTTCTTTTGTTTTTTCTTCTCTTTTTTTTCTTATTCTTTTTTTTGTTTTTTTTTTATTTGATTTTTGTCCTTTTCTTCTCTTTTATTTCTTATTTCTTTTTTTTGTTTTGAGTTCTTTTTTTCTTTTTTTGGCAAATTTTTTTCTTTTTTTCTTCTCTTTTTTTTTTTTTTCTTTATTTTTTTTGTTTCTTTTCTTTTTTTTTTCTTTTTTTCTCTTTTCATTTCTTTTCTTTTTTTTTCTTTCTTTTCTTTTCTTTTTTCTTTTCTTTTTTCTTTTCTTTTATTTTCTTTTTGTTTCTTTTCTTCTTTTTTTATTTCTTTTTTCTTTCTTTCTTTTGTTTTTTTTTTTCTTTTTTTTTTTTTTCTCTTTTATTTCTTTTTTTTTTTTTGTTTCTTTCTTTTTATTTGCATTTTTATCCTTTTCTTCTTTTTTTTTTGTTTTCTTTTCTTTTATTTCTTTTTTTTTATTTTTATCAATTTTTCTTCTCTTTTTATTTCTTCTTTTTTTTATTTCTTTTCTTTCTTTTTATTTGATTTTTGTCACTTTTCTTCTTTTTTATTTTTGTTTCTTTTCTTTGTTTCTTTATTTTTAAATTTTTTTTTTTTCTCTTTTTATTTCTTTTTCTTTTTTTTGTTTCTTTTCTTTTATTTTTGTTTTTTTCTTTTCTTCTCTTTTTTCTTTTTCTTTGTTTTTTTTCTTTTTTATTTGATTTTTTACTTTTCTTCTCTTTTATTTCTTATTTGTTTCTTTTTTTTTTTTTTATTTTTTTGTCATTTTTTTCTCTTTATTTTCTTATTTTTTTTTCTTTTTTCTTTTTCTTTCTTTCTTTTTTTTCTTTTCTTTTTTCTTTTCTTTTTCTTTTATTTTATTTTTTTTTTTTTTTTCTTTTCTTTTTCTTTTTTTTTTTTTATTTATTTTTTGTCATTTTTTTCTTCTCTTTTATTTCTTGTTTCTTTTCTTTATTTTTCTTTTTATTTATTTTGTCCTTTTCTTCTCTTTTATTTCTTGTTTCTTTTTCTTTCTTTGTTTCTTTTTATTTGATTTTTTTCACTTTTCTTCTCTTTTATTTCTTTTTTCTTTTTTCTTTCTTTTTTATTTTTTTTTTTTTTTTTCTTTATTTTTCTTATTTCTTTTTTTTATTTTCTTTTTTTTGTCACTTTTTCTTTTTTTTTATTTCTTTTTTTATTTTTTTATTTTATTTTTGTCACTTTTCTTCTCTTTTATTTCTTGTTTTTTTCAAAATTTTTTTCTTTTTATTTGATTTTGTTTCTTTTTCTTTTATTTCTTTTTTCTTTTTTTTTCTTTCTTTTTCTTTGATTTTTGTCCTTTTCTTCTCTTTAATTTTTTTATTTCTTTCTTTTCTTTTTTTTTTTTCTTTTTTTTTTTTCTTCTCTTTTTTTTCTTTGTTTTGTTTCTTTTTTTTGATTTTTGTCACTTTTCTTCTCTTTTTTTTTTTTTCTTTTCTTTATTTTTTTTTTTTTTTTTGATTTTTTGTTCTCTTTTCTTTTTTTCTTTTCTTTTGTTTCAAATTTTTTTATTATATTTTATCACTTTTCTTCTCTTTTGTTTTTTTTTTTTTCTTTCTTTTTATTTGATTTTGTCTTTTCTTCTCTTTTATTTCTTTTCTTTTTCTTTTTTCTTTTTTGTTTCTTTTTATTTGATTTTATTTCACTTTTCTTCTCTTTTTTATTTCTTGTTTCTTTTCTTTTTTCTTTTTCTTTTTTTTCACTTTTTCTTCTTTTTTTTTCTTGTTTCTTTTTTTTCTTTGTTTCTTTTATTTGATTTTGTCACTTTTCTTCTCTTTTTTGTTTCTTGTTTCTTTTCTTTTTATTTGGTTTTATCACTTTTCTTCTCTTTTTTTTTTTTCTTTTTCTTTTCTTTCTTTCTTTTTATTTATTTTGTCCTTTTCTTCTTTTTTTTTCTTTTTCTTTTCTTTCTTTTTTTCTTTTTATTTGTTTTTTGTCACTTTTTCTTCTCTTTTATTTTCTCTTTTTTTTTTTCTTTGTTTCTTTCTTTTTATTTCTTTTGTTTCTTTTCTTCTCTTTTTAACTCTTTTTTCTTTTCTTTCTTAATTTTTTTTCTTTTTTTTTATTTTATTTCTTTTTTTCTCTTTTTTCTTTTTTGTTTCTTTTTCTTTTTCTTTCTTTCTTTTTATTGATTTTTGTCTTTTTCTTCTCTGTTTTTTTCTTTTTTTCTTTTCTTTGTTTGTTTCTTTTTTATTTGATTTTTTCTTTTCTTCTCTTTTTTTTTGTTTCTTTTCTTTTTTTTTCTTTTTATTTCCTTTTCTTCTTTTTCTTTTTGTTTTTATTTGTTTTTTTCTTTTTTAATTTTTATTACTTTTCTCTTTACTTCTCTTTAATTTCTTATTTTTCTTTTATTTACATTTTTTTTTCTTTCTCAAAGTTTTTTTTTTCTTTTTCTTTTATTTTTTTTTTATTTGATTTCCCATTTCTTTTCTTTATTTCTTTTTCTTTGTTTGTTCTTTTCTTTTTATTTATTTTTATCACTTTTCTTCTCTTTTAATTTCTTGTTTCTTTTCTTTTCTTTTTGTTTCTTTTTTTTTGATTTTTGTCACTTTTTTCTCTTTTATTTCTTTTTCTTTTCTTTTCTTTGTTTTTTTTTTTTTGTTTTTGTCTTTTCTTTTCTTATTTCTTTGTTTGTTTTTCTTTTTATTTGCATTTTTTTTTTTCTTTTATTTCTTGTTTCTTTTTTTTTTCTTTCTTTTTATTTGATTTTGTCACTTTTTTTCCTTTTTTTTTCTTTTTTCTTTTTTTTTTTTTTTTTCTTTTCTTCTTTTTTTTTTTTTTTTTTATTTCTTTGTTTCTTTTTTTTTGTTTTTTTATTTGATTTTTCTTTTCTTTCTTTTATTTTTTCTTTCTTTTTTTATTTTCTTTTGTTTCTTTCTTTTATTTCTTTTTCTTTCTTTCTTTTTATTTTGTCCTTTTCTTCTCTTTTCTTTCTTGTTTTTTTTTTTCTTTATTTTTTTTTTTTTTTGTCTCTTTTCTTTCTTTTCTTTTCTATTTTTTTGTTTCTTTTTTCTTTTTCTTTTTCTTTTTGATTTCTTTTTTTCTTTTTTTCTTTCTTTTTATTTATTTTTTCTTTTCTTCTCTTTTTTTTTCTTTTTTTTCTTTGTTTTTTCTTTTCTTTTTTTTTGATTTTTTTCACTTTTTCTTCTCTTTTATTTACTTTTTTCTTTTTTCTTTTCTTTGTTTTTTTTCTTTTTTATTTGATTTTTGTCCTTTTCTTCTCTTTTATTTCTTGTTTCTTTCTTTTTTTCTTTTTTTTTTTTTTCTTCACTTTTTCTTCTCTTTTATTTATTTTTTCTTTTTCTTTTTTTCTTTCTTTTTTTTTCTTTTTTTTTTTTTTTTTTTGTTTCTTTTTCTTCTCTTTTTTTCTTGTTTCTTTTCTTTGTTTTTTCTTTTTATTTGATTTTATCACTTTTCTTCTCTTTTTTTTTCTTTTTGTTTGTTTTTTTTTCTTTGTTTTTTTTTTCTTTTTTATTTGATTTTTGTTTTTTCTTTCTTTTTTTGTTTTTTTTTTTCTTTCTTTTTTTCTTTTCTTTTCTTTCTTTTTTTTTTTATTTGATTTTTGTCACTTTTCTTCTTTTTTTGTTTTTTCTTTCTTTCTTTGTTTTTATTTTTTTCTTTTTGTTTTTGTTTTTTTTTTCTTTTTTTGTCCTTTTCTTCTCTTTTTTTTCTTTGTTTTTTTTTTTTTATTTTTTTTTTTTTGTTTTTTTGTTTCTTTTCTTTTTTTTGTTTCTTATTTCTTTCTTTTGTTTCTTTCTTTTATTTGATTTTCTTTTCTTTTTTTTTTTTTTTTTTTTCTTTTTTTTCTTTTATTTTGTTTTCTTTTTTTCTTCTCTTTTGTTTTTTTTTTCTTTTCTTTGTTTGTTTTTTTTTTTTTTTTCTTTTTCTTTTCTTTTTTTTTGTTTCTTTTCTTTTCTTTTCTTTCTTTTTTTCTTTTTTTTTCTTTTCTTTTGTTTTCTTTTTTTGTTTCTTTTTCTTTCTTTCTTTTATTTCTTTTTCTTTTTTTTTGTTTTTCTCTTTTTTTCTTTTCTTTCTTTTTTTATTTTTCTTTTCTTTTTTTTCTTTTCTTTGTTTCTTTTATTTATTTTTTTTTCTTTTTTCTTTCTTTTTTTTTCACTTTTCTTTTCTTTTTATTTTTTCTTTTCTTTTGTTTTTATTTTTTTTTTTTTTTTATTTTCTTTATTTTCTTTCTTTTTTTTTTTTTTCTTGTTTTCTTTTTTTTTGTTTTTTCTTTCTTTTATTTTTCTTTTTGGATCACTTTTCTTCTCTTTTTTTTTTCTTTTGTTTCTTGTTTCTTTTCTTTTTGTTTTTTTTTTATTTGATTTTTCTTTTTCATTTTCTTTTTTTTTTCTTTCTTTTTTTTTTTTTTTTTTTTTCTCATTTTTCTTTTTTTTATTTTTGTTTCTTTTTTTTTGTTTTTTTTTTTGAATTTTTTCACTTTTCTTTCTTTTATTTCTTGTTTCTTTTTCTTGTTTGTTTTTTTTATTTGATTTTTTACTTTCTTTTCTTTTCTTTTTTTCTTTTCTTTTGTTTCTTTATTTTTCTTTTCTTCTCTTTTCTTTTCTTTTTTTTTTTCTTTGATTTTTTTCACTTTTTTCTTCTTTTTTTTTTTCTTTTTCTTTTCTTTCTTTCTTTCTTTTATCCTTTTTTTTTTCTTCTCTTTTTTTTTATTTTTCTTTTTTTGTTTCTTTTATTTCTTTTTTGTCACTTTTCTTCTCTTTTTTATTCTTTGTTTTCTTTTCTTTGTTTTGTTTCTTTTATTTAATTTTGTCACTTTTCTTCTCTTTTAAAAGTCTTTTCTTTTTTTTCTTTTTTTTTTTCTTTTTTATTATTTTTTTTTTTCTTTTTTTTTTTTTCTTTTCTTTTTTTTCTTTCTTTTTATTTTCTTTTTTTCTTTCTTTTTTCTTTTATTTTTTCTTTTTTTTTGTTTCTTTTTCTTTGATTTTTTCTTTTTTTATTTGATTTTTGTCACTTTTCTTTCTTTTGTTTTTTTGTTTCTTTTTTCCTTTGATTCTTTTATTTGATTTTTTCTTTTTCTTCTTTCTTTCTTTCTTTTCTTTTCTTTTGTTTTGTTTCTTTTCTTTTGATTTTTGTCACTTTTTTCTCTTTTATTTTTTGTTTCTTTTCTTTCTTTCTTTCTTTTTTTTTTTTTATTTGATTTTGTCACTTTTTTTCTTTTATTTTTGTTTCTTTTTATTTTCTTTTAATTTTTTTTCTTTTTTTTTTTTCTTTTTTTTTTTTTTTTTTCTTTTTTTTTTTTTTCTTTTCTTATTTTTTTTTTCTTGTTTCTTTTCTTTTATTTTTTTTATCACTTTTCTTCTCTTTTTTTTTTTTCTTTTTTTTCTTTTTCTTTTCTTTGTTTTTCTTTTCTTTTTTTTATTTCTTTTTTCTTCTCTTTTTTGTTTTCTTTTCTTTCTTTCTTTTTTTTTCTTTTTTTTTCTTTTTTTCTTTTTTTTCTTTTTTTTTTTTTCTTTTTTTTTTTTCTTTTTTATTCTTTTTTTTTCTTTTTTCTTTTTTTAATTCTTGTTTCTTTTCTTTTTTTCTTTTCTTTTATTTCTTTTTTTTCTTTCTTTTTTTTTTTTTCTTTTTTCTTTCTTTTTTTTTCTTTTTTTTTTGATTTTTGTCCTTTTCTTCTCTTTTTTTTTTCTTGTTTTTTTTCTTTTTTTTTTCATTTCTTTTTATTTTATTTCTTTCTTTTCTTCTCTTTGTTTCTTCTTTTCTTTCTTTTTATTTTTTTTTTTTCTTCTCTTTTTGTTTCTTGTTTCTTTTCTTTCTTTCTTTTTATTTCTTTTTTTCACTTTTCTTCTCTTTTATTTCTTGTTTCTTTTTTCTTTTTTATTTCTTTTTATTTGATTTTTCTCTTTTCTTTCTTCTTTTGTTTCTTCTTTTTTCTTTTTTTTCTTTGTTTGTTTCTTTTTTATTTGATTTTTGTCACTTTTTTTTTTCTTTTTTATTTCTTGTTTCTTTTCTTTCTTTGTTTTTTTTTTATTTGATTTTGTTATTTTTTTCTCTTTCTTTTTTTTCTTGTTTCTTTTCTTTTGTTTGTTTTTTTTATTTGATTTTGTCCTTTTCTTCTCTTTTTTGTTTCTTTTTCTTTCTTTCTTTCTTTTTATTTGATTTTGTCCTTTTCTTCTCTTTTTTTTTCTTGTTTCTTTTCTTTGTTTTTTTCTTTTTTATTTGATTTTTCACTTTTTCTTCTCTTTTTATTTCTTTTTCTTTTCTTTGTTTGTTTTTTTTTTTATTTGATTTTTCTTTCACTTTTTTTCTTTCTCTTTTTTTTTGTTTCTTTTTCTTTTCTTTTCTTTCTTTTTTTTTTTTGTTTTTTTTTTTTTCTTCTCTTTTTTTTCTTTTCTTTTTTCTTTGTTTGTTTTCTTTTTATTTGATTTTTGTCACTTTTCTTCTCTTTTTTTTCTCTTTTCTTTTCTTTTTTTTTTTTTTTTTTATTTGATTTCTTTCTTTTTTTTCTTCTCTTTTGTTTTCTTCTTTTTTCTTTTTTTTTTCTTTTTATCCTTTTCTTTTCTTTTTTTCTTGTTTCTTTTTCTTTCTTTCTTTTTTATTTGATTTTTTTCTTTTCTTTTTTTGTTTCTTTCTTTTGTTTCTTGTTTCTTTTCTTTCTTTGTTTCTTTTCTTTCTTTTATTTCTTTTTTTTGTCTTTCTTTTCTTTTCTTTTATTTTCTTTTTCACTTTTCTTCTTTTGTTTTGTTTCTTTTTTTTCTTTGTTTCTTTTTATTTGATTTTTGTCCTTTTCTTCTCTCTTTTGTTTCTTGTTTCTTTTTTTTTTCTTTCTTTTTATTTGATTTTTCACTTTTCTTCTCTTTTTGTTTCTTGTTTTCTTTTCTTTCTTTTTTCTTTTTTTTTTGATTTTGTCATTTTCTTCTCTTTTGTTTCTTGTTTCTTTTCTTGGTTTTTTTCTTTTATTTTTTTTTTTGTCTCTTTTTTTTCTTTTCTTTTTTTCTTTGTTTTTTTCTTTTTTTGTTTCTTTTTATTTGATTTTTGTCACTTTTCTTCTCTTTTTTTTTTTCTTGTTTCTTTTCTTTTTTTGTTTCTTTTTTCTTTTTTTTTTGTCACTTTTCTTCTCTTTTGTTTCTTGTTTCTTTTCTTTGTTTGTTTCTTTTTATTTGATTTTTGTCACTTTTCTTCTCTTTTATTTCTTTTTTTTTTCTTCTTTTGTTTCTTTTTATTTGATTTTGTCACTTTTCTTCTCTTTTTTTTTTCTTGTTTCTTTTCTTTGTTTGTTTTTTTTTTTTGATTTTGTCACTTTTTCTTCTCTTTTATTTCTTGTTTCTTTTCTTTCTTTTGTTTCTTTTTTTTTTGATTTTTGTCACTTTTCTTCTTTTTGTTTCTTTTTTTCTTTTCTTTCTTTGTTTCTTTTTTTTGTTTCTTGTTTCTTTTCTTTTTCTTTTTATTTGATTTTTGTCACTTTTCTTCTCTTTTATTTCTTGTTTCTTTTCTTTGTTTGTTTCTTTTTATTTGATTTTTGTCACTTTTTTTCTCTTTTGTTTCTTGTTTCTTTTCTTTCTTTGTTTCTTTTTAATTGATTTTTGTCACTTTTCTTCTCTTTTGTTTCTTGTTTTTTTCTTTGTTTGTTTCTTTATATTTGATTTTTGTCACTTTTCTTTTCTTTTGTTTCTTGTTTCTTTTCTTTCTTTGTTTCTTTTATTTGATTTTTGTCACTTTTCTTCTCTTTTGTTTCTTCTTTTTTTCTTTTTATTTGCTTTTTATCACTTTTCTTCTCTTTTGTTTCTTGTTTCTTTTTTTCTTTCTTTTTATTTGATTTTTGTCACTTTTCTTCTCTTTTATTTCTTGTTTCTTTTCTTTGTTTGTTTTTTTTATTTGATTTTTGTCACTTTTCTTCTCTTTTGTTTCTTGTTTCTTTTCTTTGTTTGTTTCTTTTTATTTGATTTTTGTCACTTTTCTTCTCTTTTATTTCTTGTTTCTTTTCTTTGTTTCTTTTTATTTGATTTTGTCACTTTTCTTCTCTTTTGTTTCATGTTTCTTTTCTTTCATTGTTTCTTTTTATTTGATTTTTGTCATTTTCTTCTCTTTTATTTCTTGTTTCTTTTCTTTGTGTGTTTCTTTTTATTTGATTTTTGTCACTTTTCTTCTCTTTTATTTCTTGTTTTTTTTCATTTTTTTTCTTTTTTTTGTTTTCTTTTCTTTTTTGTTTCTTGTTGGATTTTTTTCTTTCTTTCTTTTTATTTGATTTTTGTCCTTTTCTTTTTTCTTTTTATTTCTTGTTTCTTTTTTCTTTGTTTTTTTTCTTTTTATTTGATTTTTAGTCACTTTTCTTCTCTTTTTTTTTCTTGTTTCTTTTCTTTGTTTGTTTCTCTTTTTTTGATTTTTGTCACTTTTCTTCTCTTATTTCGACTTTTTTTTATTTCTTGTTTCTTATTTTTTTTTATTTGCTTTTTATCACTTTTCTTCTCTTTTGTTTCTTGTTTCTTTTCTTTCTTACTTTTTATTTGATTTTTGTCACTTTTCTTCTCTTTCATTTCTTGTTTCTTTTCTTTGTTTTTTTCTTTTTATTTGATTTTTTCACTTTTCTTCTCTTTTGTTTCTTGTTTCTTTTCTTTGTTTCTTTTTATTTGATTTTTGTCATTTTTCTTCTCTTTTATTTCTTGTTTCTTTCATTTTATTTGCTTTTTATCACTTTTCTTCTCTTTTATTTCTTGTTTCTTTTCTTTCTTTCTTTCTTTCTTTTTATTTGATTTTTTCACTTTTCTTCTCTTTTGTTTCTTGTTTCTTTTCTTTGTTTCTTTCTTTTTATTTGATTTTGTCACTTTTCTTCTCCTTTGTTTCTTGTTTCTTTTCTTTCTTTCTTTTTATTTGATTTTTGCCACTTTTCTTCTCTTTTGTTTTTTGCTTCTTTTCTTTGTTTCTTTCTTTTTATTTGATTTTTGCCACTTTTCTTCTCTCTTGTTTTTTTGTTTCTTTTCTTTGTTTCTTTCTTTTTATTTGATTTTTGTCACTTTTCTTCTCTTTTGTTTTTTGTTTCCTTTTTGTTTCTTTCCTTCTTTTTATTTGATTTTTGTCACTTTTCTTCTCTTTTGTTTTTTGTTTCTTTTCTTTTTTTCCTTCTTTTTATTTGATTTTTGTCACTTTTCTTCTCTTTTGTTTTTTGTTTCTTTTCTTTGTTTCCTTTTTTTATTTGATTTTTGTCTCTTTTCTTCTTCTTTTTTCCTTTTTGTCTTGATTCTCTGTCTTCCGCTTTCTTTTCTTTCTTTCCTTTTGTTTGATTTTTTATTTTTCTTCTCTTTTTTTATTTTTACTTCATTTCTTGTTTCTTTTCTTTCTCATTCATATTACTTGATTTCTTCCCTTCTCTTTTCTTCAAAAGGAAGAAGAAAAGAAGTAGGAAAAGAAGGAAAAGTATGAAAGAATTTCTTTCCTTCTTCATCATGCCCCGCTTTCTTTACTTTGGTACTGTTTTTAAGCAAACACTCACTTGGATCATAAAGATACACCATCCAATTACCAAACACTGACTTCAATGGGAAAAACACAACTACCTTAGCTACTAGGCAAACCGTTGACATATCACCCAGTATATTCCTTGCCAAATCTTACAATATTTGTAACACCTTTTACGATCAGACTGTTCAGAAAGCGCTTAACCATTACCATACTTACGCTAGAAAATTACACACAAACGCAAACACACACACACACAAGCACAATATATATATATATATATATATATATATATATATATATATATATATATATATATATATATATATAAGCTAAACCTAGATTTCAGTTAAACCTACCAGGGTTTCTTTTAAGCGGATCGTTAGGGGAGGCATGTTTGACGATCCGCTAGGTGCTTCCTTTGGATTTCTATTTCTAGGTTTAACTAGGTCTCCTCTACTCATTGTATTGAGCACTTTATTTAGTTGTTTTGGGTACTAGCATCGGGTTTTTTTTCTTTGGGTCTTGGACTTGAATGCTAGACGATTATTTTCGGTTAACGTACATGTTCTTGGTTCTTTCTTTTTTTTATACCTTTTTTCTTTGTGTCTACGAAGTATGTCCTCACTAATCTCTTGAACTCTTTGGAGACATTCGTCCTGGGTAAGACGATAAACTACATCCGACAGCAAGGCCTCTGATCAGGAGATTTTGAGAAGCGTTGAACCTCCTCTTAATTGCTATTGTTCACAGGTCCACCCCGACCCGGGATTGTAGCAGCTTTTAGGGTCCCAGCTATGGTCACATAGTGAACCCCTAAACTGGGGTCAAAACATATAAATATAAAAATACATTTAAAAAAAATTAACATCGATACATTTTCACAGTAAATAAATAATACCATAAATACATTTTTTTTAAAAAAGAATTAACAAAACTACCAACAAAATTAAATTTCGGCGTTAAATGACCCATAAGGTGTTGATATGCCGTTAAATAAATAAACTTTAGTATGTTGGCTGTTTCTATAATTAATGTTAGTTCTCTACGAGAATGTTTTACAATACATGAAATAATGTTGATGAAAAGGTAGGAGACCGATTGATTTGCAATACAAGATAAGATTTATTAAACAAAAATAACAAAAGGAAAGAATAAAACGGAATACACAACGAAAATTGTTAATGAATGTTTTTGGGTGTGACTTGCAGTAAGTAAGATGTTTGTCTGTGGTGTGTTTGTGTGTGGAGCGCCTACGGCTCCCTTTGCTTTGCTATGAAAAGTCGATAGCATACACTTCGAAAGAAGTAAAACAGGAAGGGAGAATTACTTAAGGATTTGTCTGCTTTTATGCGCTCAGGGCTGCAAACACACACAACAAATACGTGAAAAACTTACACCAATGATAAGTATATAAGAAATAAACAAATTTAAAAATATGAGCAGTAAATTGCTGATAATGTCTGAAGAGTAAATGGATTGGTCCTTCTGGGGTCGGGATGCTGAAGGTAACATCAGTCAGCTAAGGGACAAACTTTTAATCATATTAATCATATATATATATATATATATACACATCACAAATAAACTTTTCTAGTTTGTCATATTTTTTCAGAAATATATATATATATATATATATATATATATATATATATATATATATAAGAGATTTTTTATGTTTATACATTCTTTTTTTATAGATGGTATTTATCAATTCAATTGAACAGGAATGTGGGTATGTCCGAGCCCGTAGGCCCAATAAAAATTTTTAAATGTGGGTATGTCGTCAGCCTGGTCCCGTCAACAGAAACCCCACCCTTCGGCGGGCTTCGTCCGGGTTCCTCTCTGCAAAGAGAGTTCGAAAACCGGCTCGGCAGCTCTAAAACCAGATACTACTTTGATCCAGGCCACCGGGCCGAGCGGGTATTCTTTTTATAGATGGAAATTCACCCAGGAATTGAATGTAGCACAAGGCCTTTTTAATGTGGGTATGTCCGAGCCCGTAGGCCCAGCCAAAAATAAAACCCATCTAAACCCGCAAGCGGGCTAGTTCGTCAACCTCCCCGAACAAACCCCACCCTTCGGCGGGCTTCGTCCGGGTTCCCCTCTGCAAACAGAGAGTTCGACGAACACCCAGCTCGGCAGCTACAAAGCGCAGATTACACTTTGATCCTAGCCACCGGGCCGAGCGGGTATTCTTTTTATAGATGGTATTTATCAATTCACCCACAGGAATTGAATGTGGCACAAAGGCCTTTTTAATGTGGGTATGTCTGAGCCGTAGGCCCAGCCAAAAATAAACCCATCTAAACCCGTCCAAGCGGGCTAGTTCCGTCAACCTCCCCAACGAAACCCCACCCTTCGGCGGGCTTCGTCCGGGATCCTCTCTGCAAGCAGAGTTCGAACACCGACCCGGCAGCTCAAAGCACAGATACTACCTTTGATCCTAGCCACCGGGTCCCGCGGGTATTCGGGTATTCTTTTATAGATTTATAGAAAAATCAATTCACCACAGGAATTGAATGTGGCACAAGCCTTTTTAATGTGGGTATGTCCGAGCCCGTAGGCCCCAGCCAAAATAAAACCCATCTAAACCCCGTCCAAGCGGGCTAGTTCCGTCAACCTCCCGAACGAAACCCCACCTTCGGCGGAGCTTCGTCCGGGTTCCTCTCTGCAAAGCAGAGTTCGACGAACACCGGCTCGGCAGCTCACTTTGATACTACACTTTGATCCTAGCCACCGGGCCGAGCGGGTATTCTTTTTTATAGATGGTATTTATCAATTCACCCACAGGAATTGAATGTGGCACAAGGCCTTTTTTAATGTGGGTATGTCTGAGCCCGTAGGCCCAGCCAAAAATAAAACCCATCTAAACCCGTCCAAGCGGGCTAGTTCCGTCAACCTCCCAGAACGAAACCCCACCCTTCGGCGGGCTTCGTCCGGGTTCCCCTCTGCAAGCAGAGAGTTCGACAGACACCCGGCTCGGCAGCTCACAAAGCGCAGATACTACACTTTGATCCCAGCCACCGGGCCGAGCGGGTATTCTTTTTATAGATGGTATTTATCAATTCACCCACAGGAATTGAATGTGGCACAAGGCCTTTTTAATGTGGGTATGTCTGAGCCCGTAGGCCCAGCCAAAATAAACCCATCTAAACCCGTCCAAAGGGCTAGTTTCGTCAACCTCCCCCAACGAAACCCCACCCTTCGGCGGAGCTTCGTCCGGGATCCTCTCTGCAAGCAGAGAGTTCGACAGACACCCGACCCGGCAGCTCACAAAGCACAGATACTACACTTTGATCCTAGCCACCGGGCCGAGCGGGTATTCTTTTTATAGATACAAATATTTAAGTAAATGTTCTGTTTATAAAAACAGTATTAGCAACATTTACCGGCCTGAATGTCCGATAAATTGTGATAGAAAATATGCGGCCTCCGATAGGAATCGAACTGGTATCCGATACGTATACCGTCATATACCCTGACGTGCTTTTACCAATTTCACCACAGAGGAGCGTTTCGGTTAGTAAGACCGATGTTACTGTTCTTAAACTACAATTTTCGTTACTAAACTCTGTTAGCTATCTCTTTTTCCTTTATCGCTTCCTCTCTTCCCAGACATAATTGCTGACAGTATAGGAAAAGACCTCTCTCTCTCTCTCTCTCTCTCTCTCTCTCTATCTATCTATCTATCTATCTATCTCTCTCTCCATCTATCCATCTATACGTCTTTGTTTTCAGTGACTTTAATGCTCACCACGGCACGTGGATGAAATATTCTAAAGGTACTCATGCTGCCGGTATACAAACATTAAATTTTTCTATTGCCCAATCGTTCTCTCAAATCGTGGACTTCTCTACTCGTTTCCTTAGCCAAATCGAGCAACATGCTTCTCTATCGGATCTGTTTCTTTCCTCCTTTTCCCGTTCTTGCCAAGCTTCACAATGCCGCCCTCTTGGTAACTCGTACCATTCTGTCGTAGCTATTTATATCACCTTCCAAGCATCCATTAAACATGAACCTGCTATCCATAAGACCTCTTTCCGGTACCAGTACGCTGATTGGGACTCATTCCGGGTTTTTCTTCGTGACGCCCCTTAGACTAAAATTTTCAACCTCCCAATTGAAAATTGCACCTCTGGGGTTTCTCCTTAGCTCAAAATTAGTATGGACGCTTTCATCCCTTTTTGGAAATACCAGGTGAAATCGTAATCCTCTTCGTCGTTCACACCAGCTTACTTGGCCGCAACAGCACTCAGGTACCACTACATCCGGCTATACTTGCGTGATATCTCTCATCATAACAGGTACCTATTTGCTACTCCTCGTAACAAAAGCTAAGAAGAAGCTAAGTCCCTGTTTGCTGGGAGAATGAGGCAGCACATAACGTCTAAAAACTTTGGCTCACGTGATTACTGGTGTCTCTGTAATAGATTACTAGATAAGTGCAAGGTCTCTATTCCTCTCCTCTTCAATCGATTTGAGGTGTTATCATCCTCTGTTGATAAAGCTGAATGCTCTGTCCGTAAATTTCTTCAAACTCTACTCTTGACTCACCTGGTGTATCCCTGCCTAACTTCCCACTTAGAACTCATTCTCTGCTGAGTGATATGCATCTAACACCTTCCATGGACTTTGCTATCATCTCTAACCTTGATTCCCACAAAGCATGTGGACTCGATGGCATCCCTGTAATAGCAATTAAGTGTTCTCCTGAACTAACCCCTGTTCCCTCTAAACTGTATAATAATTGCTTCGCTGCCTCCTGCTTTCATGCTTGCTGGAAGTCATTGTTTGATGTTCCAGTTTTTAAGAACTCTGGTGAACCATCTGACCCATCCAGCTATCGGCCTATTAGTCTTCTGCCTCTTTTTTGGAAACTCATAGTGGCTCTAATCAATGATGAATTGTTGCGTCATTTCTTATCAAAAGGCCTTTTCTCAGACAAAGAATACGGCTTTCGTTTCTCCAGATCAACTGCTGATATACTAACAATACTTGCGGAAAGCGACAGTCATGCTCTAGATAAGAACGATGAAGTCCGGGCTATAGTATTGGACATCTCGAAAGCCTTTGATAGGGTCTGGCGTTCAGGTCTTCTTTAGCTGAAAAGCTAAGGTATCTCCGAGCACGTTATTGAGCTGATCCTATCATCGTGAAATAAAACCTGTCCTGAACGGCGACTCGTCTCTATACATTCGTACTAACGCGGATGCCCCCAGTGCTCTATCCTTGATCCTATGGTGTTTTTAATCTTTATTAACGTCCTTCTTGATAATATCAGATCCCAACTTGCCATCTACGCTGACGAGACTGTGATTTGCCCCTGCCTCGTTAGTAAGGTTGAATTCCCCGACAAGGTCAAACTGACAGCTGATGTCCAAAATGAACTCAACACCGTCGGTGACTCGGGCAAAAGTTGGCTTGTCAATTTTAACGCCTCCAAAGCTAAACTTCTCTTCATTAATCATTTGAGAGCCTCCTTCTGTGCCTTTCATCAGCATGACTAATGCTAACCTCCAGGAAAGGCACTCGTTGCGCCTTCTTGAGCTAACTTTCTCAGCTGACATGAAGTGGAAATACTATATCGAATCTATCACTAGGTCATCTGTTAAGAAAGTTGGTTCACTGTATTGTGCGAGACAATTTTTCTCTTCGGAATCTATCTTGTATATCTATAAGTCTACCATTCGTCCATGCTTAGAATATGCTTCCATATATGGTCCGGTGCCTCTGCTATTTTCCTGGAGCTCCTTGATAAGATCCAAAGAAGAATCAGCAATATTATTGACCCGAATCTGGTAGCTAGGCTTCAGTCTCTTGCCCACCGCCGTAAGGTTGCCTCTCTGTGCCTATATTGTAAATGCTTTCATGGTAATTGTTCGGATGTGCTTTCGCTATGGTATAGTTTGTTGTTTTTTTATTTATTTTTTTTTTTTTCATACTTTGAAATATTCATTGGGGTTTAGATTTTCAAAATTGTTATTTTATTCCCCTCCTCCCACAGACAATGAATTGTACATATTTAGGATTTTTATAGAGACATTGAGATATTATGATGGATGTTTCATAGAGACATTGAGATATTATGGTGGATGTTTCATAGAGACATTGAGGTATTATGGTGGATGCTTCATAGAAACATTGAGGTATTATGCTGGATGTTTCATAGAGACATTAAGGTATTATGCTGGATGTTTCATAGAGACATTAAGGTATTATGGTGGATGTTTCATAGAGACATTGAGGTATTATGGTGGATGTTGGAAGAATGGTAAGTAAGAATGCGTTGTTTTGGTGTTAGGAATATTGTAGTATGTTCGGGCCAGGGATCGTGGTTAGCTCAGTTTAATGTTAAGACAGAAGAAGACCATCCTTTTTCCCTATTCCCCATTTTGGCCTTGTGGCACATTTCTGTACACAATGCAAAATAAATATCGCTTTATATGAATTTAAGCGCAATATTAGACTGGCGGCGAGATCTCATCAATTTACAGTTCAGCAAGCTAGATGGAGCCTATCTTCTATGCTAATGGTTTCTTATCTCACACTTCTCGCATGTGGAACTCACTTCTGGCTCCTTGCTTTCCAACCAACTTTAATCTGCAAAAATTTAAATGCAATGTCAATCGCTATCTACTGTCCGTCTGATTGCTCTTTTCACTTTCTACTCATTATTAATGTTTCTGTTCATAATTCGTCCACACCCTGTATCCCCTTGAGCACTAGTGTATGTACTGCGTGGCTTGGGATGATGCTGATTTAAAAAAAAAAAAAACATTTTCTTGTCAGAATCTCTCTTGCACATTTATAAATCTAAGATTCGGCCGTACATTGGAGATTGCTACCTTATCTGGTCCATTACTCCTGCTGTATATCTCGAGAAAAATCCAAAGAAGGGTCTGTAATGTTATGGGTCCTGATCTGTCATCTCGACTTCAGTTACTTACCCACCGCTGTCACGTGGTCCCCGTCTGTTTATATTTTCTATATTTTTTATTACAGTTGTTCTAAGTTCTCTTTGGTACCTCGACCGCGAGAATTTCTCACCTGTGATATATTTTTCTTACTTCCCTGCCACCTACGTTCCTCAAACATTTAAAAGCAACACCGATCACCATCTACTGTCTTTCTGAACCCTGTTCTTTTATTGGTCATTCTCCTTACTAAAGTGTTATCATTTTCTTTGATTCCTTTCTCATTCTCATTCACTTCTCATTCTCTTTCACTCCTTCTCATTCACGTCTATTCTCTTTCACTCCTTCACATTCACTTCTCATTCTCTTTCACTCCTTCACATTCACTTCTCATTCTCTTTCACTCCTTCACATTCAATTCTCATTCTCTTTCACTCCTTCTCATTCACTTCTCATTCTCTTTCACTCCTTCACATTCACTTCTCATTCTTTTTCACTCTTTCTCATTCACTTCTCATTCTCTTTCACTCCTTCTCATTCACTTCTCTTTCTCTTTCACTCCTTCTCATTCTCTTTCAATCTTTCTCATTCACTTCTCATTCTCTTTCACTCCTTCTCATTCACTTCTCATTCTCGTTCACTCCTTCACTTCTCATTCTCTTTCACTCCTTCTCATTCACTTCTCATTCTCTTTCACTCCTTCACTTCTCATTCTCTTTCACTCCTTCTCATTCACTTCTCTTTCTCTTTCACTCCTTCTCATTCTCTTTCACTCTTTCTCATTCACTTCTCATTCTCTTTCACTTTTTCTCATTCACTTCTCATTCTCTTTCACTCTTTCACATTCACTTCTCATTCTCTTTCACTCCTTCACATTCAATTCTCATTCTCTTTCACTCCTTCTCATTCACTTCTCATTCTCTTTCACTACTTCACATTCACTTCTCATTCTCTTTCACTCCTTCACATTCACTTCTCATTCTCGTTCACTCTTTCTCATTCTCTTTCACTCCTTCTCATTCATTTATCATTCTCTTCCACTCCTTCTCATTCACTTCTCATTCTCTTTCACTCCTTCACATTCACTTCTCATTCTCTTTCACTATTTCACATTCACTTCTCATTGTCTTTCACTCCTTCACATTCGCTTCTCATTCTATTTCACTCTTTCTCATTCTCTTTCACTCCTTCTCATTCATTTCTCATTCTCTTTCACTCCTTCACATTCAATTCTCATTCTCTTTCACTCCTTCACATTCACTTCTCATTCTCTTTCACTCCTTCTCATTCACTTCTCTTTCTCTTTCACTACTTCACATTCACTTCTCATTCTCTTTCACTCCTTCTCATTCACTTCTCATTCTCTTTCACTGCTTCACATTCACTTCTCATTCTCTTTCACTACTTCGCATTCACTTCTCATTCTCTTTCACTCCTTCACATTCACTTCTCATTCTCTTTCACTCTTTCTCATTCATTTCTCATTCTCTTTCAGTCCTTCACATTCACTTCTCATTCTCTTTCACTACTTCACATTCACTTCTCATTCTCTTTCACTACCTCAAATTCACTTCTCATTCTCTTTCACTCCTTCTCATTCACTTCTCATTCTCTTTCACTCTTTCTCATTCACTTCCCATTCTCTTTCACTCCTTCACATTCACTTCGCATTCTCTTTCACTACCTCACATTCACTTCTCATTCTCTTTCACTACTTCACATTCACTTCTCATTCTCTTTCACTACTTCACATTCACTTCTCATTCTTTTTCACTCCTTCACATTCACTTCGCATTCTCTTTCACTCCTTCACATTCAATTCTCATTCTCTTTCACTTTTTCTCATTCACTTCTCATTCTCTTTCACTACTTCACATTCACTTCTCATTCTCTTTCACTCCTTCACATTCACTTCTCATTCTTTTTCACTCTTTCTCATTCTCTTTCACTCCTTCTCATTCATTTCTCATTCTCTTTCACTCCTTCACATTCACTTCTCATTCTATTTCACTCCTTCACATTCACTTCTCATTCTCTTTCACTCCTTCTCATTCACTTCTCACTCTCTTTCACTCTTTCTCATTCATTTCTCATTCTCTTTCACTCCTTCTCATTCACTTCTCATTCTCTTTCATCCTTCACATTCACTTCTCATTCTCTTTCACTCCTTCACATTCACTTCTCATTCTCTTTCACTCTTTCTCATTCACTTCTCATTCTCTTTCACTCCTTAATCACTTCTCATTCACTTTCACTACTTCACATACACTTCTCATTCTCTTTCACTCTTTCTCATTCATTTCTCATTCTCTTTCATTCCTTCACATTCACTTCTCATTCTCTTTCACTCCTTCTCATTCACTTCTCATTCTCTTTCACTCCATCACATTCACTTCTCATTCTCTTTCACTCTTTCTCTTTCACTTCTCATTTTCTTTCACTCCTTAATCACTTCTCATTCACTTTCACTACTTCACATACACTTCTCATTCTCTTTCACTCTTTCTCATTCATTTCTCATTCTCTTTCACTCCTTCACATTCACTTCTCATTCTCTTTCACTACTTCACATTCACTTCTCATTCTCTTTCACTACCTCACATTCACTTCTCATTCTCTTTCACTACTTCACATTCACTTCGCATTCTCTTTCACTCCTTCACATTCAATTCTCATTCTCTTTCACTCTTTCTCATTCACTTCTCATTCTCTTTTCCTCCTTGTGTGTTATTGGTATTATCGCATTGTTTGGATTGAAATGACTAAAAAAAAATTCTAATCAGCATTTCTTCGTAAGAAAACGTTTTTATTTTTTTCTTAATAAGCTTCATTTAGGATTGGTCACTCCAGGAGTGTTACCTCAGCAATGGTCAAGTCATCAGTGACTAAAGCGATTCACCTACCAGGCTTTTCTGGTGGAGAGGGCAATTAGACACTAAGCAGGATTAAAAACAAGAACTGTCAAAGGGTCAGTGAACATTCTTATAGGTTCAGAGACCATATAGTACAATTGGGTATACTGGTCTTAGTAGCGCAGCACACAACCAGTACGGTAATGACATGGTATTTCTAACTGAACCCAACGACCAGGGTGGAAGGTTCTTCTGCATGGAGTTAACAGCCACATGTCCGTGACTAAGGCGAGCCTTTAAATTATGGAGACATTGGCTGTTATTTGATCTGGAGAGGGATGGGCTCAGCCAGGTTTACTTGCCTCTCCAGCTTTCAGCAGAGATATGTGGAGGGAACCCACCAGGTGCTCAGCAGCGCTGTGACCCCACGACCACATCTGATCATGGGAATGATGACGAAATTTGTAATCTGATTCTAAGAATTTTTCATTTCTCCTTTTTTTCAAAGTTCTGCGAGTCTATTCCAAATATGTCACACTTTCTTTCATTTTCATTCTGTGGTTGGCTGAAGCAGCAGCAGCCTCCATTGTCTGAGAAATTTCCCTCTTTTTTCTTTCCCCACTGTGACTAAACCTGATCGCCTGGCCTTAAAGTAGTGATAAAAAATATCTTATTGTTTTTAATTCTGTTGACTGGGTGATTTTGTGACATGTCAACACTTGCTGTACTATTTCCTGTAGAAGTTTGTATTGGCACCTAGTGAGGATCTGACTCAATACTCAATAGTAAGGATCAACCAGACCAGCCTCGTTAACCATTACTCCATGATAAGACACTAATTTTTACGACGTTTCAGCACTTGCTGGTTTATTTAATGCGAAATTTGGCTCGTGTATAAGTCGAGAAATATGTGACAAAAAAGTCGGTGATAAAATGGAGAGTATTCAATATTTTGCTGATTTTTTCCAACTTCAACATCAAATGTAAAAAAAGCGCTGAAATACCCCGAGTCGATTCGTTACAACGAAACACTGTTTTACTTGGATTTTAGAAGCATTTTACAAAATATTTTTAATACTTACAGTATTTATTTATTTATTCATTTCTCATTAATTTTTCAAGTTATTTTTGTATAATATTTTATTTTCCTCTTGAACAAGATATGAGCATCAAGTTCCCTATATAAAGTTTTAATAACGTTGTAAAGAAATGGGTTTAATTGTTAAAGGTTCAATGGTTTCCAAGTGTTTCATTCGATTTGTATCGGAAATAACATTCGGTTACATTCGGAAAATGGCCCTGCTTTTTGTTTAAATATCAAAATATTAAAATGTCATAAAAATATTCTCCACTCGTGGTAATTTACAAAACCATGCTATCTTTTATTATTATTTGTAATCAATTCACTCCAAGCATGACGATAATGGCACTGACACACGGGGGCTAAACTCAAACCTAAAAAGGGAACAAGGGATAAACCTCTCCTCCTGTTCAAAAGACAGGGACGAAATAATGTAAATAATGTACATAATACCTCATCTCAGAAATATAGACATCTAATGTACAGAGGAGGTGGAGAGCCATGATCGCCTACGTCCTGTAAGGACACGGCACATAGAAAAAAAAGAAACAGAAATAGCTCTCTTAAAGAGGAGAGTAACGAAACAAGGGGAGAACACTCTTGATT
The DNA here is from genome assembly GCA_903632075.3 of Acanthosepion pharaonis. Classification (NCBI taxonomy): domain Eukaryota; kingdom Metazoa; phylum Mollusca; class Cephalopoda; order Sepiida; family Sepiidae; genus Acanthosepion; species Acanthosepion pharaonis. Next base: position 694,812 of record CAHIKZ030002944.1, read on the forward strand.
ATTCATAATACGTTTGCCCTGAAAGTATAAAATTGTGACCAAAATATCTGTAGCTGAGGCCGTAAAAATGCGTTCAAAATATTTAGATTTCGTCATTAAAGAGATTGATATTCCGCTAAACAAATTCAACTAAACAAACTCACATAAAACTGGCTCGTTAAGAAAAAAAAAGTTTCGTGATTTATTGCGCGCAGATAGCTCTTTAGTTTTAGATTTCCATATCTTTTCATTCTTTCAAGCGAAGTATAAATGTTGGTTTTTCTTGATATGAACTCAAATTACATATTTGAAGTAAAAATCAAATGAAGTGTTTACAAGTCGTGTAAGCGGTGCGTGTTTGGATCAATAATTACGTCTAGACAATAAAAATGTTTTCGGCAACAGGAAAAAAAAAGTACGAAAAAACTTGCTCGTTCTTATGTGTTTGTTTGTGCGTGACTTCATCTGTTCACCTCATGAATGTCTTAGGTCACTATATAGCTTGTGTCATATTGCAGAAGGGTCTGTCAAAGAAACAGAAAATTGTACAATTGTGGCATATCGACTTCGCCCCCCAAAACAAATAAGGGAATCAAAATACTCTCATGTCAAACAGCTGAGAAAGACATAATTTGAAAAAGAAAAGCAACGGTAAATATCAAATAGTGCCATGCATGATACACGCTGACGAGGCAGATTTTTTTTCCGCGGTAGGTTGCCATTTCTTTCTGCGGTAGACCAGTTGCCATCCAAGGCTTTAGGACCCGGTCTTTCCTGCTATTTTACCCATAGCTGAGCGGGGAGAAGAAGAAGATTCATACCTTTCCCAAAGGTATTAGCACGTAAGTGAATTTCAGTCAATTATGTGCCATGCATGATTCACGCTTAGGCGATCATGTATCTTTCGATGTATGACAGACGAGGCAGATTTTTTTTCCCGCAGTAGTTTGCCATTTCTTTCTGCGGTAAACCAGTTGTCATCCAAAGCTATAGAACCCATAGCTGAGGAGGGGAAGAAGAAGAGGTTTCATACCTTTCCCAAGGTTATTAGCACGTAAGTGAATGTAATGGATTCGACTGGCATTCGAACTCGGCTCTCTAATTCCTCAATCCGAGCCACTATCTATTACTCCACCATCAAATCGCAAAGCTCGTTTAAGGAAAGACAAAAATACAAAGGTATAAACGCGGTGTTAACAACAAAATTACTGTCATCAATGTAATTCTGTTTGAAGAATCTATGGAAAGATAAGGGTACTGGCAAATTTGGAGAACAGACCGGAATATTGCTTGATTGGTATGTTGGTTAGCAGCATATCAACACTTCTATGAGTTATTTAATGCTGAAATCTAAATATTTTGAACGCAATTCTCTCTTCAACTATAGGTAAAATGTATTGTTGGTCATTTTGCTGTAAAATGTATTGTTGGTTATACTACTATAAAATGTATTCCTTCCCATTTTACTTTAAGCCCTTCCCCGAAGTAGACGTGTATATACGTTTTACCAAAACGTTTTTTCAGGCACGGACGAATAAACACGTCCAAAAGATAATGCTCAAAACCCAACTACGGTTCATATGTCGATCTTGATTCATTTTATGCCCTTCTGAACTTGAAACAAGTCCAATTATCAACTCGTCTGGTTCAAGTGTTAGCCACCGCTAGGGTACTACCTTTTTTTTTTAGCTCCTATATTAAAAGCAAATAAAAATTCGTCTGAAAATGAAAAGTTTTCCCCAAAATAATTGGCCGAAAAGGGGTTTAAACATGTACTTGGAAAATTTTACTATACATAGGTATTGTTGATAATTTGTCTATATTTTTCTGGTATTTTTACCATAAAAATGTATTTTTATGTTTTCATAGTGTTTTTTTTGCGGGGGGTAACTATTTGCCCATAGCTGGGACCCTAATGGGTGCTACCACCCCGGGTCAAGGTGAACCTGAGAAGAGGTGGTTCCACGCCTATCAAAACCTTCCGATCAGAGGCCTCGCTGTCGGATGTAGTTTATCGTCAAACGCAGGATTTCAGGCCGGAAGAAACGCTTTGCTCATAACGACAATAATGTAAAGAATAGCTTCGACAGTCTAAACAATTGTTAGAATGAAAATGAGTCTGTTAAAAATTATAGATGATATCTCTACAAAAAACATTTGCAACTGAAAAGGTTGCGATAAAAGCAATCGTAACAAAAATAATGAAAAAGACTTCCTACCACCTCTCCTTTATATTCATATCACACACCTCATTTATCGTGAACATTTAGCAGTAACTCTCTGCCTTGAGTGGCTCTCGAGAATGACCTTTTCGTATAAAGATAATCTGCTCGAAACTAACGTTCACGAGCCCTGCAAGCCATTCGGATCCAAAGTGCACTCTACCACATGTCCTTCAGCCGCAGCAGCAGTGTGCATTTCTATGGCAAACTGACGGAGCCCATCCTTCACTAAGACTGGTTGCTACCCAAGGCTATAAAACTCGTCCACTGTTATTTAACCCATAGCATGAGAGAAGAGACGGATCCATGCCTTTCCCAAAGTCATTTATACGAAAGTAGGCACAAATGACGAGACTGGAAATTGAACTCGTCTCGCCGTTCTCAACGTCTACGCTGATATTCGTTACAGTGCCAGCACATCCTAAAAATCGCATATGTCTTTGCCGTATAAGTTCAAGGCCTTATGGTCATATCACATTGAAACACTACTTCTCATATGATCACCGAAATTAAGCAACGTCGAACCGAGTCAGTCACTAGATGGGTGACGTATTGGGGACAACAGGTAAAGTAAACTTACGGGTGTTGTAATGGATAACGGATCGGAATAGGAAATCGGCGAGCCGGGTTTCGATTCCAATCGGGTTCGTTATTCATTTACGCGCTCTTCTCTGTGGATTAATTAGTAGGACTTGTATTAGTAAATCTTTAATAAGTTCCCGGTATAAAATCTATCGGTCACATTTTCTGATGAAAAAAAGTTCAAACAAAAAGTAAAAGATGAACTAAACTCAGACTGATAATTTTTCATCTCAAAATTCCAGAATATATCTTTACATTGAATAATTGTTCAGACACTAAGTTCTGTTAAAAAGAATCATAAAAAGTCACACAAATATGTCAGACAACACTTGAAACGAATATTTGCCTGCCCCAAAGCTGCAAAAGATATATACGCAATGTAACATTGATCGATAAGAAAAAGCTTAACATAAAAAGAACGACAAAAAACAGATTGAATATCCCTTGCAATGATAAATAGTCAGCTCAAAATTAAAGATTATATTTTACGGTATACAATTTATTGGCCAATAATTTGTGATAAGTAAAATCTTAACATAAAGAATGAGACAAAAAAATTACACGGTGATAAATAGTTCGCTCAAAATTAGAGAGTATATCTTTCGGTATATATTTGAGCGGCCAATTATTTGCAGAAGGAAATATCGTAAGAAAACGTATGAGATAAAGAATCTGAACAGACCTTGCAATGAAAATAATCTGCTCAAAATTAAAGAGTATAACTTTACAGTATACAATTGATCGTCCATTGATTTGAAGTAAGAACAATCTTATTGAAATTATATTAATATTATTATAATTACACCAGGTTCCAACCAAGTTCAAGTCATTTTGGTTTTGCCGTACTGAAGGCCAAAATAAACAGGATATTCCAACTGAGGATTGCTATTTATCCCAAAGGTGTACTCCCTTTATCTCCTGGCAATATCTGAAGAAGCAGAAAACACGGTGGTGTTCTAAGACATCAGTTTTTCGATGTTTCCAAACGAAATATTGTTAACCTCTCACTACTCTATTGCTAATTATTATGACAATTGTTCCTTTCCTTAGTTACATTTCTTAGTCCTTCCCCTGTGTTCAGACCTTCACACCTAGGATTCGCCATACCATTTTCATGTTGGCAAATCATTGCCATTCCCTTTGTGTTCCTTTGATAAGGAGTAAGTTCCACTTAGACGTCTTCTTCCCCAGAATTGTTTGTGGAACAAACACCCGAGAAGATCTTTCTCCGACAACTACAATCTTGGTCTCTCAGAATCTCAGGATCCACCAGTATCTATTCTACATGTTCTCATTTTCTAATCCCCCTCTCCCTATCCATAACGACGCCCACGCTAAGTAACCCTTTACCGTTAGTGACATTGGGGACCTTTATTGGGTGAACTAACATCATAGAATTTTTCCGTACCAACCCATTACGATATATTGTCAGGACTTTTGTCGTAGATTTTTAATCATTTCACCCCAAGCAAGGTAATATTGTCGAAGTTTCCGAAATGCAGCATTGAGAATTGATGTAATAATTTTCCAATTTTTTAAAAGTATATTACTCTGATATTTGTATAAAATGAAAATGACATTAATTGTACTAAATTTGATGCTATTTTTGTAATAGTAATATTTTATTGTACTTTCGCGCATCCGTAATTTGAAATAAGTTCAAGGGAGGACAATCAGCGTATTTTTTTTTTAAATCTATGGTTTTATTCCATAACAATTTAGTGAGGCGATGACACGACACGAGCAAGGCCGAAGGTTCTCCGTCGAAATCAACCACTACGAGCATTCAATTTAGAAGACAGTGGTTTGATCTGGAGTGTGATGAGCCCCGCCAGATCTACTTGCTTAAGACACGCTACACATGGGTAAATAACTCTCCGATTATATGCAGGGCAACAGCTTCAAAGCGACCATACGACCACTAAGAAATAAGTGGTTACTGACTGTTAAAGACCATGAGAGAAAAAAAAACTACTATTAAGGAGAGAAAACATGAAAAGAACAAGAATTGAGAAGACAGAAGATAATGATTGGCATTGCATTTAAATTTTTGAAAATCAAAATCAGGAAAGCAAGAGATAGAAAGAGAGTTCCACAAGCGAGAAGTGCGAGAGAAAAAACTTTAAGAATAGGCTACATCTTGAAATTTCACCTGTAAAATGATGTGATCGAGTTGTCAATCTAGTACTACGTTTAGATTCATAAAGTCTAGGCACCAAAGAGGAAAGCTCATCAGAACAATTACCATGAAAATATTTATAGAAAAGGGAAGTTACATTACGGCGGTGAGAAAGTGACTGAATCAGAGAGATGCCAGGTCAGGGCCAATAATATTACTGATTCTTATTTAGATTTTATTAATGTTTACCCCTAAAGATGATAGGTTTCTATTCAAGGCTAAAAACTGTCTTATGATTAAAGTTTTCCTTAGACAAACTAACCTAATCTACCCGATATGTCACCGTGGTCGTAATACTAATTTTGACTATATCCATTAATGTCACCATAAGGCTTGAAAAGAAAATGTGGGAGAGAAAACAGAGTGGGAGACACATAAGAGTTAACAATGCTTTATCTAAGAAACACAAATACTTTTACATCTAATACTAGCAATGCAACGAAAGACAATACAAAAAAGATTTTAAATTGCTATTCCAAAAGATAATAATCATTGAAATTGCTTTATACAATGATCATCATTACTCGCATGACCAAGAGTGGTCGTAGGATTGCTTTGAAGCTGTTGCCCTGGACTTGGGAAGTATTTACCCATGTGTAGCGTGTCAAGCAAGTAGATCTGACGGGGCTCATCCCACTCCAGATCAAACCACTGTCTTCTAAATTGAATGCTCGCCTCAGTCAAGAACACGCAGTGATTGATTTCGTCGGAGAACCTTCCGCCTTGCTCGTGTCGTGTCATCGCCTCACTGACTGCAAACATATCTACGGAGCTCTGTATAACCTATTGTTCTAGATTAGTGTTTCTCAACCATTTTAAGCAACCTTTTTAAGCTACGGCACTCCTAGGAGCAAAATTTTAAAAGGATATACATTAAATTGTTATGAAATAAAACCATAGATTTAAAAAAAAAATACGCTGATTGTCCTCCCTTGAACTTATTTCAAATTACGGATGCGCGAAAGTACAATAAAATATTACTATTACAAAAATAGCATCAAATTTAGTACAATTAATGTCATTTTCATTTTATACAAATATCAGAGTAATATACTTTTAAAAAATTGGAAAATTATCACATCAATTCTCAATGCTGCTTTTCGGAAACTTGGGCAACATTAATTCATGATTCAATATAACTTTGTAGAAATTTAGAATTAAATAAAAGAATATTGAATAGAACTGAAAAAAGTTAATATTCATTTATTCCATCAAAGGAAAATTTTAAAAAGTTAAATTAAAAAATAAAAATAATTTTTAAAAAATGAATATTAAAACAAAGTATTTAATGTAACATAATCGAAGAACAAGGAAAAGAATTATTTCAAAAAAAAAGTTTAATACTTATTCATTTATTCAAATATTAAAGTTGTACCATTTCTACTTTCACATACACATATATATGTATGCCGTGACAATATTTCGCGTCACACTTAAGAGGATCGTGCACGGATCGTTAGGTTTTATTTATCATCTTTCATTTGCGTCTCCGCCTTCGGGAAGAGTGCGACTCAGTTGCGGCTTCGTCGGAGGACAGAAGCGCAACTGAGGAAAATTATACTGTGAGGTGCCCAGCTCTGGGGAACAGATGCCCGAGGCTGCACTTTCTCATTGCGCTACAGAGAATGATTGGTGCTTGCAGCGAGGCCAGCGTAACCGATTGTTGCGGGTGCTGGGGAACTTTTTGTTCTTGGCCCGGGTGTACGCGCTCGGGTTCCCCACGTTCGGTCACAACCAGTGTCTCAGTGGGGAGGCCGCGTCACAGGTACAGGTCAGGGGCTATCGCGGCTATGACTAGCTTAGACGAGCTCCCACCAGATTGGACCAGCTTAGACCAAAGACCCAGATGGAAACACTCGGTCCCCCATATTAAAAACCGACCTTGTGTCCCACCCTGACTCAGTGACGGGGGGTGGGGGTCAAGTAAATCGGCTTAAGAAGATCGTACGTCACTATAGGCGGGGAATCGACAGATAATCCTTTAATAAGTATTGTGTTTAATCTTGCTAGTTATCTAATCAACCTCCTCAATAGAAAAACTTGGTGGAGGAACTTGAAGGCTCGCCTCCGTTACGGACACGTGGCTATTGACCTCCATCGCGGAGAGCCTTCTGCCCTGATCTTTGTCTTCAGTCTAGGAAGCCTCTCGCTCAATGATGCCATATCATCACCGCACTGCTTGTATACATCGTTACTGAGCTCAGTCTACCCCAATGTTTTAGATGGCCGATAATCCTTTAAGAGTGTCCACCGGCACTTTGACAGATTTTGTTTCCTGTGTAGCCATCCTCCTCGTCAAAAAAGCCTGGTAGGTGAACCGGGTTAGTTACCGATGGCCTGACCATTCAGCAAGTAGTACTTGGTTAAATGGTACTTAGAATAAATTAACACAGATATCTTGTATAAGAAATTAATAGACTATTGCATCAAATGCTACTAGTGTTATTATAGCAACATAAAGACAGGTCAATATACCAAAACTTATTCGGAATTGGCAAATATTTATCGAATATATTCAATAAAACTAATTACTCTTTGACATTTAAAAAAACTTTTCCAGTGAACTTTGATAACCACTTTTGTCCCTCTCCTGATTTCAATTATTCACGTTGAGGTTGAATTGTCGGAATCTATTTTCCTTTCATCTTTTTCTTAATACAAAACATAGCAATATTCTCAAAAAAGTGAGAAATCTCTTTAGATATATATATTTATATATTCTTATTCCGCCAATATTAGACTCAAGGTTGAGCTTTTACCGAATGAAGTCGTTGAAAATGTGTAAAAGGAGGAAGTGAGAAGTGCATATTATGAGGATATGTAGGATATATAACAGCTGACGTTTAATGGAAAACGATTAAGAGCGTAGTGATCTAGGAAGCATCATCTTGGGAGCCTGTTACAAAGTTCTGGAGGAGAATCTAAGTGAAATTTCTTCCTTACAAATGGAATACGAAAGCAATGAGGATGAGTCGACTCAGTGAACGTGGACTGGTGGGTCCAAGCTGTGAAGATCTGAACTGGTGGAACAAAGGAATGTAGTTTGAACATTTGTCAGGAAAATAGCGAAGAGCGGTGAGAAGATAGCAACGTTTCGTCTGTTGAAAAGGGGTTGTATTATGGGAAATCATTCATCATAAGTACACGGAGACGCTTTTGAACTGCCAAAGCTGAACAGTGAGTACTTCAGTCCATATATGGCAGTAAAACACCATTTTTGGTCTAATCTGACTCTTGTAAATGTATAGCAGTAGTCAGATAAAGGAACTAGTATTTGAAGTGATGTTACGGATATACGAGTTCAAGTTGAGGTATGGAGTGGGCTTTTTTTTACAGTGATGATCACCAATGCCAGAGAGACACTCGAGATAGAGCGTTATACTGTAAAACGCAGGGTTTATGTGAATATAGGGGAAAGATAACGATTAACCCTAAACATGAACTTGAACAGGTTACGTGATTGCGGAAGCTTCCCCTTGGGATTCGGTTCCACAAATCAGCTGTACGTGGAAGGAAGCTGCTCGGGTGGCACTTACATCTCACCAGTGGAATACGAAGGGAATGAGGGTGGTTCGCTACAATCGGATTGACATGGTTGGTCTTTGACCTGACGGTTACGCCTGGTGGACCTAAGGAATTTAGTTTGTCCGAGAACTTTCCATGTAAATAGCAGTGATAAGTTTTCAACGTCTCGTCTGTGAGAAAGATTATTTTCCACCCTGTGTTGCAAGATGGAAAATAATCCATCACCCACAAGGACGCGGAGGCGCTTTTGGACTATATCGAGAGTGAAATGTGAGGACTGGACAGCTCCTGCCTATATATGGCAACATTACTCCATTTTTGGCCTGATCTGGCTCTTGGAGGAGTCATGTACTTACTCTAGTCCGAAGAGACGCCCCCGACAAAAATCCTTATCGAGAGTAAGTCTGCTCATCAGGACTGGAATAAATTTAGAGCCTGCTCGGTGGTGATAAATCTTTACTCGTTTTCTTTTAGAGATATTTAGGATCAACAACCAGTATTTCCTCCACTGAGCTGGGCCATAGGAGAAATCAACTGCCAGGCTCTGGTCATCTAGATTTATATAGAGATACGTCCATAAAACGTGGTATCTTCTGCATATATGGCTTGTGAATGATCTTATGCAGGTCGTTAATATAATGCAGAAAGAGGGTACGCCCGAGGGTACAGCCTTGGGTAACGTCTGCATTAATCAAAGCACTGGCCATTAACGACTACATTCAGGGGCTTGATGTGGTAACATATTTTTAGAGATATGGAATTGTTAAAACACGAAATGCCAAGTATAATCGTACATATATTTTTAACTGGCTTAAAAGGTGCACTTCTCGCGAACTTTTAAGCCAGCCCTTGCGGAAGGCTAATTGAGCCTACGATCTAAAGTTAAAGTGACCTCTGATCCAGTTTAGAAAACAGCAATAATAATTTTGAAGAAACAGTTTTGAATTCCTCAATTCCCTTCATGGAACTTCAAAACCTTCCTTTAACTCTGATTCTGTCTATAAGTTCAATTCCGACCAAAAGACAGATTTGGGACGGAATTCCAATTTATTGAGCTGTTCGGGGATTAGTGAGCCAAATACTAAAGCGGAAGAAAAGAAGAATTTGCAGAATGATTGTTTCAGGGATTTTTTTAATCAGTTCCCCTCACCGTCAAGAAAGGCGATAATGTCACTAAGACGTAAAGGACTACTAGGAATGAAAGAGGATGAAAAGACATTAGAAGGAAACGGAAACCCAATTCTAAACAGAAAACAATGGATAAACCTCTACTCCTTTCTGAAAGACTGATGAGGAGTGTGAACAGGACGATAAGCTATAATTCACCTAAAACATGGCGATAATGTCAATAAGACACAAAGGAATGAAAAAGAATGAAAAGGTTTTAGAGGGAACTGAAAGTCCAATCTTAAACAGGGAACGAGGAAATATCAGGTGGTGTAAGCTTAGGACGTGCGCATGGTGTTATGGATAACAGCTCTGAATTGGAAAACGACTCCAGTCAGGCTCGTTGCATTCACTTACACACAAATACTATTCAGAAAGCTACACTCTCAAAAATAAGAGGACTTCGGGTCTAACTTAGAAAACAGCAAAGATAATTTTGAAGAAATAACTTTGAATTCCTCAATTCACTCCATGGAACTTCAAAACTTCACTTTAACTCAGATTTGGACTCTGAGTCCAGTTCCGGCCAAAAAAAAAAAAACGATTTGGGTTGAAAGTCCGATTTAGGCCGAAATTTAAATTCAGTCCGAAAATTGAGTTCTTCAAATCACAAACTCTGCGGAACTACAAAAGCTCAAACCAAAATACCAAAGAATCAGAGTTAAAGTTAGAAGTTCACTCTGACTTTCATTCTGAATCTTTGGTATTTTGAAGGGGAAATGAGAATTGGCACCACTTATAAAATATAACACCTAAGATGTGCCTTGTTGTTTTACTAATGTTTATATGATACAGGGGACAAGAGCCACTCAAGGTAGTGGGTTGCTGAGTGAGGTGATATGAACGTAAGAGAAGGAAGTAGGAAAAAGAACTATGAGGATATGGAGGATAGATAAGGTTTGTCGATAGACATAAAGAGGTGATGGTTGTTGTGATCGAAGTAGATTTCTCTTGGCAGTCTCTTCCACAATGATGTGGTTCTTGGGTAGAAGCTGTCTGAAGAGAAATTTCTTCTTATGAATGAAATACGAATGAAATCAGGGTGTTGCAACCCTATGAGCGTAACATTATTGGTTTTATGGGACATGGACCCAAATGGTGAAAAGTCCAATTTATCGAATGTTAGAATATATGAAAAAGACACATTTTTCTTAATATCTATGGACAGTAGCTAAAGGCCTCTAAGGAAATAAATAAAATGTAGGGAATAAAGAATGTACTGGTTTGCATTTGTAGCGGAGAAGTGTTACAGGTTTATAATTGATGAGGTTGCTGTTTGCCACCAGTTTGTCGTGGAACGAGTGGCAACTTGTGGAGGATAAGGATGAAGACTTTCAAAGTAAATGAATTCGGCATTTTCAGAATAAATGAATTTCTACACTTGAAGGAATTTTGCCTAAATCTGTTTTTTTTTTGTTTTTTTTAATTGAAATCAAATATGGATTAAAATCAGACAGAACATATTGAAAAAGTTTATATATTTAAAGATTCACTTTTTTAAGCTTCAATATATATATATATATATATATATATATATATATATATATATATATATATATATATATGGAAATTATTTATAGGAGAGAATATTCCGGTACTTTTAAATTTTAATGTTTGGTTTTCATTAGTCAGTTAGATCTCAAGCCTTAAGCTTTTAGTGTGTGCGCGCACGTACGTGTATGTGCGTGTATACGAGCACACTCGCCTCTGGATTCCAGTGGACTTTTTTGTGTCTGTCTGGCCGTGTCTCTGTGTTTAATTACTGAAGATAGTAGTGGGGGGATGCCTGTGTGTGTGTGTGTGTGTGTGTGTGTGTGTGTGTGTGTGTGTGTGTGTGTGTGTGTGTGTGTGCCATACTTCTAGCTGGTCTTGTGGGAATTGGTTGATTCGGTGCCTGCGTTGATTGGCAGATGTTTGATGTGTGTTAGAGTGAAACACATAAGTGACATCGTCCGCAGATAACTGCATTTAAAATTCTTCAAGTATGGATTTTATGAAAGATAGCGATATGAAAAAGTATGTCTGGCGTGTTTATCGATGGGAATATATTTATTAGTATTCCTTCTGAATATTTTATTCGTAGTAAAGCGAGTTGTTTTCTCATTGGAGCGGCATTTTTAAAACAGGCCATAACTTTAGATTTTAATTAAATGCCACACTGATGAGAAAAGTACATGTATAAAGGGTGCGATGGATAAATTGTCGTCTAAATTACGCAAAAATGAAAATTACACTGCCATCTCATTTTAACAGCTATATTTACCAAAATTATACAAAAATATCTTTAAATACTAGAGTAAATCTCTTCAATAAAGTCGCCATTGGCTTCAAGCAAGGACTACAATTGACTTTGGAATCTCCTGTTACTCTTCTGGACGGTCTCCTTGTTTAAGTTGGTGAAGCTGCCATAATCCTTGCCTTCATCTTTGGTGTTACAAAAGTTTTGTTGATCTGTCGCTCAAGTGATAATAATCAAGGTGGTTGCTGTCTGGGCAATTAGGTGGCCAGTTATGAAGGGGTGATGTGACCGCAGAAATTGTCTGACAGCCATGACTGGGTCCTCCTTCTTGTGTTGCGTGGTGCAGAGTCCTGTTGCCAGACATATGGTCTTCCAGCAGCCACCCTTTTGACCCATGGCAGCACTACCACCTCAAGGTACTTGATGCAAACCTCCGTGTTGACTCTGAAGCCGTGTGAAAGATGAATGAAGGCATAATGTCGCCGTCACTAGTGATCACTCATATATCATCCAACCGAATCCTCTGCACTGTACTCAGATTGATACTCAAACACTCTTAAATGTTCGTATTGGATGTTCCGACGACAATGACAAGCAGTACAGCATGCCATTTCTGAATTTCTAAGGAGTGGGCTGAGTCTAGGTTCTCTTTTATTCAGAAATGGTACCCAACTGACCCTACTACACTGTGCAAACAAACAATGCGGGGAAATTAAAAATATAAAATGACGGCAATTTACCCATCGCACCCTCTACATGACCAATGAAAAACAAACAAACACAGAACTCAAAGTAACGGAACTTTCTCTTCTATAACTCATTTCCAAAAAGTTCTGATGAAGCTTAAATAAGAACGAAACATGTTCACAAGCGTTTCATATTTATTCCTTATTCTCACGCATATCTTATACAACACAGAATAACACAACTCACAAAAGAAGAGAAAATTATATTTATAGTGTACAAACAAAAGAAAGATAGCATTTATATCTGTCTATATTTCTGAGATGAGGTATTATGTACACTGTTTACATTATTCGGATATTGTCCTCATCTTTGTCGCCATGTTTATCACAACGTTTCGGCCGTTGTACGCTCCGGCCTTCTTCAGGTGTTTGGAATGTCGAACTGAACCCCTTTATTTCGCTTACTGGGGCAGACTGTTTTAGTTCCACGTGCTATGCCTAATGGATGTCAGTTATCTCCTGTTAATTCCTCTCTCAAAGTTCTCCACCGCCTTCACCAGATATTGAACTCACAACTCTTTGGCCTTTATCCACTGTGTCATGTGTCCTTGATGAGGACAATAGTTCGAATAATTTAAATAGTGAGCATTTATATTCTTAACTGTAGCGTGTGTGCGCGTGCGTGTGTGTGTGTGTGATGCGTCACGTGGTAGTGTGAAGCTGAGGAGTCGGTTTGTCTAGGGGTAATAAATCTCCCCCGGCGAGTATTACTTGATACATCTACTAACCACATCCTATGAATGATTGAGCAAATGGATCCTTCCTTTTATAGTATAGAAACAACGCCCCCTAGCGGCGTTTTTGACAGTCACTGTGTGCGTAATCTCTACGCATCATTTTCAATGTTTTACTTAAAAAACGCGCGAATTAAGCTGGTTAAAACAGATTTTGATGCAATAAACACTTGAGCAAATAAGAAATCGTCTCACTTGTGCCAAGAAAATTTTTTGTGCTTCTTATTCTGAAAACCTCCACATTTCTTAACGGTTTAGGGTATTATCAATCTTCATCGAGAGAACCACAACTCTATTCCTGCAAATCTTCTCTTTGTGATGAAATTGACCAAAATTATCGCTCCAAAATGCCTGTTCAGTCCCACGAAGTTCCAGATACCCACCCCTTTCAAAAGGCTATAATTTTAAATGCAATGTCATTCGTTATTTTCTGTTTTCTTAATTCCTGTTCTTTTGTTATTCTCTTTCCTTTAGAATGTTGTTTTCTCATATTTTCTCACACACAGTAACCCCCTTGCGTCTTAGTGACTTTATTGCCTTGCTTGAGGCGAAATGATTAATAAAATGAACAAAAGATAGTGTGAACCCTTTAACCTCAATGAGCCTTACCGGAATAAATATTATGACTTCAAGCTTAGACACAAACTGTTCACTGGTATGAGTGTTACTACATCACAAGCATTATTGTTTTTTGTCATATTACCATAATAAATGGCATGTAAGTACTATTGTAGGCGATATAAAAGTTACTAAAGTATATATATATATATATATATATATATATATATATATATATATATATATATATATTCTTAATTTCCAAATACGGCCAGTACATTGTGTCCGTGTTAACAATTAATATTATTAAGAGTTGGTTTCGAGTTCTTTTTAATAATAAGAGCTTCCATCATTTTAAACACTTTTTGAAATGGGAAATACATATCACATTCGGCTTATCGACTAGTATGTTACGTATTAGAGATGTTATAGTGTCAGTCGTATTGACAGACGTGTGATGGTGCGTCTAACATAATTTTTATACGTTTCTTTTTGTCGGGAACACAGTTTCCTATGTCGCATCTAAATTTATAAATAATGTTAGTCTGGTATAGTTTTGATTTTGTCGACGAGGTGTTATTTCTGATAAGTTTAGTTGTTTTTCATTTTTTTATCGTAGATAATTAAGTTCTTATTTTTGCTTTGTTCAACAGAAGTGATGTTTTTTTTTATAAAGTTCGTTAAAGCGAATTCATCTTGTTTATAATTTTTGCGTATTTCGCGGTAAAATATTACCGTCATTGCTTCGGTGAACTATGTTATTATTGTTTAGTATTGAAAGAAACAATTTTATTTGCCTGTCTATAATGTAATTTAGAAAGTTGTTAACTAGTTATTTTGAATATATTCTTAAATTCTCATCTCAGAAATATAGACAGATCCTGAAGAAGCCCGAAGCGTACAACAGCCGAAACATCGTGAATATGGCAACAAATATGAGGACAACAGTCCAAACGATGTAAATAGTGATTTTTTTTTTTATTTCTATAAAATTTTCCCCTTACTTTGAAACGCATTTTCGAGTTATTGTGTTCTCTATGACTATGTTGGATTTTGAGTTTAGTACAATTCCATATTGGTTTAAATGTCTCCGTACTGAACTCTGCTCGGAGAGATGTAGCGTTAGTTGTCTTGACAGGCAGTTAGTAGTGTGTCCAATATAATTAATTATTGGTTTTTTTTGTCGGGAACACAGTTTCCTATGTGGCATCTAAATTTATAAATAATGTTAGTCTGGTATAGTTTTGATTTTGTCGACGAGGTGTTATTTCTGATAAGTTTAGTTGTTTTTCATTTTTTATCGTAGATAATTAATTTCTCATTTTTGCTTTGTTCAACGGAACTGATGCTATTTTTTTTATAAAGTTCGTTAAAGCGAATTCATCTTGTTTATAATTTTTGTGCATTTCTCGGTAAAATATTAATAAAATAAAATATTTACTACCATTGCCTGTGTGAACTATGTTATTACTGTTTAGTATTGAAAGAAACAATTTTATTTGGCTGTCTATAATGTAATTTAGAAAATCGTTGTTAACTAGTTATTTTGAATATATTTTTTTAAATTCTCATCTCAGAAATATAGACAGCTCCTGAAGAAGCCCGAAGCGTACAACAGCCGAAACATCGTGAATATGGCAACAAAGATGAGGACAACAGTCCAAACGATGTTTTTTTTATTTACCCTCACTCTGAAACGCATTTTGGAGTTAATGTTTTTATTTCTGATAAGGTTAGTTGTTTTTCATTTTTCATTTCTTTTTTTTTAATAGTAATTTGATGTTTTTAGTTTGTTCAACAGAAGTGGTACATTTTGTTATGATTCTAGAAAATGACTTCCTCCCGTTTGTAATTTTTTTCTTACGTAGCTGGTTATGATAAAATATATTCATTTATGGAAGGAAGGTTCCATTCGGGCGGCTTCTTTTTTAACTGCAGCTGTAGAAAGAACAGAAATTGCTGGAAACGAACATTCTTAATTTCCGAATACAGTCAGTACACTGGCTGTGTCGTGTTCATAATTGCTATTAAGGGTTGTTTTTTTGCGATAAGGATTTCCATCAGGTTTAAATAGGTTTTGCAATGAGAGGTATTTATCACATCGACTAGTATCTTGCGTATTAGAGATGCTATCGTGTTAGTCGTCTTGATAGGCATGAGATGGTGTGTCTAACTTTTTGACGGAAACATAGTTCTCGATGTGGCATCTAAATTCATAAATAATATTGGTCTCGTATAGTTTTAATGTCATTGGTGAGATGTTATTTCTGGTAATCAGGTTATAATTTTTTTAATATTTTTTTTATAAAAGATAATTTGATATTTTTAATTTGTTCAGCAGGAGGGGGCTTTTTTGATAATGTTCCTTAAAGCGAATTCATTTTATTGCTAATTTTTGTGCAACTGAATACGATAAGATATATTAATTTGTGGCATGTTTATTTGCCTGTCTATAATCCAATTTAGAAAGCCGTTGTTAGGTATCGTTTATGTTGATAATTCCTTGTGCGATGATACCACTTGCTCTCTCATTGGGAAGTTATTTTTATTCACGACTAATTTACAAATCTATGCCGATGATACGGCGATATACGGGTGCGTCTCTAAAGCACTTGACGATCAGAGATTGGAAACTGATCTCTCCATCGATCTAGCGCTAACATCCCAGTGAAAAAAAAAACTGTCAGGTTCCATTCAATGCTTCGAAAGTTAAACTAGTTACATTCCATCACCACCGATCTGACCGCAAACTACTGCCAGTCACAATGAAAATTGGTTCAGTCCTTGGTTCAGCCAGATATAACCTTAATGGTTAGGACCCGCCATACCACTTACATTGTAGCAAACCACCCACATATAATCGGTGAGAAATAAGTTCCATTTGAATGGCTTCTTCCCGCGAACCACTGCCCTGTGGAACAAACAACCAAGAGGCTGTTTACCCGATCACTATAATCTTAGCCTGTTCAAGTCTAGAGTTAATCGTTATCTTTCTCTCCTATCCTTATAAACTAACCCTTAAAGTAACTCTATACCACGAGTAACCCAGGGTCAAGTACAGAATGAACCTTACTGTAAAAATATCACTATTATAGTGGAATTGGCAGGATTTTTTACTTGTCGGTTTTCCGCTGAAAGGTGTTTTTAAAAGGAGTTATTATTTGTAGGTTTTTCGCTAAAATGAATTTTTAAAAGGAGGTATTACTTGTGGGTTTTCCGCTAAAATGAGTTTTTAAAAGGAGTTATTATTTATGGGTTTTCCGCTAAAATGAGTTTTTGAAAGGAGTTATTATTTGTGGGTTTTCCGCAAAAATGAGTTTTTGAAAGGAGTTATTATTTGTGGGTTTTCCGCTAAAATGAGTTTTTGAAAGGAGTTATTATTTGTGGGTTTTCCGCTAAAATGAGTTTTTAAAAGGAGTTATTATTTGTGGGTTTTTCTCTAAAATGAGTTTTTGAAAGGAGTTATTATTTGTGGGTTTTACGCTAAAATGAGTTTTTAAAAGGAGTTTTTTTACTTGTGGGTTTACCTCTAAAATGACTATAAAGTTGCGAGTTCAATATTGATATGTTAGTTGCAATATTATTTTTATTAATTCATTGTCAGATGAGATACGATGCGCACAAATAAGTGTTTTAGATTTTCCATCATTGACTTTATATATAGGAATTGGATGAGAGAGAGACAAGAATTGTGTTGCCATATTCTTAGAAAGAAATGGGGAGGTTAAAGTATTTTTGTTTTAATATATAAATTACCAATTAGGACGCTTGCGCAAGGGTGATTGGAGTAGTGATCGGCTGAATGATGGTGGGCAAAACTAAAAATACGCGAAGAAGGTAGAAAAAAAAATGTTTTTTTTTCCCTACATTTATTGATTCACAAACTCAGAACACCAAGCAATGAAAAGTTGAAAAGATGTTTTTAACTGATGAACTGCGTCTATTCCACCTACGCATTTTGCTTTTTATTCTTTTCTCTTTTGCTTTTTTTTTTTTTTTCGGTCATGAAGCATTTCTTTGTCGTTATTATTGTTCCCTGATTCAATCTCCGGCCATCCTACGCACACAGAACACGATGTGGAGTGTTGAACCTTTTTCCTTTGTCGTTAGCAGTCTAGTTTTTCTTTTCACTTATTTATTCTCTCTCTCTCTCTCTCTCTCTCTCTCTCTCTCATCTATCTATCTATCTATCTATCTCTCTCTCCCTTTCTTTCGCTCTCACCCATTCCTTATATCTCTCTCTTTCTATTTGTATCTTGCTCCTTCTTTCTCTCTCTCTTTCTATCTTTCTATCTCCTTTTCGATATCTTTCCTTCTCTCTCCCTTTCCTTCACTCTCTCGATTTCATTCACTCTTCCTTTCTATTTCTATTTTTCTCTATCACTCCCTTTTCTTCTCTTTCTTTATTTCCTTCTCTCTCTCCATTTCCTTCACCTTCTCCCTCTCCCTTTCTGTTTCCGTTTCTATGTCTCTCTCACTCCATTTCGTTCTCTCTCTCTCTCTCTCTCTCACTCTCTCTCTCTCTCTTTCCTTCATTCTTTCTTTCTCGTGATTTTTTTAGAATTTTTTGTAATTTATCCTTTCCGCTTTTTCTAGCCTGGTACTTTTTATTTTTCTCTCTCAACTCTTCTCTTGCGTTCTCACTCTCTTTCCCTACATTTTCTTCACTCCTCTCACTCTCTTTCCCTACATTTTCTTCACTCCTCTCACTCTCCTTCTCCTTCTCTCTCTCTCTCTCAACTCTTCTCTCGCGTTCTCACTCTCCTTCCCTACATTTTCTTCACTCCTCTCACTCTCCTTCTCCTTCTCTCTCTCTCTCAACTCTTCTCTCGCGTTCTCACTCTCTTTCCCTACATTTTCTTCACTCCTCTCACTCTCCTTCTCCTTCTCTCTCTAGCTCTCAACTCTTCTCTCGCGTTCTCACACTCTTTCCCTACATTTTCTTCAATCTTTTCATTCTCCTTTCTCTCTTTTTCTCTCTCTCTCTCTCTCTCTCTCTCTCTCTCTTTCTTTCAATCTCTTTGTGCCATTGTTCTCCTCGCCTTTAGATTTCCAACTCTCTTACCAACTCTCACTTCTCTTTTACTATTTAACACAGATAGATAGATAGATAGATAGATAGATAGATAGATAGATAGATAGATTGAGGGAGTGAGGGAGTGAGTGAGTGAGTGAGTGAGTATACATAGGAACCAACATTGCATTGCGACACAGTTGTACGCTTCAATGCCAACTTCCGACCATGTGTCACTCCTCCTTTAGCGGGTTCCGTTTATACAGGTTACCAGGGGATTAATGGAATTGGGTAAAGGAGGAAAACAGCCATTCCCAGATCTTATGTTTAACGCCCAGGCTTTGATTTATTTGCTGCTATGACCTCAAGATGACCTCATTTCGTTTATATATTTATTTATTATTTACATTATTCCAAGTTTATTATATTTAGGCTATGGGATTTTATTTTATCTTTTTGATCATGACGTGGTTGTAGGTTGCGTAGTAGAAATTTGTTTTCATGTTTGCATTTGGAAATGAACTATGATCTTTTATTTAGGAGTCTATCTTGTTCCCGAAAAGGGATTCAACTATTTTCTCCTACTGGAAACGGTTACTGTTTTGAGTTGCTCGTTGATTGGTTGATTCGTTTGTTCATTGATTTTCTTTACCAGTGTATAAACATCTATGAGTTCTTCACGCCAAAAACTCAATATTTTGCAGGCAATTTTGGGGGCTTCAGCTACAGATATTTTGATCGCATTTTATACTTTCACAGAAAAAACACACAAACACACACATACATACATACATATATATATATATATATATATATATATATATATATATATATATATATATATGTATATAAAAGAAATATGTTGTAGTGGTTCCAACGAGAGAAAAGTATGTATATTAAAAAGAAGAGGGTGCTGCAAACGTTTTTGGTTGTAATGTGGATTTATTGAGAAAAAAATATTATACTTTGTTTTACATAATTTCACGACACGTGTTTCTGGTCTGGTCTCGCAAACCGTCTTCAGGTGAAAGTGGAGATTTTACATATTATTAAAATAATTAATTTTTCTTCATGTTCAATGTGGAATATTCTCGATATGAGACATTCTGTTTGTGTGTTGGCAATCCGAATTTTCTTTCTAGAATTGTCAATGAAGAGTTCTGCGTGAAGGGTCATAAAACAATTAAGGTTTGTCCAGCGAGTAGTTATCGGCATTTAATCTTTTAATGTTTTAGTGACCTCTATGTGCTCTTGGATCTGTTTCTATTTTGGCGTGTTCCTGTCAGCATGCGTGTATATATGCGTGCGTATATTTCCTTACTACGAGGAATCTGTAAACTTATTTGTACCTATACACGCATACACACACATACACACTATCCCACCCAAGTAGTCAGTACACACACACATATACACACATATTTCCCAAGCTACATGGAACCAGTACACACACACACACACACACACACACACACACACACACACACACACACACACACTGCTTAAGTTGTCAACATCCGCATATACATACATAAATGTATGTATGTGTACATACACATATATATATCTCTCCTCGTGTCTCCCGTATATGAGTGTGCGTCCATGTATGTGAGCGATCATTGTATTTGGTCACCCTGTGTGCATGTTTTTTTTGTTTTTTTTTTTTTTTGGGGGGTTATGATCTATTCAGTTCGGGTTTGAATTTGTCTATAAAGTTTTTTTCCTGTATTTGTAGATATGAGTAATTGTCTGTTTAATATATCGGCATGATATTAAACTTACCCTGGTTACATTTGAAAATGTGTTGTGATACAAAAAGTTTTCTGTTGTCTGTCAATTTTATATTGCTTTTGTGTAGGGAGACCCTGTTGTTCAGTTGTTGGCTGATGCCTATATATGACTTCTTACATTTTGTGCATTTAAGTGCATAAACTACATTTTTGAGTTGCAGTTTAAGTTTTTGTTTATTGTGAATGTTTTTTTGGGTTTTCAAAAGTGTAGGAGTTTTCTATAATGATGTCACAAACTCCACATCTTTTTTTTGTTGCATTTTGTGACTCCCTGTATTTTGTGTTGACTAAATTTAGATGAGGTTAATATGTGTTTTCGGTTTCTAGATTGGCGTTTGCTCTTAATTATTTTGGTTGTTTTTTAGTATATTATTCAGTTTATTATTCTTGCTAAGTAAATCTAGATTTTTGTGATTTCTGGGAATATTTCTGGGTTGTTTTTGTTGTACGTTGAGACATATGCTAGAGTTTGTTCGACGTTACGTTTTTTTTATTTCTAAGTTGGTCTAGAGGAATTTCTTTCATGAGTTCAATACCTTTGTTTACTAGTGTTGTGGGTAGCCTCGTTTCTTGAGAGTTTTATGTAGTTCTTCTAAGCGGATTTTTCGGAGATGTTTATCAGTCACTATTGTACAAATTTACGTGCTAGGGAATAGGGGATGGATTTTAGGCAGCTTTTTGGGTGATGGCTCTTGAAATGAACGTATTGTTGGGTGTCTGTGGGTTTGTGGTAGATATCTGTGATTATGTGGTTGTTTTATTTCTAATGAGTATATCTAAAATGGTAATTCGTTAAAATTATATTCTTGCGTGAATTTGATTTTTGGGTGTAAGTTTTGAAGTAGTGTATGGAATTGGTTAATATCACCCCATGATGATTTCAAAAGATGAAGCAATCATCTAGATATCTTTTCCAAGATTTAGTGAATTGGGTCTTTATATTTGTCCCATATATTTGTTCTATCTTTTCATAGAGGTTTTCTTCTAGGTAAGCTAATGTTAGGTGGCATATGTTGGTGCCATTTTTGTTCCCATCGCAGTACCTAGGGTTTGGATATAGTTTTGTTGTCAAATTCAAAGGTGTTATTGTTTAGAATTAGGTCTATACTATCGATAATGAACTCTTTAGTGAATCTCGGATGTAGTATTTCTGGATGTTTTTCAATCCAGAATGAGATCGCTTTTTTCCCTAGTTCATGGGGTATGTTACTGTATAGGCTACTGATGTCAAAAGTTGCCATAAGCGTTCCCGGATCTACCTTTTTTGTGGTATGCAGCTAAGGAAATGGATATCGTCTCTGATGTGGCTTTTTAATTTGTTTAGTATATGGTTGCAATATTATGTCTATTAGGTTACTGAGTTTGCTAGTGGGACAGACTGGTCCTGCTACTATGGGTCTGAATGTAAGGTCACTGGGGTTTGGGATGCTAATGTATTCAGATTTTTTGTGTATGTATAGCTGCTTTTATTTCACCTTGATTTATGAACTTTAGGTAGTCCGTAGAAATTACTTGTTTTTGGTACAAAGTTTATTAGGAAATCCTTCTCTTTTTTGTTAATATTTTATTATGTGTTGTGCAGAGTTTTGTAATTTTTGTTATAATGTTTTTTGTCTATGTTAGTGTCAATTACTTTGTAGCTGTTCCTATCCTCTAGTGTTTCTAGAATTTTTGTTTTTTATAGTATGTTCTGTCCATGATTACTATAGCGCTGCCTTTATCTGCTTCTTTTTATAATTATGTTATTATTTTTTTCGAATGTTCTCTAAGGCTAGTCTTTGTCTATATGTGAGATTGTCGAATGATTTGGATTTTCCTGTAGGTCAAGGTTCCAGAGTTTTTCAAAAAATATATTTATCTCATTGGTATTGTTATTTTGTTTGGGAATAAATTGGATTTGTTTTTTACTAATGACTCATCTGTATTACTTTCGCTATTGTTAAATATTTCTCTTAGTCTCAGTTTGCGTTCAAATTCTTAATGTCTTTTTTTTTAAGTCTACTATATTGCTTTTTAGGAGCAGGACAGAATTTTAGGCCCAATTTCAGTAGGTTGATTTCGTCATTTGTAAGTGTATATGTAGATAGGTTTATTATTTTGGGTTTTGTGTCATCTAAACGGGTTTTCTTGTTCGGACTGGGGCTTCTAAAAATAATGATTGTTTCTTTTAATATATCTTGGGTTTTCTAAGAGATACCTTCTTCCTGTACATTTTGAGTTTTCTAGCCAGTGAGAGTTTCCCTTGGTAAAATTGGGGTTGTTGTTTCTCGATGGCTCTATATAGGTGTGTTGGCTTTTGTTGGGGGACCTGTTCCAGATGTTCCTAGGTTTGTTGTTTTTGTATTGATTGTATGTGGATTGTGTGTGGATTGTGTGTAGAACTTTTTGTGAAATTCTGGTATATATATATATATATATATATATATATATTGTAGGCGGTAAAATGTTGTAGGTAATTTTTTTAAAATGTATTGTTGGTTATTTCACTATAAAATGTATTTTTATACTTTTTTAATGTTGTATTAATTGTCATTTTGCTATAATAAATGTATTATTTGTAATTTTACTATAAAAAGAATACAAGTATCAAAACACTATGAAAGTATAAATACATTAAAAAAAATTACCAACAATGAAAGCGAAAGGTTTTGCAGCCAAGTGAGTTGGTATTTGATTTAAGTATGGCGACAAAACATTTCGCTTTCACTGCTTGCCTTGATGAAGTCGGAAGACAAAACGCAGTAGTAAGAACTAAGAATTTTTTCCAATTGGCATTTTTGAACCAATTCCTCTTATCTTGAAAATTATTTCTGGGAAATTTAACTATATATATATATAGAGTCCTGTGTCGTGTTTTATCTATTATTTTGCTCAGTTAATAGATAAAAACGACACAGGACTCTACAGGGACGACGGTCTCATAATCTTAAGAAACTGTAACAAACAAAACACAGACAAAACTAGAAAAGCAATAATAAATAAAAAATAACGGATTCGACATAGATATAAAAACTAACCTAAACGGAGTAGATTTCCTAGATGTTACCTTCAACCTAAGAGAAGGCACATATAAACCATACAGAAAACCTAATGATAAACCAATATATATATATATATATATATATATATATATAAATCAGTGAGCCACTTTTTATCGAACAGCACTGTATATATATATATATATACAGTACTGTTCGATAAAAGTGGCTCACCTGATTTTTTTACTAAATGTTCTCTTCTCCGATGAAACGAAATTTGAGCTAAATTCAAAGGATAAGCGATCTAAAATCCGAAGAAGAAGCTTTGAAAGCTCTTTGAATTTAGCAGTAAGTACTGTCAAGCATCCGTTCAGTATAATGTTCTGGGGATGATTTTCTTTTTATGGAACTGGTTTCTTAAAACCTATTGAAAAGACCCTCAGAAGGGAGCAGTACAATAGAATTTTAGAGTCTTGTCTGTTTCCTTCTGCTGAAAGGGTGCAAATCGACCCCACCAAGCTCATTTTTATGCAGGATAATGCTCCCTGTCACAAATCAAAATTGATGAAGGAATACTTTCATGAGAAGCAAGTGAGTGTTATGACATAGCCGCCCCAATCTCCTGACCTCAACCCCATAGAAAAGTTATGGAGCATGTTGCTCAGCTGCTTTCTCGAGAGCCTGTACTTTATAATTTATTTTGAACAACAAATATTTACGTATTTTTTTTGTCAATGCACTTAATTAATGAATATTGGAAATACTTTTTCATCCATTTGAGACTGTATTTTCAGATTTCTTCATGAGTCTACTTGTAACGATATTTGCTTTATTCTTTTTCTGTCTCTTTTTCTATATTCTCTTTTTCTTCTTTTTTATTTTTCTTCATCTTTTCCCCTTTTTCTGTCTTTTTTATATTTTATTTGTGGTTTCTTTTTTTTGTTTGTTTGTCATTTCTCTTTTCTTCTTTTTTTCCTTCTTGGCATTCTCCTCTGTTTCATTTTCTTTTTTATTCTCTCTTTATCTCTTTTTTCTGCCATTTTTTTCCCTTTCTTCTGTTTTTTTTTCTTTCTTTTCATACTTTTCTTGTTATCCTTCAAATCTATAAATCAACCATTCGCTCTTGCATGGAATACTGCTGCCATATATGGTCTGGAGCCCCCGCTGTCCGTTCCCAAACTGCATGAATTTAAGCGTGCTACTAGGTTGGCATCATGTCCCACCCTTTCACTGTCCTAACGGTTAAATGTAGCCGTCTCTTCATGTCTCGCACTTCCCGTCTGTGGAATTCCCTTCCTCTTACTAGCTTCCCTGATTGCTATAATCTTCAATTATTCAAATGCAATGTCAATCGACATCTTCAGATGCCTTGATCTAATTCCCCGCCCTCCTTTTCATCCTTTTCTTTATCACACCTCTTTACACTTGCTCCCGCTCTCTGTAACCCCCTTGCCTGCTAGTGGCACTCCCGCCTTGCTTGGGGTGAAATGCTTTAAGAAAATCTTATATTATTATCTGTGTATTTTACTCTTTTTCTTTTAGTTTCTTTTTTTATTGTTTTCTATTTCTTTTTCTCCTTTGTCTTCTCTTTTTCTATTGCATTCTCTTTTTATTACCCCCTCTTTTAGTTTCCTTTTTCTTTCTATTTTTCTTTTTCTTTTGTTTCTCTTTTCCTTTTTATTATTTTCTTTTATTTCTTCTTCTTTGCCTTTTTTCATTTAATCTGTTTTCTATTATTTTATTTTATTTTTTACTTTGCTCACTTTAGCTTCCTTTTTTTCTCTCTTCTCATTTCATTCTTTTTTGTTTCCTTCTTTCTTTTCTCATTCCTTTCATTTTCTCTTTTATCTCTTTCTCTTCCCTTTTTCCTTTCCTATTGTCTCAGAGTTGCCGCAAGTTTGGAATCGAGATGAGTGAAAGGCCGTAAAAATTTTCTCTGGCAGTAGCCTAGAGCGCCAAATACCTGGAGGCGCCTGTCATATGTACGAAACATTAGAAATTCCTGCCTACAAATACAATAATGTGGAAATTAATAAAACAGAACGAAAACAGCCAAAAGGAGAAAAGACCATGCTGTGAAGTCAGAATATCTACAATACCTGGAGCGAAAGATAAATATGGTGAGGTGCTGTTGATCATGGATCTCCACAACGTCCTATCTCTGGTAGCACTAAACAATGTTTCTTTCCTTACTATCCAACCATGTTCAAGTTCTGCCATCCTTTTACACAAAATTCTTAGGTAGGTTACTCGCTCATTCTCTCCTGCCTTCAGTATGTCATGTGAGTGTCAAATTCCCCAAGCCCTCTTTCCTCATTATACGCCTTAGGAATTTCAACTGACTCTTTATTTATCTTAATGTGGCAATACGATTTCTCACGAATCCTTAGGAGATAAATAGATTCTTTTTTCCTTTTAAGTCAATTTAATTACCAGAATTTCTCGGGAATCTTGTCTCCAGTCCCTCCTTTAAGTCAACTAATGACCAGAGTCTTCAGGATTCTTGTCTTCAGCTCGCTTTTAAATTGGCAAACAATTTTTTCTTAGTGATTTTAGATAATCATAAAAGTAGAGACCTTTGAAAACTGACCACCCATGCAGCTTTTCGGTGGTCTCCTTTTCTGGAACACAAGTTGACGGATAGAGGTGTTGAGACCCCAGACGGTGTCCATATGAGTAGTCAGAAGCAGTCAGTGCGGAAGAGACCAGTGCGCAGGGAGGAGTCAGCTGTCGCCCAGATCGGGTAGAAAATATGACAATCCTTTTTCCGTGGTCGGAATTTAGTAAGATAGCAGTTCACCTCGACGAAGCCGATGGAAGCTTTGCCGGTTGATGTTGTTTGCGATTTCCTAGTCAGTGTCATGAAAAGCATTTGTCGTTATTCTTTGAGAAATTCAATCACGGCCAAGGAGACAAATCTGTGAACATAGCTAGCCGGGTGTATATACGCATAAAACCGACCTTGAATGTCATCACAGTTGTGCAGTAACGGACGTGCGGAACGCGTCGTCACACGAAGCAAAAGCGTCCTTTTCACCCCATTTTCTTTAAAACTTCTTCATTAATCATATATTCAGTCCATGGTATTCTCAGCCTTTTTCTATAGAACCACATTTCTTTTGCTTCTAGTCCCCTCCTCATCCGTGAGGAGATTGTTTCGCATTCACTGCCATATAGGAGGATTGATGTTCTATAAGAGTTGAGTACTCTTTTCTTAGTTTATAACAAGATATTTGTTTGTTAAGATTGTGCTTAGTATTTTTTGTTATTCTAATGCTACTTCGGATTTCTGTGTCATTTTCTATCGTAAATTTGAGATAATGCACGCTTTCCATTTTACGATAATCATGGCCAAATTATCTGCTCTTTCCTCTCTTTTAATCCATGTCTCTATCGTCTGTATACTTATGTCTGTATTATGAGTTTAGTAACTATGTCTTAAGGGTTCGAGGTTTTTAATATTAGGATACAGTAATTTGATTTTAATTACATTTTAGTTGTATGAGCCTACCCTAAAACAATATTTCCAAGAAGTATCCCAAAGTAAATGCTAAGAATCAAAACTATTTGCTACTATAGTAGTTGAATGATATAAATTATCGGGCGTGTAATGAGAACACCTCTCAGTTTCAGTTTCAGTTTTATATGAGAAATTTCTATAACCTTTTATCTTACTAATAACACTAAAATTATCATAATAAAATTGAAATTTATTTTCGTCGTTTTTATAGATACATATCGCTTTATGGATATAATAGGATTTTTTTTTAAATAATCTTTTCAAAATAGTATTAATTAACGCTTTCTTAGCCAAATGGAAAAATATTGATTTTTATCCTTTTAGAAGTGAGAGTCCAGTTTATAACATCGATCCGTGACTTTTTACAGAGTTAACTTGGCCTACCTGTTCTGCAGACGGAAACGGGCATTTTTAAAAAAAAAAAAAAAAAAGAAAGATTTCTCTTAGATGTAGAACAAACGGATAGATACTGTTTTAATTAAAGAACATTACATGAATTAATAAAAGTAGATATCTGTTTATTCTTTACCTAAGATGAATAATACTTATCCCTCCTCCTGCAGTGTTCGTGCATTTTTCAAAAAAAAATACCCCATGAAAAAAGAAAATTGAAAATAGATTTAAAAAGAAGTTTAAAAATTCAGAAAACTAATTGTCATCCTTGATATCTTGACCGCATGAATTTAAGTTCATTACTAGATTGTTAATTAGGTCTCATCGTTTTAATGCTGAATTAGCAATATGCAACTGTAAATTCTATTTTCATAGTTTCTTTTCTCGCCTGTGGAATGTTTCTTGCTTCCCTTCCACCTATGATCTTCAATAATTTAAACACAACGTTGTCATCTTCTGTCCTCCTGGAACTGTTCTTTTATTGTTCTTCACTAAAGTTTTCTCGTTCTCTTTCACTCTCAATAACCCTTGCTGTGTTAGTATCACCTTGCGTGGTGTAAAATGATAAAAAATGCAGTAAAAAGGTCAGGGATCAATTTGTCATTGTATTGATATTATGAACAAATCCCCGTAAAGATGTTTCCTATTTTTTACGTGTGGGCTGTACGTATGTATGAAGTGACGTGATTACTGGTGGAATATGAAATGAATTGATTAAACAGAAACTGGTTATTGGTAACAACGAGAATGTCAATACTAGCAACATTAAAAGGAAGAAATTATCACCGACAGCTTGCGAAACTACGGGACTTAAGTCATTATGCGTTTCTACGAACGGACACATTCCCATAAGTAGCCCAGATTGGCGACGAACAGATGTTTTATCGAACCACCATCTCTGCACAGAAAGAAAAGAAAAATATTATTAAAGAGTGAGAACAATAAAAAAAAAGGAATCAAGAAAACAGTAGATGAAGATTGAAACTACATTTTACATCTAAGTATTCTAGCTGTAAAATGATGAGACCTTATTACCAATCGAGTACTGTGCTTAAATTGATAAATACTAGGTACGATAGAGCAAAGTTCATCCGAACATTCACCATGAAAGTATTTATAGAAAAGGTAAAGGGAAGCTACATTATGGTGGTTGGAAAGAGACTGAACCCGGAATGCCAGGTCAGGACCAATAACATTGCAGATTCTTCTTTGAATTTTATCAAGAGTCTCTAAACAAGTTCACCAGACCAGATGTGGCGTCAATATTCAAAGTATGAATAAATGGTAGACTTATAAATATGTAAGATCGATTCTGGAGAGAAACATTGATTTCAGAATTATGCTTTTACGAAAGTGGTTTTCAACCAAGGATGACGAGCCCTGTCTACCCTGTTATTTAATCCATAGCTGGGTCACAAATCTGGATTCATACCTTTTGAAAGGTACTTCTCTCTTTCAGAGTTGTTAAATTACACCACCCGCACAGCCATACTCGCCAAAAAATCGACATAAATATGTTTTTTGCCGGAGCACCGATGAACAAAATAAATAAATAAATAAAACAGAATAAAATAAATAAAACAAAATAAAAGCCTAACGTATGTCTTCACACAGGCAGCTTAAAACACTTTGGAAATTTACAATAAAAAAGGCTCGTCAGAGAAATCCTTTATGCTTCAAAACATGACATTCACAATCAACTCAACCTTAGATTTAAAAAAATTCTTTTCAATCAATGAAAAGCTTAAGAAAAAAAATAGAGAAATACATCGATCTGAGCCGCTTTCATGTCGGCCGATCTAATAAAAAAAAATGGCATAGCCACCCATTGACTGACCAAGAACTACAAAAAGCAACTGTCACGCGGTTTTGTTCTCATCTTACCTCAACTGCAAGTAGAAACCGGACGCAAAGCAGCCTCAAAGGAAAACGAATTTATTGATAACTGACACCAGACAGAAAGAACTTTTCAAGTCGAATTTCATTCATACACTTTTTCTTTTTATCAAGTTCTAAAAAGCAGGTAATATAAGTAAATAAATTTCTTGCGATGTAACTCGTTTTTCTCTTTTGCTATTCAACAAAAGTCTCAACTCAGCAAGGCCTATATCTCAAACTTAGCGCACGTACGCCAAGAACTCAAAAACTGGTGGCCTTTTTCCAAATTAAATCCTTCGCTTCAGTAGAAAATGTGTAACTGTCCAGCTAAATTGTACATCGTTTGAAATGGACACTTTCCTTTTTGCGACGAGTAAAAGAAAGTTCCTTTAGATAAAAATTTTAAGTTTATATTTTTGGATAATTCTTATTTGTATTAAGCACGACGTGAAGAAAATGCTCTTGATGCAATACTTGATATTCTTTGTAAAGTTATTGCGCAGAATGTTTTCAAAAATTCCTATGAGAAACAGAAAAAAAACTGTCAATATTTGTTTTGTTCGCCTTGTTTATATGATTGTATGTGACCAGATAGGATTACAAGAAGTGTTTAACGTTGAATTTTTAATTGCCTTCTGTTAACGCTTATGTAGATATTTCAGCGCGCCTAAATCGATACTAAATGTGACAAAAGATTGAGGTTTAAAGTGGGTTTAACTGAAATAACATGGAAAAATTGTTCAAGTCCCCTCGACACTTTTTCTTTTGGGGACACCTTAAAGGCTGGATAATGACCCCAGCCTAATTCCAAAGTCTGGAAGAGATGGCTCCCTGGGGCTTGGCTTAGTATTATTTTAAAACTACCCAACCGAATTTGTCGAAATTTAATCGATTATGTCGAGCCGGAAGTTATTCTAAAATAATGAATTTCGCTGTCCTTCGTTTCAGTGGGCTTGGCAACATCGAATGTTCTACTTCCGGATTTCTCGTAATCAGTTGTATACAGCCAAATACAAATAATAAACATTTGTCAGCAATCGATCCAGAAAACAGACTTTCAGATCTAAAAGTGGATGACCTTATTAATATTTTAACGTGCTATGATATTGTAAATAATCTAAAACCAGGGGACTGTCTTTATGGATCAAAATACAACAACTGGATCCTTTGTTTTCGTTGGCTTTATCACGTCTCCAAGAATTTAATTTCTTTTTTTTCTGATCGCTTCCTTTATGATTCTTACATTGAAGAGCCGATGGCATTGACTGCATAGTTATGTTAATGGAGGAAGATTTTGTCAAGCCTTTCTCCCTTGTTGTTTGGCTTCTCGTCGTTTCGAAGTTTTTGGTTCCAATGGTGATGGAACCGTCTTGTGCATGTGTTTCAACCGATTTAGGCACAAGTCTAATGAATTTGAGTGTTGTTTTGAGTTGGTCTTTCCATCTTCAAAGATAGCAATTCCATGGTCTTTTTCCTGAAGTGAGTTCACTGAATAGGACCTGACATGGAAACCTTGACTCTCTCATTCTTGCTATATGTCCTGACCATCGAAGGTGGTGTTTAATGATCAACGATTCGATGATCTGGCTTTTGGCTCTTTCCAGAATTTTGGTGTTGGTTGCTTAGTAATCCCATTTGATGTTCAAAATTGAACGAGGCTTTTGCAGATGAAAGCTTTCTACCTTTTGGATATCGCGATGATATAGAGTCCTGGTTTTTTCAACCATATAGCAAAGTTGAAATGACAAGAGCAATATAGACGATGTATTTTGTTAAGTTCATGTCTGTTGAAGACACGTTTAAGTAGCTTTCCAAACTGTTGTAACACATCCCATAAAGATTATTACGTTTGTAAAACATGAAATTCAACATGGAAGACGTTCATTTTAAGTCAACAATGGACCTTCTATAACTGAATTTTGATTTAAATAACGTCTTCTGATTGGACATTTATTCCTGACCGGTGTATTTCCCCGTTCATAAAACTCTACAATACATATGTTCTGTTCTTATTTCATTTGTGATATCCACAGTGTGAACTTAAATTTAACATAATTCGGCAGCAAATTTTCTTCTAAACGAGTTTATTAAAAAGGATAGACATTTTATGCTTATTGTATTTATCCATCGTCTTTCCCAGATTGCAAATCGACTTCCGCAAACCTGACTGTTATTTTATTCAAACAAGTTAGTTCGAACATTCAAGAGTCTATCACGCCGTCTATAACGCCGTCCATCACGGTACCGCATCAAGATCGGAAAATCATTAGGTTGACATCCTGTCTCTCTACATAGTTGGTCAATATAGTTGCTGGGCGACCAATCTGCTTTGCGCCATGTCTAGGTGTTCAGAGCAGCAGATGCGGAATTATATATATGATTTTTCGTGCTATGAAAATATGAGAAGAGATATTTGTCAGCACTGGATCATATAAGATCATCTCATAAATAACGACGGAATTGAATGATAAATTGAATTATATTTTCTCTATATTCAATGATTGCTATATATCTTAATACGTATTCGTGTAATTTTTAACGCGTAAGTTACGTCGTCACAGTAAGGTTTAACTTCACAACTTCTAAAGAAGGAATATTCTTTGAAGCTCATAAATTTATGAAAGAAAATAATAATATTACAGACGCAATCCAAAATATTATGGTATAAGTTCTTTAAATGAAATAATTAACCAAATATGGTCTAAAAATTTAGAAAAAATGACTTCATATTAAGAGATGCACCAGGAACAGTTCGTCTTGATGAGTTTAATAATGATCTGTTTTTACTTTCTCTGAAAACAATTCTTTTAGGAAAATAGGTTTCTTAAGTTCACTGTTATCGCACTTTCCAGTATTTATGGTGTTATGGGAACTTACCCATAATAATAATGGACTATTCCTGACATTATAAACATTGCGCCTCTCAAGAGGTATGAGGAGATTGTAAGACGAGGAGAGATAATTTGAGAGCATATTGTAAGGACATTGGAATAGTGATACTTGTCGAGACAACATAGTTCACTCAAACCAAATCTGATAGTCATTACTAATACTTCTACTTCTTTGTATTATATTTCTGTTGTAATATATCTTTGTATTCCATACCTGTGTTCGTGTTATTCTTTCATTTGGTTCTAACTTTGGACCATCACCGTGGTACAAGGAACTTGGACCATAACAGATGGGAGTTTCCTTCCAAACCTTTTGTTCGAAGTCGTGTGGAACGTCAGCGTCTTGATTATGTCATTATTTTCTCATTGAGTTACATGCGCTACACTTTTTTGTTGTGGCTGTTGTTGAAAATCCTCAAGTGATGTGGTTTTCCGTTATTTGGTAAAGGTCTGTGTGATTGTGTAGCGCCAGTCCCCAATGTGCGAAGAAGGATGGTCCTCGCTAAGAGTTACAGGCTTTTATTTCTTGAAGACTCCTTTAGACATCGATCTGTTGTATACACCCGACACTTTAGATATATCTGAACGAGTTTAATGAAAAGAAACATCTCGTCTAATGAGGCTATTTAAATGAAAATGCAGAATAGTAATGGAAATACCAACCGTTTCCTTATAAGGAAACATTCAATATTCGTTGTTACATTCGATTGAAATTTATGAAAACAATTTTTCAGGAATATAAGTTTCTCATGGTGATTTTCTAAGCGTAGCTAAGGTGTGGCACAAGGCTGAAACTGTGGGGCACCCAGTGAGGATTAAATTCACTAATCAGTAGTAGGAAGATAGGTTTCTTATGTTCAGTTACAGTTATTGCTCTTTCGAGTACTGATAGAGGTTTCCTTCCAAACCTTTTGTTTGAAGTCGTGTGGAATCCAACATTTTGATTATGTCATTATTTTCCCTTTTAGTTACACGTGCTATCCATTTGAGTTGTTGCTGCTGTTGGTAATCCTCAAGTGATGTGGTTTCTGTTATTTGGTACAGATCTTTGATTGTGATTCTGTAGCACAAGTCCACAATGTCCAAATAAGTGTGGTCTCTGCCAAGACCCGCAGTCTTCACTCACTCAAAGCCATTTTAACAATAGATCTTAGAAAGAGGTTCTATAGAGCTGACAGTTTAGATATTTCTGAGTTGATTTGGTGCCAAGTATGACATCAATGTGAAAGTCCAGATCTGAAAAGGCTATTTAAGAACATGACTTAATGATTTGGTTCAAAGAAGGACGGGTCTCGTTTGAATCTACATTCTTTAATCGTTCAAAGCCTTTTTTAACCGTTGATCTTAGAAACCGGTTTTATACAACTGATAGTTTAGATATTTCTGAACAGGTTTTTGATAATATAGCACAAGTTTACAAGTTTCACTTTTATCGAATTTTCCAGTATTGATGGGAGTTTCCTTTCCAACCTTTTGTTTGAAGTCTTGTGGAATGTCCACATCTGGATTTTGTCATTATTTTTTCTTTGAGTTACATGTGCTATCCATTTGAGTTGTTGCTGCTGTTGATAGTCCTCAAATGATGTTTCTGTCAAGTATTTCTAAACGAGTTTAGTAAAAAGCAACATCTCGTATGACGAGGTT
This sequence comes from Acanthosepion pharaonis, assembly GCA_903632075.3. NCBI lineage: Eukaryota > Metazoa > Mollusca > Cephalopoda > Sepiida > Sepiidae > Acanthosepion > Acanthosepion pharaonis. Next base: position 728,851 of record CAHIKZ030002944.1, read on the forward strand.
AAGAACATGACTCGAGGTTTTACACTAATATTTTCTTTTTGTAGCAACTACCCCAATCGCAGCTTATTCGATGTTCAATCGTCTTATCTTTTATACTAAATTTGTAGTTAATCCATACACCGATGTTTTTGAAATGTTTAGTATTTACTAATTTCCCATTCTGTATTTCTATGATGGCTTCGTGTTAGGTAATATCACTGCTTTCGTTCCAGTTCCAGATCACAGTTCCTATTTAGGAAAGGTTTATTTTGAATCCCATTTCTTGGAATACTTGATAAATGAAGTTGATGTTTTATCCAAGATCATTCTTATGCTAACTATGAGTGCCTATGTCATCGTCATAACCCTCTTATCCACCATCACCAGAACAATTGCTTCGGGAGCGAAAGCAGGAATGCTGTTGTCTATTCTGAGACTCGTTTGGTATGGGACATAGAATACTTAAATGATCAGTGCCCATCTCTTCACATCTGTGCTTGTATTGGTAGACTTGTTTGGTATGTGGTATAGAAGGCTTAAATGATATGTTCCCATCTCTTCACATCTGTGCTTGTATCTGCAAAGAACATCGCCTAGGAAGAGATTAACTGGACTGCAGCTCTCATTCACGCCTTGTTATACTCCTGGTGAGGTTTGATATGCTTCGGTAGTGAGGTCCTTGTCAGCGGGTGGAGACATTTCATCACCGTCGACTCAGCACCACCAACTCAACACCGGCCAACTCATCTCCACAAACAACTCAACTTCAGGACAAGTCTCCACCAACACCACTTTTCTATTTTAGGCCAAAGACGCGTCTTCTATAACTGAACTTTGATTCAAGCAACGTGTTTGGAATGGACAAATGGCAATCTTTCCTGGTTTTGTATTACTGCGCTTATACACATATCCAAACCTGTATAAACGAAAGATCACTGCCCAAATACACCCAAGTCAAACGTGTACATACACACACTCACACACACAAAAACACAATATATATAATATATATATATATATATATATATATATATATATATATATATATAAGGGAGATGTTATAGTTGTTCCAACGAGAGAAAAGTGTACATATTTAAAAGAAGAGAGAAACCGTCAAAGTTTTGGGTTGTAATGTGGATTTTTAAAAATATATTATGCTTTATTTTCCATAATTCTGCTATACGTGTTTCCGGTTTCGCGACCTTCATCAGGCAAAAAGTGAATATTTCCACATATTATTAAAAGGAATTAATTTTTCTTGCGTTTTTCGATGTTAATCATTCTCTATGGTAAACATTCTCTTTTTTGTGTGTTAGTAACACAAATGTCTTCCTTGAACTAGCAGTGACAAAGTTCTTCTGCGTGAAAGGTAATAAAGCAATTAAGATTGTTCCGAGAAAAGATGAGGAAAGATATCTGTATTCTTATCTTTTAATGACCCCTGTGTGTTCTTAGATCTATTTCCATTTTTTTATTGTTTTTAGCATGCGTATGTATACGTATGTTCCCTATATATACGTATATTTAGGTATTCCAGGCTACATATCTTAAGGGCTCTGGGTTAGAATACTATGATTAGTTCAGATTTTATTTTTGGGTTTTAATGGGAATAGAAGTTGATTAGATCATTTTTGTTTGTGGTTTGCGATATACCTTAAAATCTAATTTCTCATTGTTGCTGATTTATAACATATCGAGGAAAGGCAGAGAATTTTTTATTTAAAATTCATATGTGAATTCTATGGTAAGTTCAAACTTATTGAGGTTCATTATTATGTCTAATAGGTTTGTATATAATGAGATGACGTCATCTAAATATAAGTAGAGCTGTTTGCTATGATGTGTCTAAATGGACCGGATTCTAAGAATTCGAAAAAAAGACAAGCGAGAACACCTCTAATAGGTGACACCATGGGTAAGCCGAGTTTTTGCTTGAATTATCCAGTACCCTAATTATTTTCTATTCAATGCGAAACAAAAGACCCATATAATATTCGAAAACAAAAAAAAAAATAAATAAGATAAACTCAATAAATCAAAAAATATATTATCCAGCCTAGTAATTCTATATTATTTACAATGGAAAAGAATCTAAACTCAACATAAAAGTTTTTACTGCTACATCTAAAGCAATAAAATAGTTAATACTAAAGAAAACAATAAGCTAAAATCTGAAGGAGGAGTTTACTCCATCCCCTGTAATAATTGTTACAAAAAATACATAGGAGAAACCTCAAGAATTTTAAATTAAAGATTATATGAACATACAATTTTACAAAATAATACGTCAAATGCATCGGTTGTCCACCGTAACGAGACTGACTATAATTCTGACATAAAAACACTACTCTAATCAAAGGAGAAAATAATTTGCTATGATGTAAATGTCTACAGAGTTCCTCCTTCGCAAGATCATCTACAATAAATTAGCGACATAGCTCTTACAACATTTCACCATTCCTGGCAGATCTAAATGGTTCGGTAAATATGGCAATGAAGATGAGGATAACATTTCGAATAATGTAAATAATGCAAGTAATCATAATACTTCAACTCAGAGACAGATATCGAAAAATCTTATATATGTATGTGCGTGTGTGTTTTTATATCTCTGTACGTATTTATATTTCTATGTGCTTGTAAAATACTATAGTGTATTTGTTTGGGGTTTTATTTCATTTATAAAATCCAATAATTTCAACTTAGTATACGCTACATATTAGGAACGAACAATTATTTTTAACTTTATTGTATTGTATTTTATGATTTTCAATTCTTTTATCATTGATTATTTAGCAACATGAGATTAAGATTTCTGTCCAACGGTAAGAAAATCACGACGGAGTACAAGTGTTAATATTGTATATGAAAAACTGAATGAGTTGCTCGGAGATTTAAAACAGTTATGTGAGAAAATCAAGATGGCTGAAACAAAACGATATTCTCGGAATATTCTGAAGCGCACGCTCACATTTGATTTTCTTATACTTTTACATTTAGGGAGAAATCTTTCATCGTCTATCAAACGAATGTAGAAATGTCTTCAGGACCCAAAAATGAATTCCTTGAAAGAGAAACTGATGGAATCACCTGAAAAGGGCTGTCAAGAAGCACTTAAACTGGACAGGAATTGATGTACAACATGGCGATTGACCATTGAAGGACGAATACGTCGCAAACGAACGCACAGTGAAAACGACATTGATGCTGAACGGACTCTGCTGAAAAAGGAAATTTGTCACATCATAAAAAAAATAGTATTGGCCACAAAATTGAAAGATTTTCTAGATTAACTTTTAGATTCCTTCTAGATGTGCAAAAATGTATTGTTTCTGGAGATTTCGAAAAACTGCAAGACACTTGTTCTAACTTAACAAATAACTCTCCATGTCGGATTGGTAATGGTATTGGTAATGGTATTGGTAATGGTATTGGTAATGTTAATGGTATTGTAATGGTATTGGTAATGGTACTTGTAATGGCAATGTTATTAGTAATGGTATTTGTAATTGTGATGTATTAGTAGTAGCAATGGTATTGGTAAAGGTATTTGTAATGTTAGTAATATTGGTAATGGTATTGGTAATGGTAATGGTTGTGGTAATGGTAATGATTGTGGTAATGGTAATGATATTGGTAATGTTAAAAACAACCGTTTCCATACATTAAATATTGGACATATCATTACTGTCGGTTAGGATTCATCAAGTTTTTCTCATGAAACTGTTTTAAGTCTCAAATCTACTATTATTACTCAATGGGAGTTTCCTTCCTCAGCTTTTCTTTAAACTTGTGTGGAAAGCCAACATCTGGATCATATCATTATTTTCCTTTCTACATATATGTGCTATCCATTTTAGTTGTTGCTGCTGTTGGAAGACTTCAAATAATTTGTAAGACCAGTTTATAAAATCTGATGAAGTTTTTTTTTTTCTTTAAGACCTAAAAGCATACATTTGCTTGAAGCCATTCTTAATCATTGAAGCTAAGAAAGCAGTCGTATACTGAAAATTCAGACATTTCCGAACGAACTGGATGTCATGCGTGACATCCATATGAGAGTCTAGATCTGATGAATCTATTTAAGAAAGTGACTCAAGTCAGGTTAATATTTTTGGTTTTGTAGCATCTTATGATGTTTGGCAAGACTACTCCAAGTACAGCCTATTTTATGTTCAATTTCTTTGTTTCGTTTTCTAAATTTCTTATAATTGATCCATACACAGATCTATTTGAAATGTTTAATATTTTTTAATTCCACATCTTGAATCTTTATGATGGATTTACAGTGTGTGACATCACTACTCTGATCCCAATTCAAGATCATAGACAATAATACTAATAGTGAGATCATAAGTAAATAGTATGATCATAGATCATAATGCGATCAGAGATAATGGTAATAGTATGATCATAAATAAATATTATGATTATAGAATGATCATAAATAAATGATCACAGATAATAATGGTAATAGTGATACCATAGATAATAATACTAATAGTGAGATCATAACTAAATAGTATGATCATAAGTAAATGAACATAGATAGTAATGAGATCATAGGTAATAATGGTATCATAGATAATAATAGTGAGATTAGCCGGTTCCATACAGAAAATATTAGTCATTCGTTGACCGAACAGTTATCGTTACTATCGGTTGAAATTTATAAAATCTTTCTCTTAAAACTGTTTCAGTGGACATCTCAAGTGTTTTTAACTGTTTTAAGTTTCAAGTTTATTATTATTGCTTAATGGGAGTTTCCTTCCTAACCTTTTATTTAAAGTAGTGTGGAAAGTCGACATTTTCATTATATCATTATTTTCTCTTTTAATTACATGTGCTATCCATTTTAGTTGTTGCTGCTGTTTGAAGTCTTCAAATGGCGGAATTATTCAAAGAAAACTATCAAATATTGATTAGAAAATGTATACAAAGTAGTGCTTCTGAAGCTTATTCTTGAAATTTATTTATTAACTTTCATAGTTCGATATGGAAAATTTTCCTCAAATTTTAGAATTGCTTTGCCACTGATTTTGTATCGTTGCAACTTGAACGAGCACCATGTTAGATTTTTAGATGTCCATTCTTGGGTGGTCACTATGGGTGGATGAAGAAAAAGATGATGTAATTGAAAAGTGGTTCCGTTGTCAAAAAGTCACGAACGACGAAAACATAGTTGAAGGAATCATTCTAGTTTATTCAGATATCTGAACAGTAAAACAGGACGGCTGCTCCAAAAATTTTCAAATGGTGAAAGTGAAGTGAGTCAAATAGGACTCTCCTTTTAACACTTGGCGGTGAAGTGTACAAGCAGGCAAAACGGTTCCTCTTTTCTGGAGACTGACCTATTCATTACTGACAGCTTGATTAAGAGCATCCATAAATCACAGTTCTCGTCCCAAACTCTCGTCAAACAAAAATATTTTAAGCGAGACTGATCGAAGTTAGATAAGTGGGTCACCACTAAGTTTCTCTGAACTGCCAAACTATTCTTCAGTTCCCTATTTTAATGAGTATAATCGTATATTGTTACAGGGTTTTCTTATGCTGATTGTGAAAGATTCTTCAGTAGACGGAAATAAATTATTGACTCACTGGCTCAAGAACAACTTAGTAACTTTTTAGATATTTAACATTTTGGTAATTTGATACATTTGCAACAGCAAAAAGAGGAAATATTCATATTTTGCAGCAACAAAAATATGAAATATCCATGGATGGCAAAATCTTATTTGTCTAAGAGTTACTTTTTTTTTTTTTACCTATGTATGATAAGATAAAGAACAAATAAGAAATGTTTATCACTCTAACATGTTTCACATTTATTAAAGCGATTGAGAGAAAACATACAAAAAGACAGAACTTTGCTATTTTCTATTTTGTTTGGGTCAATTCTCATTGGTCAGTCACGTATCACATACATTAAAACGCATGAAAGATGGTGGATGATAAGTGACACGTTCGACTACGGCGGATCAACCAATTCTAGTTCACTGAATACTGTGTTTGCTAGTAAGCATTACAACTACTAATAATGAATCGTACTTACAAGAAGATGAAGGTTTCACGATCCATATACACTACAAATGACTGTTTTCCTTCCCTACATGATCAACCATGTTCGATTCCATTGTCTCGCCAATCACTACGGCTTTTCGATGTACCTTACTTTTAGAGGGCGGCTTGTTTCACCTTTATATTCTTTGCCACAACTGCAATGAATCAAGTACACAGAATTCTTCATGCTCAAAATTTTTCAAGTGAAATTGGTGGACATGGAAGAACGTCTGAAAGAATTAGTGCATATGCTAATCTATGAAGATCTCCTTAGTAGGCCTAATATAGAAATGTATTCAACATGGCAGCCGCTAATAAAGGAAGAAAGAGAAATGACAGCAAGTCTTCAACGGCAGCAAGAAAGAGCGAACATGACAGGCAGTAGAAGAAGCAACACTAATCAGCAGTCAAATTAGGTTTAAGTCTCCAAGTTCACTACAGAGAATTGTCGAACGGGACAATTACTTGTGGATTCAAACGTTGGTTCTGGTGACACAGTAGTAGTGAGTTCAATCTCTGGGTCGTCTAGTATGTACTTGGACTCAGTGAAGTGGAAACGGTCAAGCAATAATTGAGCAGTGCTAAAAATAAGAACAAGATGAAATATCCCTGGACATAGTGAAACGAGAATATTCTAGCCTAGTATATTAAATAAAGACTTCAGTTCAGAATTACCTGTAGGTTACCCAGATCTCGATATATATTTGATGAAATCTGGAAGAGCCAACAAAGATGAGGACAATATTTCAGATGTAAAAAGTGTGAATAATGAAAGCCCTCATCTCAGGAATTCAGACACAAACAATCTTAACAATATGCACTTAGTTGATAGTAGAGTCAGAAAGAAAACTTTCTGAATTCAAAGATAAGGTAATAAAGAAAAGCGGGAAGAAAGGACTAACCATCAATTTTAAGATGACATAAAGCATGGTGTATGAAAGATACGAACTGAAGGTTTCAAAATCAAGCAGGTGCTGAAATTTAACTATCTGTGAAATGTCTCACAGAAATCACATTGGAATAGAGAAAAATTCCTTCCAAAATATAAACAAAGTATTAAGAAAAATGAAAATTTCATTAGAAATGAAGAAAATAATGCTAAAAAAATGGGATGTTTTAAGAAAAATTAGAACAAAAAGGACACTTGTACATAGAATCAGAAACAACCAGTTAAATTTCTAGGATATTTTTATGGTGAAACACACCTATTCTACAGTTAATAGACTCTCCCACCTATGCCGAAGGGCAGAGTTTCGTCCGGGGTGGTAGACAGACCCGATCCCGTTTATGCGGAGACTACGGGGATTTTTTGGCCGAGCCTACGATCTCGGAAACCCCACATTAAATTCGGCCTTGTGCCACATCTGACTGCGTGGGGCAGTTACTAAATAGCGTCGATGCCGGACGACAGTAGTCGACAGTTAGTCGAATACGAAAGTAGTCAGCGACCACAACAAGATTACTCTGCGTAATACCAAGTTCCTAAAGTTTTGTACGTCGAACTATTTAGGACCGATTTAGTACAAATACAAACCTCCACTGCGAAATAACTCCACAACAGACATAATGAGAAAAGAAGTCTTGGAGAATTTGACACTTGCAGGACATACTGATGGTAAGATGGAAACAGGGAATACACCTACCGAGAGTGCTTGTGTAAATGAATGGCAGAATAGAGTGAGAGTGATGGTAAATCTCAAAAATCGTTAAGAGCTCCAAGAAATAGGAAGTTGAGGTATGAGGATAAGGAGGATAGATAACCATTGATCTTTGACTTAAAGTGGTTGAGATTGTAAGCATCAATATTCCACAAAGTAGTTGTTCTTGGTAAAAACTCCGAGTGGAATTTTTTTCTTAGATTTAAAATACAGAGGAAATTAGTTTTTATTTGACTAAAAAAATTCAAATGTTCGTATCCTGTTTCATTCTTAATGACCGCAATTTGACACTGGTGGTTTTTTTTTTTTTTTTTTTAGTGGGGGGTGCGATTTCTGGTGTGTTCGAGATTGAAACCTTGCATCGTTCAGTTGCAAGTCAGACACAAATGAAGGCCTTAAAGATGGACGATGAAAAATTTTACTTTCGCCATATTATGTCCACTCTATGAATTTCGTAAAGAAGTAAGAGTCGGAAGTTTATTTGAATCATGATCCAGTTCTTTGGACGGTCAAAAAATGGTTTGGCAGATTTCTTCAGATTGATTTTAACTTAAACGATCAACCACGCCCAGAGCGACCTTCCGATGTCGACGAACACCCTCTGCTGGACATTGTGGAGAATAAACCGAAGATTTCGACGGAAGAGATTGCTATGTGTCTGAAAATCGATATTGTAACTGCCTTTCGCTTGGGTTCAAGAAAAAGGGTCGATTTTTTCAAATCAAAAAAGGTGTCTTTTTCCGCTACGAGAACAAGCCTTGTGGAAGCTTAAAGAAATTAAATGGGACCCCGCCTTCCAGAACTCATCGTATTTTCATCATTCGGATTTTCATTTGTTCTAATCTCTATCGAACATTTACAACGATAAAAAATTGACTCTCCACTGTCAGTCGAAAATTACTTCACAAACTTTTTCCAACAAAAATCACGAGGTTTCTCCGAAAAGGGTATTAACATGCTTGAAGAACGATGGGAGACAGTTGTTAAAAACAATGGAGACTAACTTGATTAATAAATGATTTTTTGTGTGTGAAATTCTCATTTTAATTTTCTAATCAGGCACACGAACCTTTGCAGTGATCTAATAACATATTGTGCTCTCTGAATTTCGGAAAGGAGTAAACATCGGAACTGCGACAACGAAAAACATTTAGAAGGTTTATTTAGATCCGACTCCCGCTCTTTTGGCGTTCAAAATGTGGTTTGGCAGATTTCGTCAAGTTGATTTTAACCTCAACTATCAACCAAGCTCCGGTCGACCTTCCGACGTCGATGAAGACTCTCTACTCGCCATCTTGGAGAATAAACTGATGATTTCGACGGAAGATATCACTAAAATCAATATCTCAACTGCCTTTCGAAGAGACTTGGGTTCAAGAAAAACAGCCGATTTTGACAAATCGAAAATGTGTCATTTTCACCACGACAACGCTAAACAGCAGGTTGTCAAAGCTTGCAGAAGCTTAATGAGCTGAAATGGGACCACACCCTCCAGCACCCACCCTATTTCGATGACTTTTCTCCTGCAGATTTCAGCATAGAACAATTTAAATGACAAAAAATTTGACTCTGTACAGTCAGTTGAAAACTACCTCACAATCGTCTTCCAATAAAAATCACGAAGTTTCTACAAAAATATCATCAACATGCTTGAAGAACGATGGGAGACTGTTGTTAAAAACAATTGAGACCAGGTACTTAATTAATAAATGATTTTTAATGAGCATATAAAATTTTGTTTTCAATTTTCTAATTTTCGCAATGAAACAGACATTTCCTCAGTCGTTGAAACAATGTTGATCCTAAATGACGGCAGCTCCTTCCGTCGCGAATTAAGCCTGGTTATTCGGCCTTTGTTGATATATTTTGGGGGGTAGGATAAAGCATTCCATTCCAGAAAGAATCCATTCCAAAATAAGGGGGGCTCTTCTGAAAGATTCTTCAATGTAAGACCTGGAGTTACTGCAACATAAGATGTCGAGTTTAGGCAATGTAAGATCTAGAACATCTGCAATGTAAGATCTGGAACATCTGCAATGTAAGATGTGGAACATCTGCAATGTAAGATGTGGAATTTCTGCAATGAAAGATCTGGAACATCTGCAATGTAAGATCTGGAACATCTGCAATGTAAGATCTGGAATTTCTGCAATGTAAGATCTGGAACATCTGCAATGTAAGATGTGGAACATCTGCAATGTAAGACCTGGAATTTCTGCAATGTAAGATCTGGAACATCTGCAATGTAAGATGTGGAATTTCTGCAAGTTAAAGAAAGCGAAAGAAAGAAGAAAACATAAAGAAAGAGTAAGAATGAGAAATAGAATAAAAAGAAATTGATGGGAGAAAAAAAAGGTAGTGAAAGAGAATAAACCTTCTCAAGGAAAAATGCCCGAAATGAAAGAGAATTAAAAACATCTGAACACATGGAAAGAGTGAGAAAAGTCTGTGTGAAAAAGAAAAGGTGAGGAAAGACAAAGAGAGGAAAAGACAAAGTGAAAGAGAAAGAAAGAGTAAGAGAAAGAAAAAATGACGAAAGCGAAAGAGAAAAAGAGGGAAAGAGAAAGTGATTAATAAATTCCTAAACCAAAAAGAGAAAGAGACCAAAAGAGCTGCTGAGAAAGAAAGTTTTTTTCTTCTAAAGGTTATCCAAGTTTTCGTTTTTTTTCTTTCATTTTTTTCTTAAAGAGAAACAGAAGATATAAAAGAGAAAATGAAAGAAAAGAGAGTTTAAAAAAGTAAGAAAAAAAGTGGAAAAAGAGAAAGAGAAAGAAAAAGTAAGAGAAAGCGAAAGAAAGAAGAAAGAAAGAGTAAGAATGAGAAAAGAAAATTGAGGAGAAAAAGAAAGGAAAAGAGAAAATGAAAAAGAAAGAAAGAAATAAAAGAAAAGAGAGGAAAGACAAAAGAGGAAAAGACAAAGTGAAAGAGAAAGAAAGAAGAAAGAAAAAAAAAAGGAAGAGAAAGTGAAAGAGAAAGAGAAAGAAAGAGTAAGAGAAAGAAAGAAAAGGTTATCAAGGCTAAAGAGAAACAGAAGCAAAGAGAAAATGAAAGAGAGAGAAAGACAGAAAAGTGAGAAATGTAAGAGAAAGAGAAAGAGAAAAGAAAGAGAGGGAAAGAGAAAGAAAAGTGAGAAATGCGAAAGAGAAAGAGAGGGAAAGAGAAAGAAAGAGAAAGAGAAAGAGAAAGAAAGAAAAGTGAGAAATGCGAAAAAAGAAAGAGAGGGAAAGAGAAAGAAAGAGAAAGAGAAAGAAAAGTGAGAAATGCGAAAAAGAAAGAGAGGGAAAGAGAAAGTGAAAGAGAAAGAAAGAGTAAGAGAAATAAATTTGAGGCAAGCTGAAGAGAAAGTGATGGAAAGAGAAAGAGAAAGTAATAATACGAGAAAGAAAGAAAATGTGAGGAAAGCGAAATATAAAGAGAGAGATACAGAAAGTGAAAGAGAGGGAAAGAGTAAGAAAAAGAAAGAAAAAAGGAAAGCTAAAGAGAAAGAGAAAGAAAGAGAAAGAAAAAGAAAGAAAAAAAGGAAAGCTAAAGAGAAAGAGAAAGAAAGAGAAAGAAAAAGGAAGAAAAGTGAGGAATGCGAAAGAGAAAGAGTGCAAAGAGAAAATAAAAGAGAAAAAAAGAGAAAGAAAGAAAAAGTGAAGTAAGCTAAAGAAAAAGAAAGTGATGGAAACAGTGAAAGAGAAAGAAAGAATAAGAGAAAGAAATAAAATTGAGGATAGCGAAAGAGAAAAAGAGGGTAAGAGAAAGAGAAAAAGAGAAAGAAAAAGAAACAGCGGAAAGTAAAAGAGAGAGAATGAGAAAGAAAGGGAAAATATGAATAAAAGGAAAAACAAAGAGAAAAAAGTCTGAAAAAGATTTCCCTGCCCATTTTCCTTCATTTTCTATATTGACATATTTTCCTTCATTTTTACTTTCTTTCTCTCTTTCTTCCTTTCTTTTCAACCTCTTTTTCACGCCTTTTCATTACGATTCAGCCTTGCATTAATTTCACTCATTCTCTCAATTGTTCCAGGCTCTGACCACTTCATCATATTTCGTCCACTTACCCTCAATTCATATGATGTCATTTCAAGTTTTTATCCACCATACCTTCTGCTTCATTTCATCATTATTATTATTATTATTATTATTATTATTATTATTATTATTATTATTATTCCGTTCCGGTCTGCCTGGGCGGTTTCCTCACCGACCTACTTGTTGTGTGTTCAATGCCCTTCAGTGATACTTTGGTCGTCTGGCATATCTAATCAACTCCATCTAATACGTCACGTGATCAACGCCGAAAAACTCCCACGACTTCTGGAGAAAGAAAGAAAGAAAGAAAGAAAGAAAGAAAGAAAGAAAGAAATGAGTGAATGAATGAATTTAAAGAAAAAGGGAATGAATAGAAAGAAGAATAAATTTAACAAAGTATGATAAAAGGGAAAAAGATACACTTAAGTGAAATAAATGAAAAACAAACGGTGAAAGAAAGAAAGAAAGAAAGAAAAATTGCTTTAAGAAAAATGAAACTAATTTTTAAAAGATTTAATTGAGAAAATATGTCAAAAGTAAAAAAAAAACAAAGAAAAAACATTTGAAGAACAATAACTAAAGAAGAAAAAAATATTGTTGATTTTACGACATTTTACGACATTCTAGGGTTATTCAGTATTTAGACAAAAGAAAAAGAAGTGCAAGAAAAACAAAGATTACATAACGGAATGAAAAAAAGAAGGGAAAAAGAAGAAAAAATCAAACGAAGAAAGACGGCGAAGAAGAAAGAAAAAAGGTGAAAAGAAAGAAAAAGAAGAAAAATTTGACAGATAAAAGAGGAAAGGGATGACATGAAAAGAAAAACAAAAGACGAGTAAAAGAAAAAAAGAAAAAGAGAAAACAGTAAATTTAGCGGGACAAAAAAAAATGAGGAAAATAAAGGAAAGAAGAACAGAAAAGGAAGATAATGAAAAAGAAAAGAGTGACAAGAAAGAAAGAACAAGAAATGAATAAAACAAAGGTAATAAGCACAATGCAAAGATTAATTTATCCCTACAAAATTTACGTCTTCCAGTTTCGTTCAAATCTTAATCATCATCATCATCATAATCATCATCATCATCATCATCATCATCTTAATCATCATCATCTTAATCATCATCATCTTAATCATCATCTTAATCATCATCATCATCATCATCATCTTAATCATCATCATCTTAATCATCATCATCATCATCATCTTAATCATCATCATCATCATCATCATCATTTATTCAGTAAGCGCATTTAGCCCGACTGTATTTAAAACTCCCCTCAGCTGTAATTGTGGTTCATGGTGACATTCCAAACAAAATAGTGCAATGGTTTGCCTGTTCTCTTTGCCCCGGGGATGTTGAGGTTACTTCGTCCCTCTTCTCATAAGTTCCTCCACCCACTGGTAAAGTATTTGACCTCTGAGGAGCAGCTCCTAAGCCAAGGTTGGCGACTGGCCAATGACCGCTTGGCATAGGTAGGTTAAGGAGAGGGGTGTTTCCCTTCACAGGTCGGGTCGGGGTCCCCATCCGACTACCATGATACAGTTTAGCCAGCAGGTCAATGCCGTTAACCGAGATGTCGTGGTTGCAGTTCCCAAGCGACTTCTTGGAGCCATGTGCGAGAGTTGAACGTTGGCCTTGGACCAGTACAGTTCTGCCTCCCAATTCACCTGAGTAAATCAGGGTCAACCGCTTCACCACAAGGGTACTACCACTGACGTTACACCCAATAATGACATCCCAAATTCCCAGGAACCGGTTCTATAAAGGCAAGTAATTTTAAGGAACCTATTCTGCTTATTTTCTTTTCAGTCTGAGAATGGATACAAATCAATTTATAGTATCAAAAAGAATTAAACCATTTTCATAGTTTAATAGAAAAAATTTATTTATTAAGATATTTCCAGATTGAAATTCTCTTTTTATCCTATTTCTACTCAGATGCTTTTTGACTTACAGCAATGGTAAAAATAATTATATTTTTAGCTTTTGGGATAGTTCGGTGTACAACATGTTTATGGTAATTTCTCGTTACCTACGGAATCACAGAAATCATTAACAGAGATCTCATAACGAAATACTTTACAAATGTCCAGTAATTTCTCTTCAGAATCTTTCCAGGGAACAACAGCTTCTTCCATATTCCAAGAATCTGGGTTCACAATATTAACTAATTCATGAATATTATCTTTTGCTTTATGACAGTAATTGCTTATGCCATCAAAATCCATTCAGTCATTTTTGACGAGGATAACTCACCTTCTTTTCAACGAAATTAATATACTGAAATTCTTTAAAAAGCATTATCTATGCCTTTCTTTTATTTTTTTTTCCTTCCCCACTGCTGCTGTTTATTCTTGTGATTGCGGGCATCCGTCTATTAGAGTCTCACTCCAGCGAGCGTAACATAACTAACATGTCACCTAGGCCATCGGCTATTAATATATAAGATTATTTTTGGATAACCCAACAACCGGTTCGCTAACCTTTCATAATTTTAAGAATCGTTTTGCGATAAACGGTATGAAAAGGTAGGGTGCAACCAGTGATGTTACATCGCATAAATCGCAAGATGGTTTGTAATTTCCCTGTAAAAATCCTGCATGTAAAAATCATCCAGTTTTCTTTTCAGTATACTTCAAGATTTAATATATTGGCGCTGCGATTCATCCTAAGAGGACATATTTCTTGTTCGAAAGCAACAGATAAACAAACAATGACATGTAGCCTGTAATTTAAAATGAAATTCAATTCATTGCCATCGATAATTCTGAGTTATTTATTAGTTTAGCGTCACTGACGCGATGATTTCCCTTACAATAAACGGTAATTCTTTTACAAGATAGCAGTAAATACCTGTACAAAGAAAAGTCACATATTAACTGTAGTGATATATAGATATTTGCAAAACTTCCTTTCTATCCTTTTTTTATAAATATTCACCCAGTACAAGGCCCACTCGCCACTCAAGGTGAAAGGTTACCAGATGTTTTTATATGGACGTAAGAAACAATTACCTCACTCCTCCTCTAGATTTACAAGAACCAGATCACATAGAAACTAGATGGTTTGGCTTGGTTTAGTTTGGTTTACGGTATATCAACCTCAATGGTTTATTTAATGCCGACAACATTTTTACTGCTGGTAATTTTTTTTTCCAAAAGTATTGCTGGTAATATTTTGTTTCAAAAATGTATTAATGGTAATCATTTTTTCGTCAAAAATATATTGTTGGCAATAATTTTTTACAAAAATGTATTGCTGGTAGAAAAATCTATTTTTACACTTTCATGGTGTTTTGACCCTAGTTTGGGAATGAACTATTTGCCCATATCTGGGACCTAAACAGGTGCTACAACCCAGGTTAGGGTGGACTTGGGAACATCAGCAAATAAGAGGAGGTTCCCCAATCCTCAAAACCTTCTGATCAGAGGCCTTACTGCTGGATGTATTTTATCGTCATACCCATGGTGCGGATGTAGTTCATCGTCTTACCCAGGACGACAGAAACTAAGACACTGCTGCCATATATGAAGGGTGGGGAACTGCCCTGTCCTCACTTTCCAGTCACGAGAGAGTTCAAAAGCGTCTTTGTATCCTTGTAGGTGACGATTTTTTTTCCACTCTGCAACCCCTTTCTCACAGACTAAGACTCGACCAGCCGTGCCACGCCCATTGTAGCGAACTGCCCGCATCGATTTCGTATTCCCCTGGTGAGATGTAAGTTACCCTTCTGCAGCTTCTTCCCACGAAACACTGCCTTGTGGAAACTGACTCCCAAGGGGGTGCTTCCCCGATCACTACAATGTTAACATCTTAAAGTCTAGTGTTAACCGTTAGTTTCCACACATGTCCCTTGTGCTTCTTACACTGTAACCCTGTGGCGATCATGGCTCTCCACAATATCCTGTCCTTTGTAGCTTTTAATGAATTTTATCTTTTTGTTATCTCTCCTAAACCATGTTCTCCCAAGCTTCATAAGTTGGTTATGCACTATTTTCCTCTGTCTCTCTTGCTTACAATATATCCTGTGAGTGTCAAATTTTCCAAGCCCACTTTCTTCATTATATGCCCTAGGAATTTCCACTGTCTCGTTTTTATTCTAAGTATAAATTTTGCTTCCATTTTTTCTAAAACTTCGTTGTTGCTCACATGTTCAGTCCATGGTATTCTCATCATCCTCCAGTAGAACTACATTTCTGTTGTCTCAAGTCTCTTCTTCGTTTGTGAAGAGATTGTCCAGCATTCACTGCCATATGGGAAGAGTGATATTACATAATATTTTAACATTCTTTTCTTTGTTACTAACAAAATTTTCCTGTTTCTTAATACATTGCTCAGCTTTTGAAAAGCATCTTTTGCTATCCCAATGAGACTTCGGATTTCGGTGTCACATTTTCCTTTAAAACACTTCTTATATGTTTTCAATTTTCGTATTTACTTGATTTAGGTATCTTCGATTCGTACTTCAAAAGTTTTGGCTTTTGGTCGTTATACAACAAGGGAAGAGAATTTTTAGAATGGGTCTTTTATTAGTCCGAGAGATTTTCATCACTTTGAAGGTTATTTTTAGTGGATACTCGTATTTAAGTAGACGCTCCGCTTATTTATTAAATAGTATATTTATTTATTTTCACCTACCAACATGAACTTTCGAGGAATCTTACTTTTGCCGAAAGGCGCAAATATTTCTTTAATAAAATTTCTCGAACATTCAGGCCAGTAGGTGAAAATAAAACGTGCTAAATAAATAAACACCCTACTTCAATACAATAACCCAATAAAAATAACGTTTAAAGTGATAAAAGCAAACACGATAAGAATAACTTCAATTTGTCTGCAAATTGAGTGTAGAAAAACATAAAATGTCTCACTGTTCTTTCGTTGACGCATTCATTTTTATCAAGCGTAGAATGAAGAGAGAAAGAGAGGTCGAACGTCGGATAAAATTTCTTTATTTTGAATCATCTCCAACAATTTATAGCTGTGAGAACTCAAAAACCAGGGACAAATGTAAATATTGAGGTACAGAGTTTTCGTTTAATCATGTCAGCTCAAAGGAACACAGACAAGCATGGGTGGTCAACCAGACTACCTCGCTAACTTTTACCCTGCGAAGAGTCGCACGAAATTAAAAAAGTTATTGGTGAAAATATTCCATTGCTAGAGTAATAATTAACGTTCTTAATGTTATTTAGATAACATTTGATTTTTTTTCGTCATTTTAAACCTTATTTTTAGTTGATGCTCATATTTGAGTAAACGCTCCGTTTATTTATTCAATAGAAAATATTACACTGCTAGAGTAATATCACAGCGTTTTAAAGTTGATATATATATATTTTTCAGTATCTGTCTATATTTCTTAGATGAAGTATTAAGTACGATATTTGCATTATTCGGACTATTGTTCTCATCTTTGTCGCCATATTTATTAGAACGTTTCGGTCGCTGTACGCTCCGGCCTTCATCAAGCAGTCCTCAAGGACACATAACACAGTGGATAAAGGCGTTGGTTAGATCCAGTAACAGGACCCAAAGAGTGTGAGTTCAATACAAGGTTAAGGCAGTGAAGTACTTTCAGAAGGAAATTAACAAGAGATAACTGATAATGGACATCCATTAAACATGACACGTGAAACTAGAACAGTCTACCCCAGTAAGCGAAATAAAGGGTTCAGTTAGACATTCCAACCACCCGAAGAAGGCCGGAGCGTACAACGGTCGAAACGTTGTAATAAATATGGCGACAAAGCTGAGGATAATAGTCCTAATAATGTAAATAGTGTATATATTTTTCATTTGGATAATACAACATATTTCATCTGCTTGATTTCAGGTGTCTCGTGAGGTGTTTGTAAATATAAACAAGCTTTCATCATATTTGAGACTTAGTTGACAGGTACCAGACACCTGCTGTGAACGAATATTTTTCCTATAAGTAAAAAGTAATATGTTTCCAAAAAAATTAGGTATGCTTAATATATTTAGAAAGGATATTCGAATAATCCAAAACTTATACTGGTGCACACCGCCTGCAAACGGATAGAACATGAATTCAGTAAATAACAAACATAGAAAGCGGGTAAGACAAGGATGTGTCCTCTCGCCAGATTTATTCAACCTATACAGTGAAGTGATTCTGAGAGAATTAGAATTCAACTGGGATACATTACTGGTGGCAACAATCTTGACAACATCAGATACGCAGATGATGCAGTGTTGATAGCAGACACAAAAAGGGAAAATACAGAGTCTACTACAGTTAAGCGTGTTCAATTTTTCCTTGGCTATTTCAAAAAAAAAATTGAACACCTTTAACAGCAACAAACAGGACATCTACGATAAACTAACAGAAGCCATTGGTTTATACCAACGGATTCCCATACTTAATACTTCTTGAATTCACTCTTACGTGGCCATGTGTGACGTCATGAGCTGCGGTGCGATTTTGCGTCTTATATGCACGAGTTTGTCGTTGCTTGGAAATCTTCCATGTAAATAGAAACAGACTATCATCACTGTCTCGTCCGTGTATTGCTTAATATATTGTAATGTAATTGTCAATGATAATGGCTTATGTAAGCCGAAAGCTTAGATAGGATTAAAAAATACGTATCAATATTGTGATTTTCTTTCTTCGTTTAATGATAATGTTATTAAGCTTATCAGACGATATGAAAAGAATTTACATAAAATAAATAGACAACACTTGTCTATAATATTTAATGAAACATGTATCAATATATATACATACATACATGCATATATATATATATATATATATATATATATATATATATATATATATATATATATATATATATATATAGGGTGCGATGGATAAATGGTCGTCTATATTACGCAAAAATGAAAATAACACTGACATCTCATTTTAACAGATCTTGACTTGACTTGTATCGGTTTTATCCATGGTCGGGTTGAACCGGCTTCCTCCCGAGCAAGTACAGCACCACGGACCATCGTTGCCCACGCTCGCCAATCCTCAGCCAGGTCACACGAAATGGCGAGCCAATCGTGATTCCATCGTCGAAGACCAACTACTTGTGAACCCGATAGTACTGCTAGGTCATCCTTGATTGTGCTAGCCCACGTCCTCAGCTGCCCACCGACACGTTTTCGCCAGCCAGGAAGAGAAGGAGGGAGAAGTAAATCGCGGATGAGCTCTCCCTCAGGGCGTCGAGTTGCATGCCCGAACCATCGAGTGGCCCTACCAGGAACCGAAATTCCCGACGGCATAGCCCTGGCACTACCGCGTTGCCACCGCGTTGCCACCGCGTTGCCACGTTGAGGGGGGTGGACTTTTAGGGCGGCATATTTTAACAGATTTATTTACCAAAATGACGTAAAAATATCTTGAAATACTATTCAATAAAATCGCCATTGACTTCAACCTCCTGGTGAATTCGGAATCTCCTGAAATTCTTCTGAACGGTCTCCTTGTTTAAGTTAGTGAATGCTGCCATAATCCGTGTCTGCAATTCATCTTTGGTGTTGCAAAAAATTTTGTTGGTCTCTCGCTCAACTTTGCCCCACACAATCAAGGGGTTTTGCTATCTGAGGTGTTAGGCAACCAAAGGTAAGGTGTAATGTGGTCGAAAATATTGTCTAACACCCATGTCTGGGTTGTCCTACTTATGTTGCAGAGTCCTGCTGCCAGACATAGGGTCTTCCAGTAGCCACCCTCTTGATCCATTGGCCACCCTCTTGACAAATTTTATATTTTTATTAATCATATATATATATATATATGTGTGTGTGTGTGTGCGCGTGCACGTGTGTGTGTGTGTGCTTGCGTGTGTGTGTGTAAAATTTCAGATAGACTATATCTGTGAAAGGACAATATGAATAAAGAGAAAAAGAAAACTTATCTTACAGGACTCGTTTCGTCCTCTGAGAGACTTTATCAAAGCAAATGCATTTGCTTTGATAAATTTTCTTAGGGAAACCACAGTTTGATTCGATGTGTCTTAAAGTGCTCTACTACAAAGACTGTCACGGTTCAGAAAGGTCCAGTTATCGTTTTTAAAGAATGCACATGTGGAAATCCCATAACTGCAAAGCTTGTAAAGAAAGTTACCGAAATTAAGTCTAATATTCCCAGTACTCTCGACCATATTTTTCAAATAACAGCCATTGTTGCTTTTATGATGTTAATGGTCCAAAGTTGAAATGAATTTGAAGGAATTTAATGAAAGCATGTAGTCGAAAGTACTCGGAATATAAAACAATTTAGTCACTACCATTTGAAGGTTTTCAAGTTTACATTAAATAATTTATTCGACACCCCAAAAAACTCACCAAAAATCAAAACAGATACACTTTTAATCATTTCGCCTCAAGCAAGGCAATAAAGTCACTAAGATGCGACGCTTTACAGAGTGTGAAGGAATAAAAGAAAAAGAAAAAGAAAAACATCGTTAAGGAGAAAGAACAATAAAAAAACAGGAATTAAGAAAACAGAAGATAATATTTAGGATTGTATTTGAATATATGAAGATCAAACTTGACTGAGAAGCAAGAAGACGGGAGAAAGTTTCGCAAGCGCAAGACAAAAAACTTACGGGTACATCTAGCCATTTCGACTTTAAAATAATGACACCTTGCCGCCAATATATATATATACACACACTACTGTTCAAAATTTTGAGGCCACCTCCAGTAATTTTTTAAATTGGCCCCTAAAATAGTTATTTTGTACTTTAAATAAGAGAAAATTATTATACATGGTTAAAAAATAGTGAGACATGATTTTTTGTTAGAAATTTTCGAATGACAAAAAGTGAAATAAAAAGCATTTTATGATTAAATTTTGCTCTAGTCAAAATATCCTCCTTGATTACTGCAGCAAAAAATTTTTGGTATTCGTTGCAAAATTTTCTCATAGTTTGATAATTGATACCACCCTTTTATCAATGACTCTAAGAGCTCTTTTTCATTTTTTCACTTTTCTGTCAAGTTCATCCCTTCATGCTAATTCTGAGGTGGCTTCAAACTTTTGAACTGTGTGTCCAGAACCAAGCTAGAAACGTTGTGCTAACAAAGAATTTATCCTGAGTTTTCTCTAATCAAGGTGAACAGTTGCACGATTCTTCTTGCCTGGAATTTGGCTCTTGGGACTAAAATTCACATCAGACCCCCACCCCGCCAAGTGAAACTCGTATATATGCTCAATCGTTAAAGACGCTACAAAAACTTTAAGCTCCCTGCACCGCTCCAGAAATCACCTGATTCCTCCTGTTATGTTCTATATTTACAAGAGCCAGATCGGAGCAAAAATGGACTAAGCCAGAGTTGCCCAATCCACACTTTCTAAACTCGAAGTCCAGAAGCGACTGCACGGCCTTGTGGGTGATGAAAAGTTTTCAACGCTTGAACCACTTTCTCGTAGAGGAAAGGCAACTAGCCTCTCGGCACTTTATGGCTATTTTCATGGGAGACAATGGTCAAATTTATCCACATCAATTACGAGGTCTTTAAGTTTGCTTTTTACATCCTTAAATCGCTTCCTTGTTTTAGACTTCAGCTTTTTTCCCTTTGATTATTTCCTCGTACAAATACATATATATATATATATATATATATATATATATATATGATATTTTTGTTTTATTTAACCATTTACGCTGTTGTTTCACGCTTAGTAATTTTTCAAAGTGCGTGTCTATTTATTTAATTCCCTTAGGTTCTTAAATTCTGTCATTTGTAATTTCATTAAATAAATTAAGAGAATGAAATTATTTCAAACTCTCAGCACACTGCCGCAAGCCTTTAAGAAAACCTGAAAAAAAACATCATGGGAACGCTATTGAAAAACAGCCACTCATTTTGGAACATCGCTAAACATGAAACAGCTCTGTGTGGGGGGGCGCGTGTGTGTGTGTGTGTATTGTAGGGTGGCATTTATTAAGAAGAAAAGAAGATAATTTATTACGTAGAAAATACTTAGAAGGAATTATATTTTATTATATCCCCAATTTTTATAAAATCCATACTTAAAGAATGTAAAATCAAATTACCTACATCCACTACCGCAAACAATGTGGCCCTTCACATTTTTTAATTGTACAGACCCGCTTTAAACGAATGAAATGCAATTATTTTAACTAATTTCTCTCAGATCAAGTCGAGATATAAAAATGTTGAATGCAAAAATATAGAATAATATCACCCAAAGCCTTCTTCCCCCCCCAAAAAAAATGACAAGTAACCCTCCCCTACTAAATAACTGGGACTAAATGTCCGTTAAATCTGATAATACATTAAATCCGATGAATCGCTAATTTCGTAAAGAAAATGTAAGAACTGTTGGAAATCGTTTTGATAAATTCAAAAGAGCCATCACGCAAATGTCCAATGTTACATAAAACCTTATACTTTATAAAATATCAAATAAAACAATCATACGTAACGTTCCACCCCCACACCCCCACACACAAGCACATACACACACAGATACACACAAACACACACACGCAGACACACATACACACACGCAAGCTCACAAACTTGCACACACTACACACAACCACAAAAAACAAGCACACACACACACAAATACATACACACACAAACACACACACGTCAAAAACACAAACACACACATACTAATGCCAAGTAGACATTTTTACATATATAAGGAAAACTGTTTTAAAATAAAAGCCGAAATCGTCAAGATTTTTCATTTCATGCTTTTTAAGCAACAAAAATGACATGTACCTAAAAACTTAACACGGACTCGACGAATAATTTTTCTAGCATTTATCGAATTCCGTCAAAAAATATTCAATTCATTCTGACCGATGTGATCAACGAGTATTATTACATATATATTCGAAATATTTTGACATTAATTGTTCTTGAAAATATGTTTTAATAAAGAAAATAGTCATTTTATGTCTATTAAATTTGTCGATCATTTTGTCTATTATGAGTGTAATATATATATATATATATATATATATATATATATATATATATATATATATATATATATACTCAAATGGTGCTGTTGTTGATGCATGAAAAACAGCGAAAATTCAGACTGCGTAGCCGAGATTTTGACTCATTTATATCATCATCAAAGGTGTAAGAAGACAGCATTAAGTGTATTTAAAGTGTTACGTTGATTTCAAGTATCGCCACACACACACACACACACACACACACATATATATATATATATATATATATATATATATAACGTTGATTTCAAGTGTCTTTTTTTTCAATAATGGTCACCTAATACAAGGCCCGAGAGTCACTCAAGGTAGAAGGTTACTGTGTGGAGATGTATGAGCGTAGGACAGGGAATAATTGAAGTTTCTAGGGCTATGCAGGAAAGATAACGGCTAACTCAATACTTGTAGAGGCCAAGACTTAATTATTAAATAATATTTCAGAGGTCAGTAGATGTTAGAGCTATAGTGGCGAAACACACTTTAGAAGGAACCGGAAACCCAATCTCTCTCTCTCTCTCTCTCTCTCTCTCTCTCTCTATATATATATATATATATATATATATATATATATATATATATTGTGTATATTTTGGCAGCAATGTTTCATTGATGCATGTTACATTAAATAATATAGACAAGTTTTGTCTATTCATTTTAAATAAGTCCCTTTCATATTGTCTATTAAACTTTAATAACATTATCATTGAATGACGAAAGTAAATCACCATATTGATACATGTTTAAATCCAATCTAAGCTTTCGGCTTGCATAAGCCATTATCAAAGATGACAATTACTTTTCAATATATCAACCAATACACGGACGAAACAATAATGATAGTCTGTTTTTGTTGCCTGAAAAATTATATATATATATATATATATATATATGATACAATTCTAAAAATCTAGATGATCAGTGCCTGGTAGTTAATCACTCACCTGACCTAGATATAACAGCCTATGGTGGGAGAACTGGCTTGTGACTTTTGATCATCACAATGCATTCTTCCAGGTCATGATGAATTATTGCACTCTTAAAGAGTCTCCTACAATTGAGCATCTGATGGAACTGTAGTTCGCCCCAGGACACAAGTCGAACTCATTTATACAATTTATTGCTGAAGATGCGGGAAAGATAGTTGCCTCCTTGTACTGATCCAGAAATATGTTACCATATCTGAAATTAACTGTTCCCAACTGCCATACTCCATACTCGAACGTCAGCTCTGACCAAAAACGAAGTATCATTGCCATATCTGAATGTAACTGTCTCCATCTGCCATACTCCATGACTCAGGTGCCTGATCGCGCCAAAAACGAAATATTATTGCCATGTCTGAAAGTAGCTCTCATCACCTGCCATGCTCCTGTTTGCTCTGTATAAACGTTCAGTAAACGTTGATGAATGTCAATATGTGCATTTTTTCCCGTGCGAAGGAATTCATTGAATTACCTCAGCTTCATAAGAACTTTCACGACAGACGCTACCAACCAAAACAAATTATGGGTTATTGTTGTGAAGGTCCAATCTCTACTGCCCCTGCCACCAACATCCACCTCTGACGTTGTGAGCCAGCATACTCAAACAAGGGTATTACTTTCGAAGCGATTCCATATATCAGCGATTTCGCACTTAAATGAATCACTATATCATATAAACTAAAGCAGTTTTTTCCTGTTCTTTTTTTTTAATTTGTTTAATATTTTTATTTGTTTTTTGTTGTTGTTGTTTTTTATTATTATTATTCCTTCTTACCTTTGCGACTTTTTTTTTGTTTTCATTTTATTTAGTGGATTATTTGTCAGCTTTTTCATTGATCCTGGGAGAATAAACATCCTCCATTTTGTTTCGTCTTTTTTTTATGGCCAAACCCACGCGTACAAACAGAGAAATAAATAAATCATAACCAACAAAGAAAGGAAAAGAAAACAACAACAAAAAAGAAATCACTGGCTAAGAACCCGGATGTAAGGCTAGCCTACATAAATTAATCATTATTACCTAGCCCCAGCGCGGGAGTGAAATTTGCAAAAGAGTGGATAAAAGAATTAGTGCTGTACAAGGATAAAATATCACTCGATAGGCAAGAAAAAAATACCGTGCAGTCTTCCATATTCGCCACTTTTTATCAACTTAAAACAAAAAACAAAAACCATCTGAACAGCAACAATTTGCGAACGCATTTTAACAACATGAGACCGACACGAATCATTTACTGTCAGATAGCTTTAAAGATAGAATGATTTGATAGAAGAATTTTTTTTCCATGGCAACAGGGGAGTATACTAATAACTCATAAGAATCATGGGATCCGTAATACTAAAATGCGAACGCCATCGAACAACCAAATTTATTAGTCACATAACTAAACTAATAATTGTAATTTTGATGTATAGGTCTTGTAGCTGAATTAGACCGGAAATAGGGCAAGAACAACATGACTTTTTCAAAGATATTAGAACAAGAAATGCAATTTTTACTCTCGGGACGTTATCAGAGCAAGCAATAGAAGGGCAGAAAGATCTATACTTGCCTGTTTCAAAGATTACACGAAGACATTCGGTAAAGTTCGACACAAAGAACTACTTGGAATATTAGGAAAGCTTATTAGTAAGAGATACGCAAATAACTTGTAACCTCTATTTGAAAACAAATAGCTTGAATGAAAAAAGAGAGAGTATTAATATAAAAATAGAACGAGACCTGCAAGAATTTTTTTCTCAATGGATCTATTTAACCTCAACAGCTAGTTAATATCTAAGCGAAATTGAAAACCCATGGGAATTATTATCAGTACACGTAACCTTAATAACATGCAGACGATATTTTGTGCTGATCGTAGATTCAGAAGACAAACTGAAAGCAAGAATAAAGGAGTGTAAGAATAAAAGAATAAAGGAGTGTAAGAATAAAAGTATAAAAGAATAAAGAGTGTAAGAATAAAAGAATAAAAGAATAAAGGAGTGTAAGAATAAAAGAATAAAAAAATAAAGGAGTGTAAGAATAAAAGAATAAAAGAATAAAGGAGTGTAAGTATAAAAGAATAAAAAAATAAAGGAGTGTAAGAATAAAAAAATAAAGGAGTGTAAGAATAAAAGAATAAAGGAGTGTAAGAATAAAAGTATAAAAGAATAAAGAGTGTAAGAATAAAAGAATAAAGGAGTGTAAGAATAAAAGAATAAAAAAAAAGGATTGTAAGAATAAAAAGAATAAAGAATAAAAAAAAAGAATAAAAGAATAAAGAGTGTAAGATAAAAGAATAAAGGAGTGTAAGAATAGAAAAATAAAAGAATAAAGGAGTGTAAGAATAAAAGAATAAAGAGTGTAAGAATAAAAGAATAAAGAGTGTAAGAATAAAAGAATAAAGGAGTGTAAGAATAAAATAAAAGAATAAAATAAAATAAAAGAATAAAAGAATAAAAAAAAAAAAAAAGTGTAAGAATAAAAGTATAAAAAAGAATAAAGAGTGTAAGAATAAAAGAATAAAAGAATAAAGGAGTGTAAGAATAAAAGAATAAAAAAATAAAGGAGTGTAAGAATAAAAGAATAAAAGAATAAAGAGTGTAAGAATAAAATAATAAAGGAGTGTAAGAATAAAAGAATAAAAGAATAAAGGAGTGTAAGAATAAAAAAATAAAAGAATAAAGGAGTGTAAGAATAAAAGAATAAAGGAGTGTAAGAATAAAAGAATAAAAAGTGTAAGAATAAAAGGATAAAAGAATAAAGGAGTATAAGAAGATTGTTGTCACCAAATCAAAAATAAAAAAAACAAAATACGACGCCCCATATGTGAATTATTCATTGGGGATGTTAAAGTCAAGCAGACGAGGAAATTTATCGGACTAATATAGTAACAGGTAACAGAAAGCGGGACTCAAAACTCCAAAGACGCAAAAAAAGCGACAGATGCTTTTCAGAAAAACAGTATGGTTTTAAAAGGTGGAAAAACGACTTAAGAAAAAAATACGTATTGTCCATTCTTCCATCTGATTGAACAATTTGTTTTTTACGGCTTATCAACCTTTTACTGGTTATTTAAAGCCAGAAAATATGTTTAGATCATAACTTTTGGGGGATAATAATGATTTTTTTATTATATAAATTCTATTAATTAACCCATAGCTGGGGGAAGAGAAGATGTGGATTCATGCCTTTCTTAACAGTATTTGCACATAAATTAATATAACGAATCAGAATTAGAACTCGGCTCTCCGATTTCCAGTTCCGAGCCGTTATTCATTACACCTCGTGCAGGAACCGTTGTTACAACGTGATATGGTCGTAAGCATTATTCTCCTATATGTTAGTAAATGCTCGACAGTTTCGTTAAAAAAAAGAAGAAAAGACTTAACGTGACAAAGGATTGGTTCTACAAACGAATGCAGTACAGCGTGTCAGAGTATGTGAGAAAAAAACGAAACTTATTATTATTATTAGAATAAAGAAGAAAAAAGACAAAGAAGAAGAAAAAAGAAAAGAAAAAAAAGAAAGAAGAAGAACTATAAAGAATCAATAACACAGAGACAGCTAAAATTTCGGGAAGATAACGAGGAAAGAAGTGTCACTTATTATTATTATTATTATTAGAAAAAACGAAGAAGAAAAGGAATAGAAAAAAAAGAAGAAAAAGAAGAAGAAGAATCAATAACAAAGAGACAGCTAAAATTTCGAGATAATGAGGAAAGAAGTGTCACTTATTATTATTATTAAAAAAAACGAAGAAGAAAAGGAATTGAAGGAAAAGAAGAAAAAAGAAGAAAAAGAAGAAGTACTACAAAGAATCAATAACAAAGCTAAAATTTCGAGAAGATAATGAGGGAAGAAGTGTCACAGATTTTAACCTGTACAGGCCACATTTAAAGCAAAAGAAGCAGGGACAACTAAGCTACTTGACGAATAGTGAAAGCGTTAAGTAAAGACGAAATAATAAAAAGAATAATACGACAAGAATGTGTTTATCACTCGAGATAATCGTAAAAGGATTAGAAAACTTAACGGGATTTATTATAGGTGAACGTAACATTAACGCCATACATTATATTATTGATAGTAAATTCAGAAGGGAAAATTTAAAAAAAAACATATTGCGTCCTGAGTATGACACTAAACAGCATTCGACAGCATTCGCCTCTGATCAGGAAAATGGAGGTTTTGAGGAGCGTGGACACACCTCTTAATTGCTGGTGTTCTCAGGTCCAACCTGACCCGGGGTGGTAGCACCTGTTAGGGTCCCAACTATGGGAAAATAGTTAGCGCCTCCACATACATATCTGCTAGTTGAGCCTGTAAATGACCGCATTGTCTCTAACCACCTCCGGGAAGGCCAATGATGACAGCTTCCCATGCTCGGGCCCCCAATTCTCCAGGGGTTTCGTCCTGCAGCTGTGTCAGCTTTAGGAGGGCCCTCATGGCCTCTATAGCCGTGTACCCTCGTCGGCGAATTCTTGGTCAATAGTCCTTTAATCTTTCCTGAGACAAGTGGGGTTGACTCTCCAAGAGCTCCTTCATAAACTCAGGTTTTTTCCCTTGGTGGCATCGTATGCCAGATACAGGATTTCGTGGTCCGTGAGTTCATATATAACTCGGCTCTTCTCCAGGATTGCCAGCCAGTTTTGAAATCTTTCCCACTGCCGTCAAATGCTGGGACCCTCGGTCCACCCAACAACCTTCTTAGGTTAGCTGACAACCCTTGTCTAACCCCTCTTCATCCCCCACTGCTCTATCTGAATCATAGTCCGACATATTTAAAGAGAAAACAATCGAGGTTTGGAAATCAAACAAAGTGTCCTACCTTACAGACGATTCTGTTCTCGTTCCTCTCAGTCCCGGGTCGTTTTGAGTCCTATTCGAAATTTCTCAGCAACAGCGGTCGATCCACGATCCTGTCCTGCTGTCACGGTACTAGTTGTGGCAGTGGTTGTTCCAGGGTCCTATCCTATCCTGGTCACGGCACCACTTGTGACGTCGTCCCCCGGTCGCAGCGCCAATTGTGACGTTCTATCCTGATCTACCACGGCGCCAGTTGTGACGTCCCCAAACAGCACCAACCAGACGTCCTCGCCGCGGCGCCAGCTGTTCGCTCCTCGCTGCTCCGTCCGGGTGTCGCTGCTCCAAACGTGACGTCCGCCTGTCGCGTCAGTCATGTTGTCTCGTCCTGTGACGACCAACTGGCTTGGTATCGGTCGCGGCACCCAAATGTGACGTTCTAACCTTTTGGTGATTCGGGTGGGAATCTGGTTAGATTTGATATCAACCTCGTCGTTCCCAACCCGCTTTCAACGCCTGGTTACCAAGGTAACTGCATTGATCTCCAGTCTGCCTACCCACGTTGTGAATTGATCTTAGACAGACGAGATCAAACAGTGGTTGGGGCCGTAATGCAAATTGAGTTCAACGGGGGTGATACTACACAAATATGCATAAAAGGAAATAAAATGAAAACTCAAAAAGTTCAAAGTATCAAAGAAAAAGGTAATAAACTTTATGTCTAGTTGTTCGATACATAGGACTGCATCTATCTCCCGACCCGTTCTGTGGATTGTGACACGTCGTTTCCGCTATGCAAGTTTCAACGCTTCAAGTTGTTTGCTCTCTAAGAAATTGGTGTTTCGGTGTGTCTTTGGACGAAAGTCGAAAAAAACTTATTTCGGTGTTCTGGTTCTAAGTCGCTCTTCAAAATAATTGTTCTTGGGTTGAAGAGGAGTCCGGAATTTTGCGTGAATCTTGGTCAGCTATCTGCGAGGCGGTTTCAACTGGAGACTGACTCTGGGAACTCAACTCTGGAAACTCGAGCCCGAACTCATTTCTGCCTGTTGGGGCCTCGCTTTTATTGACGCCGACCAAAACCGGGGTGGTTCTGTTGGCGTCGGGGGGGTTCTCGATAATTCTAAATACATATCCACCTCTTTTATTTCTGGTTAGGGATTTTCCACTCTTTTCCATTTTTGGGAACCCTTCCTCACTCCCACTTTCTCACCATACCTCTGAGGGGCGTGAACTGCCCTCCCCACTTCTTCGTAGCAGCTTCTCATACTTATACTCTGGATGGGGCGTCGACAGCCTTCTTCGTGCGTCACGTGATCACTCTCGGCCAATGAGGTCTTGTTCGGGTATCTTTCCTCCTCCTTCGTGCGTCACGTGATCACCACTTGACCAATGATGTCTTAGTCGGGCGTGAACAATCCGTGGCTTTGTTTCGGGGGAAAAAATAATCTTGCTTAACTAAAAAAATTATCTCTTCTCTTTCCCTTTTCTTCCGCTTAAATCGCCGTTATCATTTCTCTAGTCGCAACGGACAATATGACAACTCTTGTTTTACACGTGGTGTTTGTCAGGTATTTTATCGCTAATTTATCAAGATGGGTGGTATTCTTAACATGGCTTCAAAAAAAAGAAATATCCAAAGTTTTCAGTCACAGTCTGTCGCCTCCAAGGAAGAAAAAAAAACATTTGGGGCCCCCTTTATTTTTCATAACATAATTTTATTATCGCAGGCCAAAGTTGTTTCGTCGAAAAGAATTCGGTCAGCGAGACTGCTTGTGTGGGATTTAATTTTTCATATCTGTCCAAAGTCCTTTTTAGTGGCCTGTTTCTCGTCACTTATCGAAATAGCATTTTCACTTGAATTTTTCCCTGGCCAGTGGTCTAGATAACACAGCCGTTATCAAAACATATCTGATTCCTTCTCTCTTTCCCTTTCTTTTTTACTCAGAAATTCCCTGTCATTGTAATGACACCCTTTTTCATTTGTTACTTATCAATATTTTCATTGTCTCTTAGCCGTGTGTGTGGCTGCTTATCACCTACGATTCGTCTCGCCTTTCTTTCTGCCTTCCTTTCTTTCTGCCTTCCTTTCTTTCTCTTCCTTTCTCTGCTTCGTAAATGGTGCCACAACTATGAAAGTATACAAAGAGATGTTCGAAATAAAAGTATAAAACTTAATATTACGAGACATATTTAAAAAGACGGGTGAAGCAACCGGTTTCATTCCCGCTCTTCGGGCTTCAACGGGAGATTTAATTTAAAATTAACACAGAAAAATGTACAATAAAAGGAATTGTAAAAAAAAATATTAGAAAAAAGGAAATAGAGGCAAATGTCAGCGAGTCCCAACAAACACTCATCTCAAAAGAGATGTTTATAGTAAAAAATACTTGCAATACATTTTCATATTTAAAAAAAAATCAAATAAAAATTAGCAGCAATATATTTTTGAAAAAAAATTACCAGCAATACATTTTTGTAAAAAAAATTACTAATGCTTCCAAGAAAATTAAATTTCGGCTTTGAATGACCCATAAGGTGTTGATATGCCACTAAAGAAACAGACAAAATAATTAAAAATATTAGATGCGGTAGTTGTGAAACACAAAAATAAAAAAAAACAACTAACTATTAATTGTAAGAAGAGAGAATACATGGTTGTAAGCAAAAGGGACAACCCAATCTATGAGTTACGTATCGGGGACGACTAAATCAAATTGTGCCAAAATTTAACTATCTATACATTTAATTATCTACATATGTTCCTCTTAATTACATTACGAAGTTTTAGTTTTAACCAAATTATCCGAACACGCATTGGACTAGCGAAAACCTATTCCAAAAGCTCAGCAAAGGTGTGAGAAATGAAAAGAAATTCGTTAGAAACAAAGTGAAGAGGGCTGAATTGTGTGATATCCATCTCCTTATATGGCACTGAATGTTGGACAATCTCGTCATGGATGAGGATAAAACTGGGAGCAGCAGGAATGGGATTCGACAGAAGGATAATGAAAATTCCATGGATGGAGCGATTAAAAAACAAGGAAGTCTTAAAGAAAATAGCAATAGAAAAAACATTCATACTCAGAACCAGGAACAGACAGTAGTAATTCTTTGGACGCATAATGAGAGCTTGGAAAACTTGACCCTCACGGGGTATATTGAGAAATGGGGAAAGTAGCGAGCCACTTAACTAATAAGTTTGAGAATGGATGACGGAATAGGAAGTGACAGCCTCAGCAAAGGGAGACAACTCTTCTGAAGGAACATGGTACATAGAAGAAGATAACTCATTTACATTTGTAATAAATTTAATTCGCCAAATTAAGAGATTTTGAAAAAACAAACAGGTACAGAATTTAACTATCTGGGCAGTGTAGTAACAGGCAACGGAAATGTGACATAGAAAATCCCAAAACGCATAAGAATAGCGAAAGACACCTTTCAGAAACTAAGCAAATTATTAAGACAGAGGAAAAAACCAAGAAAAAATGTTGAATTATTATGCAAAATTGCATCTCGTACTCAATTGGACATTTTATTAATATATGTAAAGACTTGAAGATACAGACATGGGTTTCTTTTAAAATGTTAAGAATACAATGAACAGAGCATGAGATCAATGAGGAAGTTTTAAAAGAAATGGAAACAACGAGGAAACCGAGATAGATAGATAGATAGATAGATAGAAACAGAATTGCAGAGGTATAAGAACAGATTTAGATAAATGGATAAATAGACAGACAGATAGATAGATAAGTACTTCCTGAAATAGATAGATAGATAGATAGATAGATAGATATTAACAAACATTTCTTAACTGGGAAAATGAGGGGCTTGTTAATTTTAACACCTCCAAAACAAAATTAGTCACTTTTTATTGTGTAAAAGAACCCATTTTGCTTCCCATCCGTGATAATCTCAAGGAGATTGATTCATTGCACCTTCTCAGGCTAACATTTTCCACTGACAAGATGTGGAAAGATTATGTTGAATCAATTGCTAGGATTGCTGCTAGGAAAATTGGTTCACTGTGTTGGGCTAGACAATTTTTCTCGTCAGAATCTATCTATATTTATAAATTTACAATTCGCCATTGCTTTGTATATTGTTGTCACATCTTGTATGCCTCTCCTGCTTTATATTTAGAAGTTCTTAATAAAATCCAAAGAAAAATCTGCAATGTTATTGGTCCTGACCTGGCATCTCGGTGTGAGTCACACATGAACAGACTGAGATAGATAGATATGAACAGACTGAGATAGATAGATAGATAAATAGATATTTAAAAAGCGTAGCTTAGTTGCGGCACAAGGCCGAAAGTGACGATAGAACTCCCTATACAATCGTTAGTGATCTAACGAAACAAGCTTGTTAATTATTAAAACACAATGAAGTGCTTAGATAGATAAATAAATAGCAATAAACAGAATTAGATAGATACATATCATTAGCGATTTAGTAAGCGTAGCTTAGTTGTGGCACAACGCCGAAAGTATGGAGCACCCAGTGAGGATCGAACTCTCTAATCAGTCGTAATTGATTTAGCGAGACAAGATAGTTAACCGTTAAATCACAACGAAGTGCTCAAATAGATAGATAGATAGATAGATAGATAGATATGAAAAGGATTGAGATAGATAGATAGATAGATAGATAGATAGATAGATATGAAAAGGACTGAGATAGATAGATAGATAGATAGATAGATAGATAGATAGATAGATAGATAGATAGATAGGATTAATAATTAAATGGGAGCGAGTGTGGTTGAAACTCTTTTCCCCTAATAGGCACATCGTTTCCGTATATTTTGAATCTGAAAGGAGATAGTTGCGTGGGTGGCCCGTACGTATCATGTGATCGTCTAACTACTACCTTCTAATAAACCTGTGATGTGTACAGATGTCTTTGACGGTCAAAAGTTATTGCATCTCATTTTTATTTGCTGCCGCCAGACAACAAACGGCCAACGCGCTTAACCGCTTGAAACCGCCTGTATCTGGCAAACTCCATGCTTTGCCGTGAAGTAATGTGGAAAACAATTATCCTCCTTCAGTTCGTTAACCCTTTCACCAGGGGTCTCTCTTCCCTGGCTATAAATAGCCGATGACCCTTCGCCTCTCTCTCTCTTTTTCCCTCAGGCCTGTGCGCCGACACCTTGAGGTAAATCTCTCTTTTTCCTCAGGCTTTCAGCTATCAACCTCGAAATATAGGCGCTAACAAGGGATAGCGTGGAAATACGCTAAGCACAATACACACGCACGCACATACAGAATATTCACACACACGCGCACATACACAATATTCACACTTGCACGCACATACAGAATATTCACATACACTTCATCTTTTGTACTGTTTCCATGTATTGTAACTTGTTATATATATATATTTGTATATACATATATTATCGGTCTTGTGTTTTGTTTGTTTTCTTTGCATTCTTTGGACTTAATTAATAGTCCAACCTTTTCATGTAGTTGGACCGGCTAGCAGGAAAATCTGAACCCACATGTGTTTCTTCTACGTCTGACTTCACAATATCACAGCCACAGTCCACTACAAGAATATTAAACTGTTACATGATATCAGTCAACCAATATGGCATTGAATGCTGGACAATCTCCTCACAGATGAAGAAGAGACTTGAAGCAAGAGAATTGTGGTTCTACAGAAGAATACTGAGAATAAAATGGGCGGAACCTGTGAGCAAAGATGAAGGTTTAGAGAAAACAGAAACAAAAAGGAAACTTATACTTAACATCAGTAAGAGAGAGCTGGAATTTCTAGGGCACATAATGAGGAAAGAAGGTTTGGAAAATCTGATACTCATAGGACATAATAAAGGCAAATGGGAAAGTGGAAAACAACGCATAACCAACTTAGTGTGCTTAAAAAAATGGATGGCGGGAAATGGTTTAAGAGAAATAACTGTTGTGGTACGATCCACCTAATTTACATAGTGGAGTACCGACCATATAAATATGGGTTGGTACCGGGAAGACGAGGGAGTAACAAGAGATCCAATCCAGAGACTCTGCCCGACTGCGATTAAGTCAACCCATTCTACAGGAACAGTCTTCCCAAGAATATACCAAAACTAACTGTAAATATTGTGTACCTTTTCCTTGTTTCAATACATTTTGATAACGTACATTTTGAGTTGTATTATTATTATTCCATGCTTATCCAAGCTTCAACAATAACAAAAAGACAAAAATTATTAAGAGCTACGAAGGAAAGGAAATTGTGGAGAACCATGATCGCCTCGCGAGAAATAATCCCGAATGTGCCAACTAAAGAGATAGTCACATTTTTCCGATCTGTCCTGCCAGGTGTTGCCATCTATGGATTTTCACCTGCTTTCCCTTTACGATGTTTTTATCCCAGGGTATCGCAAAGTCCGTCATGATCCATTCATGGCCTGGTCTTGTGATTGCTCGCCAACCGCTTGGTTTCAAAACTGTTCGCAACATTTGAATGAAACTGAAATAGGCATGTGTGGCTCGAGGATTAAATTTCATTTCTATCTGGCAACAATCCCTCGGTAACCGGAAAAGATTACAAACCAAAACGAGTCTCCCTTTAAAGGCATATGTATTTAAAATGAATATATTTTGTCTTAGATATGCTATTTTAAATTTGATCATATTGTCATCAGCGAAATGATCAAAGGACAAAGAAAAAAGGGGGAGGCTAAGCATAGTAAATATTAGAATTTCTAGGCAAGGTGAGGTAAGCATTATTATTATGATTATCATTATTTCATATCCTCTCCGACTCTTTGATGTTTCGGCCGGGTGATGATGCATATACCGAAGTTCGTATCAGCAGCTTAGAGACGCAACACTTTGCCTAGTAGATGAACAGTTCCAAGCAGTGCTGCCGCCTGGGCACTCTCGATTATGTCATGTATGCCCACGGCGTTCAGCGATGCATAAAGATTCTTGGATATAGTCTCGAGTGAGCCAACCACAAAAGGAGAAAATTTGAGCTGCTGCTGCTGCAGCTTCGTACAATTTCCGATTTGCTCTGCCAGATCTTAACACCTCTGAATGTTCGCCTGCCACGCCTTCACGGTGTTCTTATCCCAAGGTACTTTGGGATGAGAACATCGTGAGAGAGAAGATAACGATGATGGACCGTAACAAGTAACGATAGTGGATCGTTACTTTGTGCACAGGCGTGATATCAGGGCGATTGCCCTCCAAGCGCTTGTTAGTCAGAATCATTATATCTCACATGAGCGTCACTTACTCATTTCTCTTACTACTAATGAAGATGAATGCTTGTACCACTCCTCTGTACACTTGAGGCGATACTTTCTGCATAGTTTACAATGAATCCTGAGGATTACTTTATCATGGTGTTTTTTTTTAACTTTTTATGCCAAGGGATTATTATTACTACTTATTTATTTATTTATTACTATTTGTTTTTGTTCAATAATTCCTTACTGGGTCATTACACGAAACCTGGCTTAAGGTGCTTTCCTAAGTTACGTATACTGTATATTTTGGCGTACAAGGCGACCTTTTAACCATCAAAATCCCCCCAAAATAGGAGACCGTCTTATACTCCAGGTATAAAATGTGAACATTAAATCCTGTGGCTTTATGGTAAGTTATTAGCATGGGAAATTTTTGACGGTAGGTTAACCCCTGCCTTGGTAACTATCGACACAAATATTTTCTACTTAATTCACTTTATTATAATAAACAAATAAAAGTGTAGAATAAAAAAGTACTCTTACCTTATATAACATGTGCTATGATTGCGTGACAACAATAAAACGCATATTCGTCAAGAGAGAAAATCCAAAACCATCGTCGTCACACACTGTAGATTGTGGTAGTTGATTGACAATATCACGCTTCCTTTTTTCGATGACGTTGAACAAAAAACACAACTGGATGTGTATCTCAACAAACAGTTTGAAGATCTCATTCAAGAACAGGGGAACGAGTGGATGGTTAACGGGGAAAAGTCATTCGGACTACCGTAACAGCCTACAAAAACACAGCGTACACTCATAAGGTATTTTAGTTATGTGGTAGTTAATTAGCAATACCTCTCCACAGTATTTTAGAATTTGAGTGAAAAGAAAGTATACGCTAACTGAATTTATTTAATAAACTCAGTACATTTTAAATCTGATTTCTGTACGGTGAATATAGCCCGAAACTTATGGTCGTCTTATATGTCCGGTTGCTTTATACGCCAGCATATACGGTAAATGCAGCTGGAGATCACTTCTGAATCTAAATTCTCATTAAAAGTCCTACTATAAATTTGTCCATTCAAATGAATGCAGCCTTTGTAACACTTGGTCATCTTCTATTCTGATACAGTGGATTCCTTTGACGAAGCGGCTCAACTGACAGGGCGAATGACGCAAACAAGTACAGTGGTAAATATATGTATCCTCTTTGCACCGACATTAATGTTAAACAATACTTAACATTTACAGTGTTTATATTTTCTTTACATTGCCAATAAACTGAGTAGATGAGCATTTTTACGCAGAGAATTCTTTCAGTTTCTTTTATAAACAGAAGCTTCCATCAATTGTGTTAATGATCTTTTCTGTAAATTTTCAATCGAACGCAAGCCTCCAATTATTAAAAATTATTATAGATATGACAGTACAGATGCAAGGTACCTTTTTCAGTTTCAGTTTTAGCATCGTAATATTTTTGCAATTCTAAAATTAAATGATAATACTGTATATTATATGCAATCCCAAGTTCTTAAGGAAAGTTCAGTTAATGGCCTTTAAGGCTTCTTTCACGTGAATAGGAGTTCACCTTTTGAATAATGAGAATTGCATGTCACGGAGGTGGGAGGTATCGGGATTTTAGAGATGTTTAGATAGGATATGGCCACTGCATGTCGAAGGCTTGTCAAGATCTCCAGTCATATGAAGCCTTTCCTAAAAGGTACGTAAAGGTAGTTTCTAATGGCCAGTCCTCCGAGACCCATGAGACCAATGATGGTCTCTCTCTCTCTCTCTCTCTCTCTCTCTCTCTCTCTCTCTGTGTGTGTGTGTGTGTGTCAAATCCCGATGCCCACTCCACCTCCTTAGATTTTAGATAAGCTTAGATGGGATATGGCCACTGCCTTAGATATGTCGAAGGCTTGTCAAGCTCTCCAATTACGGAATCACCGGAAAGGTCTTCTCAATTATGAAGCCTTTTCTAACAGGTACATAAAGGTAGTTGTTAATGGCCAGTCCTCGGAGATCGATGAGATCAATGATGGTCTCTCTCTCTCTCTCTCTCTCTCTCTCTCTCTCTCTCTCTCTCTCTCTCTCTCTCTCTCTCTGCTTTATATCAATGATCTGCCTAAGTGTATATACCGATCTTTGTGAGTATCTACAGAGATAATACAATTGTATATGTGTTCACCCGCAAATCTCTAGATGACTATAGCCTGGCAGCTGATCTCTCCACTGATCTGACTCTAGCAGCTCAATGGGGAAGAGGAAATGGCTAGTCACATCCAATATCTCAAAAAAAAACAATCTAGTGACGTTCCATCATCACCGAGCAGATCCTGAATTTTCGTCTATCGCGATGAACGGGTGTTCTCTCAAGGAGGCCCCTTTGCCTTCAACGTCTGTTGACCCCAAAGAACTCGTATATACGATTCATCACTAAAGATGATGGTAAAAAGGTCAGCTCCCTGTACCGCTCCAGTAAGTACCTGAATCCTTTTGCTATACCCTGTCTATAGCCAGATTTGGCAGAAAATGCAGTACTGCTGTCATATATGGGCAGCAGTTGTCTAGTCTTCACTTTCTATTCACGAAAGAGTCCAAAATCGTCTACGATGCCTTGTGGGAGATGAATTAATTATACCCTACAACCACTTTCCCACATGTGAAACGTCGCAACCCTCTTGTTACTCCATTATTATTTCCATGGAAAATGTCCTGACGAGCTACATTTCATTCCACAATGCCGCATTCACTGAGGCGAACCCCCATCATTCTCTTTGTATTCTATTAGTAGGAAGTACGTCCCACTCGAACAGCTTCCCGTGGGCTGCTACTTCATGGAACCGACCCCCAAGAGAATGCTTTGCTGGCTGTTAAAATTATAACCTCTTCAATTAAGCGTTATCTTTCTCACATATCCTCATTAACTGCAATTCTTACCTTTTAGTCTTGCCACTCATACAACAACGTCCCAAAGTAAACCTCTATTCTGAGTGGCCTTTAATAATCATAACAATTTCCAACACGAGCAATAATCGTGACAAATCTTCCAATGATTATACTCTTTAATTTTAATATTTGCATTGCTTTAGTATTGGGATTGAACAGTCAGATACTAAGTGGCCAGTAACCTTTTATCATTACTATTATTATTGATTTATTAAGAGAGCAGAACGCCGACAAAGTTAAATTACGAAGTCCCATATACCCACCATGACACCTAGTTCGATAAGGGTATACCAGACACATTCATCACAGCCAAATGTGAGCGATATGGCGACAGGCTTTAATAAAATTAGTACATAACCTTGCAGACGGGACCCAGTTAGAAAATAACTTCTGATCGGGTAACCCTGGGTGTTTTTAAGTAACTACATGTCGCGCCCATATCGCCTTGGCTGTCCCATCCTTCAAAATTTAAAACAAACAACAACACTGTCGACACTCATTCAATAATGCTTCCCCACTACTCCCATTTATCAGCAAAGATGCACAGTGGCTCAGATATATATCTCTATCTATAAAAGGCAGGATGTGCGCGCGCGCGTGTGTGTGTGTGTGTGTGTGTGTGTGTGTGTAACGAATGCACGGCCGCAATTTTCGACGGATTTGCACCAAAATTTACATGCACATGCTCCAAGTTAGCGGAAAGGCGAAGGCCGACTTTACATTTCTCAACTCCCATTGATAGTGGAAATTATCGATTTTTTCATGCTTCTACAGCAGTTTTCATGTAGTTTGCGGCCATTATGTACTGGCCAGAGTGGGAGCCAATACATGGCTGCCACGAATAGGCAGGAAGATTCTATTGGCCAGCGTGAGAGCCAACAGCTGACTGACACGAATGTTAACTAGCATGCTAGCACGCAAAAAAAATCTATAGCTGCATTCGTCACAAGTGGGAAAAATTTAAATCTGCATGGCACTTCATCCAATTGGCTCATTCGCTTGCTTAAACTCAACGTTGATTCTGATTCCGCAGAACTGGGTTGGGTGTGAAAAATATTTGTTGTTAACATTTTTTTTTCATTCGGTTTTTCCAGTTACGAGTCCTTTTTTAAAGCTGATCGTTTTGTGTTCATTTAGTTCTTTTTTCGTAACAGATTTAATGTTTAGTATAGAGTGTGAGATAGGCAAGAATTAAGGCATGTAGCAACATCAGCACGGCAAAGGGCACTCCTTTAAAGGCAAGGAAGGGCAAAAATATTATAAGTCAAGTGATAGCAATTGCTGTATGTGTCGTACGATTTTTTAATCAAGCACGGGCAACGCCGGTCCATGCTGCTAGTATATATATATATATATATATATATATATATATGTTTTGACAGATCCGCCCACAGGAAACGATGGATGGAATTCCTTTGAACAGGAACAAATATTCGTCTACTCTGGAATAAGCTTGACATTCGTGCATCTGTATAGCGATGTTGCAATAGTTCATGACTCGATCACTTAAAGAGTTCATCATGTACTTCATAGGAATGGCACAACGCGTTGAAAATGCCATTTCGTGTATGTGTCATGTTTAGCGATAAGTCTTCTCATCGTGGCATCTGCACAGCTTGAGGCTAATTAACACTGACAGATAAGCAGTTAAAAGAACCCTTATAAATACATCAAATTGACTTTTCTCCGCCATATAATTTTTTCTGGTAAGTCGTGTGTTCTCTTGTTGATCTGTTTTGTTTTATTTGGTTATTTCTTCATTATATATATATATATATATATATATATATATATATATATATATATATATATATATACTTTCAACAACCGGTTTTCATCAAGAATTGTTTGTTTAGCGGCTTATGAACAATTTATGAGTCATTTAATGCCAAAATTTAATTTTGGGAGCATTAGTAATTTATTTTACAAAAATATATTGCTGGTAATTATTTTTTTATATGGCCGCTGGTAATTTTTTTACTAGGAAAATGTTTTGCTGGTATTTTACTATGATGTTTTTATACTTTCATGGTGTTTTGACCCCAGTTTGGGGCTTAACTATTTGCTCAAAGCTGGGACCCAAACAAGTGCTACAACCCCGGGTCAGGATGTATCTGAAAACGACAGCAATTGAAAGGTGGTTACACTCTCCTCAAAATTTCACGGATTTATTTTACCGTCATACCCAGAAGAGTTTATCAGGAATGCTATGCGCTGTATTACATGTAATTTTAAAAAATTTAAATATTTCTCATATCAAATACAGTTTCTCTGTTGAAATGAAGTGGGCATAAAATTTCGATCAACCGCACTGCCACCCGTAAAAGTCTTAAAGAGGTAATTACTGATTTTATTTTTTTGTGTATTCTATAATTTTATGAATTATTAAAAAAAAATTATGGTTTAGTTAAGTTTTTTTTACAAAATATTCCATTATGCATAGTAGGTATCTCCACAAATTTTACTTTTTCTTTTCAGTTGTCCGATTCTCGTCACCCATCTAGTCTTCTGCCCAATCATCATCATCATCATCATCAAACTCTATTCACCTTCTTCTCTCGCACTTCCCAACAGTAGAACTCCCTTCCTCTTACTTCCCTGATAGCTATAATCTTCAAATGTTCAAATATAATGACAATCGACATCTTCTAATATCTTGATCTTGTTCGCCGTCCTTATCTATATCCTTTCTCAAACACTCTCTCTCTCTCTCTCTCTCTCTCTCTCTCTCTCATTCTCTCTCTCTCAGTAATCCCTTGCGTTCTAGTGGAACTCACACCTTGCTTGGGGTGATATGCTTTAAAAAAAGAACAAAAAAAACAGTCCTGACGTATTTTGTTATGTCTGTAGTTCATTTACTACCAAAACTCAACAACATGTCAAAAAGATCTACCAGTTGTAGTTTGGATGCCTTCTCAGAGATCAAAGTAAAATTTGGGCGCCACATATGCAGTACCGATGGTATGGAGAGAACCAAAGTATCGTTTCCAAACTTTTTATTGCTGCGTGGTTAACATGTATTGGTTTTAAGTTAAGGCCAAGATATAAGATTGTACATCCCAACGATGATAACCTTCCTGTCCGAGGATCACACAACAATGATGACCTTCTTGTCCCAGTACCATACAACGATGATGACCTTCCTGTCCCAGTACCACACAACAATGATGACCTTCCTGTCCCAGTACCACACAACGATGATGACCTTCCTGTCCCAGTACCACACAACAATGATGACCTTCCTGTCCCAGTACCACACAACGATAATGATCTTTCTGTACATGAACCACATTGTAGCGAATGACCCCTCATTCTCTTTGTATTCCATTGGTGACATACAATGTTCCACTCGAGCAGCTTCTTCCCACGAACATTCATAAAAATGAGAGCACTTTTATTGTATTCTTTGAACATTTTAATTGTAAGTTTCTCTTTTACCAGAACATTCCCCCTTTAACGCTCATGATTTATATAAGGCACACAAAAGAATATTTTGAATAAAAGCCATTAGAACCTTCTTTCCTTTCTAATTCAATCTATTGTAAAGAAAATAATTATTTCTGTAGAATTTCACATCGAGTCAGAGCCTGTACTTTTCTTTGCCCTTGTTGAACCATTGCTTTGTGGAACCGATTCCAAAGAGGACACCCCCCCCCATCATTACAATCATAACCTGTTCAAGTCTACGGTTAGCCGTTATCTTCCTCTCCTACCCGCATAAACTGTGCTTCTTACCCTGTAACCTTCTATCTTGAGTGGATCTTGGGCCTTGTACAGGGTGAACATACAAGGTGTACTTCGACAAAAAGAATTCTCTCAAACATGGACAAATTCTGTCTATAATTTTTTATTAAATTTTTCAAATTTCCGCATATGTTGTTTTCTGCTATCGGTAAATTTACCAAAATTCATATTATTTTTCTTCCCGAGTCCATGGGGTTTCACACTTGTTGAAACAAAGCAACAGCCTCTCAGATGGGTGGGTGGGGTAGCTTGATGAGGAGGAACAGTGGTTCCAGCAGGATTGTGCTCCTCCTCACCCTGCTAATGTTCCCATGACATGGCCCCGTGAAAAGTTTGGAGAGCGTCTCATCAGTTGCAAAGCTGAAGTGGAATGGACACCTCACTCGCTTGACTTGATTTTTGGTTCATGTTTGAAACAAAATGGTTTCAGATCCTAAAATATTATCCTTTTACCTTCCAATGAATTTAATTTCTATTACTCTATCATTTGTGGTCCTTGATTTGCGCCCGATCGCTTTGTTTCAAAAATTGTTAAACTCACTGTACTTTCGAATGTTGCTACATTCGTTCTCAAAGATTGTTCTATACGTATTTACGTAACTGGCTTTTGATTGCGGCGTTCTCACGTTTAATGGAACTAATTTCAGATCACTTAAGCTGACATTATATAAACGCTCAAACTGAAATTTTTATATGTGTGAATGTGTTTTATATATTAAACACTCTTCAATATACGGCCCGTTATGGAGAAAAATTTAAAAGTCATCCTGCTGGTTTTCTTTAAAAAATGATCACGCCAGATTATGCGCCCTCTCCCAGAAACTGTAACTAAGGTCTGCTCATCATAGTTGAACTAAAAGTGGACTCTGCTGGATGAGCAGCCATCTGTAATCTGTATTTTTAGCTGCCCTGACAGACGAGTGCGCTAGGAAACTAGTAATAGCAGGCCATAGATATTAATATGTTTTTCATATACAGATGAATTGAATTCATCTGTATATTAAAAACATATTCGTCATCATGACCGAGAACTCAAGCGTACTGGCCTTGTTTAACTACTGATCATGATAGATTGTGTGTTTTTTGCCCAGAAACTTTAACTAAGGTCAGATCAGCATAGTTGCAACATAAACTATAGGGCAGGCATTTGTAATTAGGTTTGGCTAGACTGTCTGACAGACTGCTCAGGAACCAGATTATTATTATTATTATTATTATTATTATTATTATTATTATTATTATTGGTTCTGTTTTTGACAAAGGTACACATTTGTTAGAAGCTTCCTTATCACTTACTCTCTCTATTTCTCTCTATATCATTCGAGAGACAGACAGACAGGCAGAGAGAGAGGAACGGAATTAAATATGAACTGATAGATTGATATATCGATAAATAGATAGATATGAAAAGACTAGGATAAAGAGACTGAGATAGATAGAGGCTTATGGTGACAGAAACGTGCTTCTAAAGAAGTAGACTGAAATAACATGGACGAAACATGTGAGCAACATGGAAGGTTTACGGAAAATGGAAACAAAAAAGAACTTGTAATCAGTAAGATTCAGTTGAAATTTCTAGGACACACCGTGAGAAAAGATGAAAGTTCTAAAGAAAATAAGAACTAGGACATTTATAATTAAAATCATAAAAGAACGGTTAAAAATTTGGGACTTATTGTGAGGAAAGAAGGCTTGGAATAATTTGCACTCACAAAGCATATTGAAGGTTACAGGGAGCAAGAGAATCATCGAATACTTTATCTAATCAGCTTGCGTAAATGAATTGCAGAATGGGGACTAGGGAAAGATAGTAAGGACACAAACATTGTATAAAGTTACAAAGGATAGGAAGTCGTGGAGAGCCGTGATCAACTTGACGAGCTTGTGTAAATGAATTACAATATAGGGACTAGGGTTTACAGTAAGGAAACAAACATTGCTTAAAGCTACAAAGGATAGGAAGTTGTGGAGAACCATGATCAATATAGTTAACGAACTTGTGTAATGAATTTCAGAACAGGGACTGAGAAGGATAGTAAGGAGATAAACATTGCTTAGAGCTACAAAGGAGAGGAGGATGTGGAGAGCCATGCTCAACTTAACGAACTTTGTAAATGTATTGCAGAATAGGGACTGGATGGGATAGTAATGTCTCAAATATTGCTTAGAGTTACAAAGAACTGGAAGTCGTGGAGAGCGATGATCAACGATGTATTTGTTCTTTTGCCTTCTTCAATGTGTGTGTAAGATCCAGTAATTCTTAAATATCGTCTGATTTAGCATTTTTTTTATCGCCATATTGACCTCAATGAGAATAATTTGCAGACCCCACAGTCAAAGATTCATGTTACAATTTAAATTAAATTACTTATATACTTTCTCTTCTTCTTCGGAATAAACTTTCTGTTCTTTAACTTTCTCTTTTCTCTTTCTTTCAGCGCAACAACTCGACCTTCCGTCATTAAAATTTTCCCGCCATTTTTCTTAATGTTGGATGACTTTACCCGCCATTTTCGCTACTCCACACAAATAAAGAAACCAATTCATTTAATTGACACAGAAATCGCAGTCATTCTTATGTACCG
Organism: Acanthosepion pharaonis; assembly: GCA_903632075.3. Lineage (NCBI taxonomy): Eukaryota > Metazoa > Mollusca > Cephalopoda > Sepiida > Sepiidae > Acanthosepion > Acanthosepion pharaonis. The sequence goes on from CAHIKZ030002944.1 coordinate 773,815, forward strand.
GAATTTTGTCTTCTCTATTCTGTGTCCATGGCCTTCCACAACTTCCAATTCTTTGTAACTCTTCGAAGCGTTTATCTTTTTACTATCCCTCTCACCTCCCGTTCAGCCATCCATTCACTCAAGCTCGTCAGGTATATGGCCTCCAGCCTAGCCACGTCCTCTTCATGGGTATGACGATAAACAACATGCGACAGCAGGGCCTCTGATCAGAAGGTTTTGAGGAGCGTAGAACCACCTCTTAATTGCTGGTGTTCCCACGTCCACCCTGACGCGGGGTGGTAACACCTGTCAGGGTTCCAACTATGGGAAAATAGTTAACTCCACAAAAGAGGTCAAAACACTACGAAAGTATAAAAATAGGTTTTAATACCAGCAATAAGTTTTATCATAAAAACCCGTTGAGGTTGATATACCGTAAAACAAGACAAAACAAACTAGCCATGTCCTTTTTGCCTTCGATATGTTCTGTGAGTGTCGAATAGTCCCTCCGTCGTCATTATGTAATTTCAGCTGTCTCCTCTTTCTAATTCTGAGTATAAGTGTCCTTTTTATTGTCACTTTATTTGAGACTTCCTCGTTGGTTACATGTACCGTCCATGGTATTCTCAGCATCCTTCTGTAGAACCAAATTTCTGTTGCTACCAGTCTTATCTTCATCTGTAACACCGGTTCTCGAAACGAACACCGAAGTTAAGCAAGTCGAGTCTAGTCAGTACCTAGATGGTTGACCGCTTGGAAATAACAGGTGCTCTAAGTTTGGATGTGTTTGTAGTGTAGTGAATAATGGCTCGGAAAAGTTAATGTTGCAATATGAGTCTTGTTAAATTGAAAACAGTGAGACCTGGAAAACAAATCGACACGGAACATTTACTTTTGACTGATGGCTATCAGTAATTGGAGTCAACTTTAACGTATAAGAGCAAGAGGCTCAGACCGAGAGAAAGTGACGGGAGGAAGATTAATTACTTTTTTAGGCGAAGATGACAAAACAAAGAAAACTGTTGCCTATAAGACAGACCATCCTGAGCAAAGGAAATCAGAAGGAACGACGTGGGCCAGACAGAAAGATATAGACGACTGACGCTGAACTGCGCACCCACAACATCCCACGTATGCTCCACCCCACTTTATAGTGGTAAAGTACTACCAAAGAATAAAATCAGGTTTACTACTAGAAATTAGAATTTTTTTTTTCTTTTTTCACTCGTGGGTTGACCGAAGGGTAATTTTTAAGCCACAAGCGTTTGACTGAAAGAAACTGCAACCTGTCAACGAACTTGGCGTCTGTTCTGAGCTGCAACGCTGAAATATTGGTACCGTGTTTCTGAGAGTCGAGTTCAAATTAATTGGTTTGTTATATTCACTTGCTCACAAATACCCTTGGGAAAGTGCGAGTAAGTGAATGAATCCACTTCTTTTCTCCCAGGTATGGGTTAATTAGTAAGACTTGTATCACTAAAACCATTATCTCAAAATAAAAAAATTATGTACAAATAACAAATTGTATTAAATAACAGACATAGTTTGATATGTCGTTAAACAGAAACAACCTACTGTGAGGAAAATTGTCCAGCATACAATGACATAGAACAAATGATATCACATAACACTTCAACAATATTTTCTTTGTTTCTAACGAAATTTTCCTGTTTCTTAATACTTTGCTTTGTTTGTTGAACGCAGTTCCTGCTATATTAGCAAAAGAAGAAAAGAAAAACCAGTTTTGTTTAATTCGCTTGAAGAAAACGTAAACGATACTCACCTTCCACACCCTTAAGTGCTTTGTTCCTTCAAAGCATTTAGGATCATGGCTCCCCACATTTTCCTTTTTTCATTTTCATGTCTGTAAACTGTGAATTGCAGTGACCATTCTTGGAAAATATTGTGGAATGTTTTCCTGCTGCTTTTTCTACAGTTTAGAATTCAAAGTTGTAATTTTCTTAAAATTGTTACCATTCTAATATGCTTTGGTATTTTACCTATACCTGGGGGGAAAGTACATTCATACCATTCCAAGGGTATTAGTGCGAAATGAATGCATTCTGTTGTAGATGAAATTCGAACTGAGCTTCTTGATCCTATGAGATGCGATGGAACTGTTTAAAAGCGTATAGCTTTTAAACAGTTCCATCGCATCTCAGCTGTGTCTCCTCAGGATGTTGGTGAGCATGGCCAACTACTACTTCTTTCTTGATGTTTGACTTCCTACCATCCCTCTTTGTCTTTGTTCTGCTGGTAGTGTTGTATAAATACATGTAGGTGGGAAATACCCCATGAATTGTTACTCTTCCGTCTATAACAGAGACGTTGTTTTAGAAATATATGTAGCTAGGGAACAAGTTATTCCCCCGAGCATTTTTACTCTTCCAGATAAAACAGATACCATTTTGGTTATCAAGTCTAGCGACATGAATACTCGTTGAATAAAGCCTTGTAATAGAAGGTTCTTGTTTAAATAACACGTAGCTTACGCAATGTTTCCATCTGCCCCCTCCTTCCATCAATCTGTCTTGTGGCAGATTTGTCAAACCCTCTTTACTCACAATGAGTCTCAAATACGAGATCTGATCAGAATGTATCAGGACTGGTGCTATAAAAGAAAACTACAACACTGTTATACCGGAACATACCTATTCTATTGTTAATAGACTCTCCCACATATAATAAGTAGTAGTAGTAGCAGTCGCCAGTGAGCTCAGTGAGTTGGTGAGTCAGTCGATGTCGGACATTAAAGTATCAACCACCACAACTAGATTACTGCGTCATTAACTATTATTTCAAGTTCCTAACGTCTTGTACGTCGAACCTTTTTAGGACCGACTTAGTGAAATACAAGCCTCCACTGTGAAAACTACTCTACAACAAACACATATCAATTCGGCATTTAATCTCCTTTGAAGTAGCCCCCTTCTGAAGCCACACACATTATCCAGTGTTGTTTTCATTGATGAAAACATTCCTGGAACTCCTTTTGTGGGATAGCGAGCAGCTAACTCGTTGCATTTACTTGGATTGCCTCGACGTCTTGAAATCTTGTTCCTTTCAAGTTGGATTTGATTTTTGAAGAGGAAAAAGCTGAGAGATCTGAGGAATGTAGTGGCTGTCTAACGAAGGAAATGTTGTCCTTCGCCAAAAACTGCTGCACAAGCCCTGGTCACTAATGGAAGCTTTGTGATGTGATGAGACGACCACACTCTACATACTTTCCTTCCAAGCACTACTGTAAACAGCGGAAATGAGCTAGAACGTTATAACTTAGTGCAAATGCGCGACAGAGTTCAAGGTCAATCAGTGCCAAGCGACTTTACTCTGCGTATTTTGGCTCCGTTTCCATAGCAATAGTCCCGATACTTTTTAACAGATCTCGAATTTCAACTGTCTTTGTATGATTTTAAATATGTTCTTTTAGTTATTATTTTCTTTAGAACTCCCTCGTTGTTCACGTGCCCTGTTCACTTTGCTTAGCTTCTGGAAGGCCTATTCTCGATTCCGTTGTGCCTTCAGATATCTGCCTCACGCTTTCCGTCGCCTGTTACTCTACTACCTAGATAGCTAAATTTCTCCACCTTCTTGACTGTGTTATTTTCAATTCGTCTCTCACAACTTTTGCAGCCTCGCCTTACAATAATTAGTCTTTTCTTCTCTCTTTCCTTTACTACCTTCTCTAGGTGTTTTTGTAAATTCCCTACACCATCGGCACTCTTAGTTATTAGTTAGATATCATGGTAATGTCCCAGCTTCCCTATTCATCAAACCTTTCCCTACTGGTTACACCCTGTCCAGGGTCTTAGCTGCATCAGATCGTAGATTTCTTCCGTCAGGGTATCGAGTCTCGTGACTCCACTTATCATTCCGACAGAATAAAATCAATGTCGGATGCTTGACGATATTATGTCGATTTCAACTGTGTCGATAGTGCGGTATAAATTCGATAGTGCGAAGAAAACGGCGACTTACAATGTCCGTCGCAGGAGTTTCTATAAAAGAATTTTGTTATGCAAAAATTGGGCGTCCTCTCTCAGTTGTCGACGAATGAGTAAAATGCTCGGTCGATAAAAGCAGTTGGTGTTCTCGAATCAGGGAGGGAAAATTGTTGTATTTTGACTACCGCGTTCATCGGAGAGCGAGTTATTTTTCTGACTTGTTGGGATTTGGCTGGTTGGGATTTGTGAGATAGTACCTGCGAATCGAGTTTTCAGCATTTCTTTCTGCCCCCGATATTCGAGTCTGAACTTACAGTGATTTATTCTCTGCGTTGTGGAAGTAATCTGCGACAAATATTTCCTTTGCTTTCAGAACGCTTACAAAATTTTAAAATGTGCCCATCTTTTTTTATTATTAAAAGCACAACTGGTTTCTTTCAAACCATATCTATTTAACTAGTAAAACTTTGTTACCAATTTTTATCCTCAACCACCACCACCCCACCCCACCAGTAACTTGAGGATCTTAGAAATTCAACTACATAAATTAACTCCTTAGTTGTTAGTTCATATTTTTCTAAGGATAATTTTGCTGGCCTTCAGACTTTGATCAAGGTGCAGTATTTAGAGAAATATGGCCCTATGTATTTCATTTCTACAGCAGTACCTCCCTCATTGCACTAAGATGGAGGGTTGGTGGATACCGATGCTAGTGTAACATTGGTTGCGGTGGCGGTGACAATTTTTGTCCTTACCCTGTACGTATTGTACTTCCTATTGAAACGATCTTGTAACCCATCATGATCCCGGGTCGATTTGGGTAAATTTCTTCATTTGCCGCCTTTTGGACTGGGATCTAATTCTAGTATTTGTTCTCGTTTTGGCTGTGTTTCTGCTTTCAGGCAGTTCACGATTCAGCAGTTAAGGATGACTAGCCCAGAGGATTCCAGCACTGAGACAACAGCTCAAGGTAGAGGGATAATAATGCCAACGTGACGCTGATCTTAGGGACGGGTCATTTTGGAAAGGCAGACAATACGTACGTTAAACTGGCCTTGTGTCACACCTAGGGGTCAGATAAATAAATGATCCGCTAGGGCCGTTTTTAAGTTGATAGAAAAAAATTACAAGGAGCAACTTTAAAACAATTCATTTTACTGTTTACGATCCAAACAGAAGCAAATTCACCACAAAAGGCCTCATAAAATGTGTTTTTAAATCTTAATAATAATAATAATAATAATAATAATAATAATGTATCTTTGAAGATATTCAAAAAACTGTCAAAATACAAAGACCTTGAAATAGAAATCTCGAAAATGTGGCATATGGTAACATCAACAATCCCTGTTGTAGTTGGAGCCCTAGAACTGGTTGGAAAAGATTGCAGTAGACTAATTGAAGGGATTCCTGGAAGTCCATGCCTAAAGGAGATACAAAAAATTGTTCTGACAAGTACAGCCCACACTTTACGAAGGGCTTTATCTATGTAATTTTTTTTTTTGTGTGTGTGTCAGTTGAAATTGTCATCATGCCATTTCTAACCTTAAGTCCCTGGGCGGGACCCGGAAAGAAATGTGTAAACGCCAGAAATCAAAGAAAATAAAAAATAATCTTACTTATTATAAAACGCAGATTGTGTGTGTGTGTGTGTGTGTGTGTGTGTGTGTGTGTGTGTGTGTGTGTGTGTAACGTTTATATATTGGATCGAATTTCCTACATTTTTTAGCCGATTTCAACAAAACTTCACAGGACTACATAAAATTACCTTGTGGTGGTTCTAACGGCGCCGAAAATGGGAAAAACACATTGTTTTTTAAACAAAATCAATTTGAAAACACGATTAAGACACATCGTGAGAATGAAAGGGGGACAACTCATCCACGAAAATGTAAACAAAAGAGCATAGCATGATGAAAAAGACGCCGAACTTGACGAAAACAAAATTTTATCGTCTAATGTTCATATTATTATTAAAGAGGAAAGATCAAAGTATTTTGGGGGTATTTTTGTTTACATTTTTTAATCGTTCTTCGCACGTCTGAAATTTTCGTTAAAAATATTGTTTTTTTTTGGTAAAAAAAAAGGACAGATAATCAATCATTTTTTTCGATTTGATAAAATAGGGAAAGATAATTCCACGTACTTTAGGGCCGTTTTTTTTTTTCAATTCTCTTTGCAATTTGTTACAAGGCAGATCAATAAGGCATTGGTTCTATTTGAAATTAATTCAATATTTAAAAGAAAGTATTAAGAAATAATTTAAAAATGCCGACGTAAGAAATCTGATAGACAAAAGACAACAATATTTCGAAGATGATAATTATTAAGGAAAGAACACAGTACTTGTAATAAATTAATAAACCCAAATAAAGTTAATATTTTTGTATTAGAAACAACGAGTGGAAAATATATTCAAATCAGAATTCTAATTATGAATCACCACAAGCAAAATATGCAATTTTTTTTTACTGTATTCAATAAGTAAAAATCATAAATTGTAAAACTAAAAGATTACAGAGAAAGGCTACCTACATTTTTCAACCGATTTCAACAAAACTTTACTTTTTTTTTGGTAGGATAGCAAGGTGAACAAGGCGGGAAAAGTTTTTTTTTTTTTTTTTTTTCAAAACAAGTGTAATTTTTTTTATTAAATGGAAAAACAAGTAGATTATCTCGTGGTACGAGATCAGGGAAAATGTTCCGCGCCAAAATAGGATAGCAAGGTGAACAAGACGGGAAAATTTTTTTTTTTTTTTTTTTAAGTTCTGGAAAAAGGAACTCGTTAACACGAGGTGTAGATGTGCACAGATAAAAAAAGTACTTACTGTGGATTTGGGTATTGTAAATGTGTGTAGTGTTTTTGTGTTGTTTTTTTTGTACCCTTTTTTGTTCAGGTTCACGGTAGTAAGAAAGTTCAGTCATCTCAGATTTTGGGATCAGGCATTGAATTTGCTGCTAAAATTTATTTACGACGAGCAAAAAGGGATGAAGAATTATTTGTTGTCAGTAAGATATCCCTGTCTGTATTTAAGGTTGACTGACGAGGTATAAATGAGTCAACTTCATGGATCGAAATTTTTAGCCCGACTGAACTCAAACGATTAGTTTGTCCGTGACGTCAGAGAAAAACGCGGGAAAAACGGTAATTTAAATTTGTTAGATTGGTGATATCAGCAGGAGCTGATAAAACGACAATAACTTATTTAAAACTAAAGAAAAGGTTTACTACTATCTTTAGCTTAACGAGAAAGGAAGGGGTGTAATCAGTGGACGCGCGAGCGCGCACACACGCACAAGTGTGGAAGGAAGGGAGGAAAACTCGCGCGCGCGTAAAACGTAGATGGAATTACTGTATTATTTCCCTAACTCATAACGATTGTAAACAATGTTTTTGTTTGAATTTGGGTTTGACCAATTCGTAAAAAAAAAAAAAAAAAAACTAATTAAGACATGCGTGTCCGTCAACCTTAAACAATAATATTTGTCAATTTTATTTTTCAGTCTTTATGATCGTCCATACTTGATCTATCTCTTACTGTTACATTCCCGGGCAACGCCGGGCTCTACTGCTAGTAATAAATATTAATATGATTACTATCCAGAAACAATTGAACAATTTGCACCCACCGAATATAAAACTCGTCACAATAGATTGGGCCAATAATTTACAACTTTTACGGGAAGGAGACTGCAAGAAATTGGTCTGAACATCCCCCAAATCTGGTTACAGTTATATGACGTGTAACAATCTTATGGGACTTTATAATACACACAGAACAATCAAAGTAAATCGCCTGGGCATCATGATCAAAGATAACAAAAACAGAATGTACCTTCTTATTGACATGACAGTTCCTGTAGATTGTCATGTATCTTTGAAAATCTTAAAATCTATCAAAATACAAAGATCTTGAAGTAAGAATCTAACAAATGTGGCACATGAAGACATCAATAATTCCAGTTGCGTTTGGAGATCTCGGAGTGATTGTGAAAGGTTCCGATAGATTCATTGAAGAGATTCCTGGTAGCCCATACCTTAAAAGAAATTATACTCACAAGTACAGCTCACACACCCCGAAGGGCTTTATCTGTGTAAAATGTATGTGAACTTTTTTTTTTTTTCTTGGGGGGGGCAGTGGGGGGTACAAAAATGATTAGTGGAAAATGCCGTGAAGCCATTTCTGGCCTTAGGACTCAGGTTGGGACCCGGAAGTAAATGTGTATACAACAGCAATCAAAGGAAATAATAATAATAAAAGTAATAATTTAAACGGAGACGAAAATAAAACTTCCTCTGTGGCTAAATGGTATAGCACATCAGGTCAAATGACTGTTTCGTGTAGGATACGGGTTCGATTCCAGTCGATATTTCTCGGATATTCAGTCCGGTAAATGTAGTTAATACTGTTGTGGCACCATTTACCAAGGCAAAAAAGAAAAGAAAGGAAAGAGAGGAAGGAAAGAAAGGAAAAGAGAGACGAGACCCAAAGCGTGGATGATAAGTAGAACACCCACGACCAGAGACAATGGATAATGATATTTTGATAAGTAGCAAATGTTAACGTAAACCCGAGTCACCTAAGGGAGGTGCTACTCGGAATACAGGCCGAGTTACCCCACCATGTAAGGCTGCCAGTGGACCCCACCAAAGAATTGTGGAAATATTATAATGCACTTGGATGTGTGACCTTGTTGGAAAATAGACGACTATTGGTTGTGATATCTGTTCCGTTGTTAGATAGAGAGAGTATATTCGAGATATACCAGGTTATAAATTTACCCATTCCCTACCCCAGAAGAGATCAAGGTTTGGGAATGATAGCAAGTTACAAGGTGGAAACAGAATACATAGCTTTAAATTCGGGGAGAACGAAATTCATGTTGCTAACAGCTGAAGAAGCTAGAAATTATAGAAATGATGCTCTAGGGACTTGTACCTCGTTAAGCCCTATCTATATAGCTGGTAACCGCAAAATGTGCATACTAGAATTGTTTGAAGGGAAGAGAGAGGGAATTAAGAGAACTTGCCAAGTGGAGGTATTAGCAAACACGGCATTACCACAAGCTATCAGTGTTTCAGACGGGGTGTGGGCAGTGGCCACACAGAAACCTATCAGGTTGTCTAGGGTATGTGGGGGAGAGTCCACAAGGACATTAAGAGTAAGGCCACCATTATCCCTGTTAAAGTTACCCATGGGATGTTCGGCATTTGGGATATCTATTTCCTTACCCCCTATTACCAGGAAGAAGAAAGATATGAAGAGAAAGATTCAATCATAGAAATGATTGGCAGAGGCTTAGTCAATTGTACAGAATTGTGGGAGCCAATAGTGAAGGGATTCTCCAATGTTACCTTGAATAAAATGCCAGTACTAATGAAGCCGATAGAAAAGATCGATATGGATCAATTGAGGGACAAGTTAAGTGCGTTGGGAAATGAAGGTATGGCTTGGGAAGACGATGAGCAGATCGCGATAAGTTGGTCTGTAGTGATGGGTACATTCATAGTTATAGCCATCGGGGGTATAGTAATATGGAAGATTAAGAGTAAAAGGAGATTAACGAACGATAATCAAATGAGCATGCAGCAACTCGAAAGGGAGATGCCGAGCAGTGTTCCTTACTCATACAGAATCGGCGAAGAGATTGCAGGAAGACCGGCGGAGGAGGCTGGCGTGAGACCGCCACGAGCGGCGGAAAAACCTCCCACAGCGGAGAGGAAAGCATTGACCAAGAAGAACAAGCTATAGTAACCACATCTGCACCCACAGGCACAAGCACACATTACATTACATATAGAATAGAAGAACTTGAAAGAGAACATTACATTTGCATGTAGAACAGAAGATGAAAAAGAACATTACATTGCAAGTAGAACAGAAGAAGATGAAAAGAACATTACATTGCATGTAGAACAGAAGAAGTTGAAAGAGAACATTATATTGCATGTAGAAAAGTAGTATAGAATTGCATGGGACAGATGCATGATGCATGCTAAATGGTGTATTTGGGTTTAGGTGTCATTTACGAGTAAATGACAAATCGGTTAGGGGAGGATTGTGGCACCATTTACCAAGGCAAAAAAGAAAAGAAAGGAAAGAGAGGAAGGAAAGAAAGGAAAAGAGAGGCGAGACCCAAAGCGTGGATGATAAGTAGAACACCCACGACCAGAGACAATGGATAAGGATATTTTGATAAGTAGAAAATGGCAAAAACTGTCATTACAATGGCAGAAAAATTCTAAGTGGATAAGGGAATCAGATGTGTCCTGGCGACGAGCTTGTGTTATCGGGGATATATAAACAAACCGCTAATGCGGGAAAACATCTGATTGGCAAACCACAGACCGACTAGCCAAAGAAAAATCCAACTGAAAATGTTATTTTGATAATTGACAAAAAACAGGTGAACTACAGGGCTTTGGATAGATATGAAAAATTAATTGTGTCAAAGCCGCACACGAGGTGGCGACTGACCGTTTTCTTTCGACAGAACATCTTTAGCTGTGATAACAAACTATGTTATCAGTAATGTGCACCAAAGAGTGACTGGAACCATGGAAATGTTTTTTTCGAGGCGACGGACGATTGTGTTGTGTCAAATAGACCACCCATTCTGATAATTAGCGATAATCTGACTGACGAAGTCCAGATGAGAACAAGGGTTATAACCACCACCGGTCGTATTGTTCTATTGGTGGCCAGAGAAAATGAGAACTACGATTAAAGAAAGAAAAAGAAAAGAAAAAGATAATTTATTTTTGAGCAAGATTTTTTTTTTTCCTGAAACAAAGCCCGCGGGATCGTACACGCCCGGCTGGACATCATTGACCGAGTGGTGATCACGTGACGCAAGGAGGAAGCTGTCACCGCCCATTTAGAGGATGGGTATGAGAGGTCGCCACGAGGAAGTGGGGAGGACAGCCGACACCCCCCTGAAGCATGGTGAGAAGGTGGGAGTAAGAGAAGGCTCCCAAAAAAATGGAAAGAAGTGGAAAATTCCTAACCAAAAATAAGAGAAGTGGATAGGTATTTAGAATTATCGAGGAACCCCCCGGCGCCGACAAACCCACCCCGGTTTTTGTCGGCGTCCATATAAGCGAAGTCGCAGCGAGCAGAAATCAGTTCCAGAGTTGAGTTCGGGAGAGACAGTTCCCAGAGTCAGTCTCCAGTGCTCAGTTGAAGCAAGCCTCGCATCGGCTGACCAAGATTTGCGCAATTTCCGGACTCATCTTCAATCCAAGAACAATTATTTTGAAGAGCGACTAAGATCCAGACCACCAAAATAAGTTTTTTTTCGACTTTCGCCCGAAGACACACCAAAAAAACAATTTCTTAAAGAGCAAAGAACTTGAAGTGTTAAAACTCGCCTAACGGAAAACAACGTGTCACAATCCATAGAACGGGTCGGGAGATAGACGCAGTCCTATGTATCCAACAACTAGACATAAAGTTTGTTATCCTTTTCTTTGATACCTTGAACTTTTGAGTTATCATTTTATTTCTTTTATACGTATTTGTACGATACCACCCCCGCTTGGACCCAACTTGCATTGCGGCCCCAACGACTGATTGATTTCGTCTGCCTAAGATCGATTCACAACGTGGGTAGGCGGACTGGAGATCAACGCAGTTACTTTGGTAACCAGGCGTTGGAAGCGAATTGGAAACGACGAGGCTGATATCGAATCTAACCAGATTCCCATCCGAATCACCAAAAGTTTAGAACGTCACATTTGGGTGCCGCGACCGATACCAAGCCAGTTGGTCGTCACAAGACGAGACAACACGACTGACGCGACAGGCGGACGTCACGTTTGGAGCGGCGACACCCGAACGAAGCAGCGAGGAGCGAGCGAAGGCTGTGTTCAAGGACGTCACACTGTTTATTATAAACAGAGCATTTACTTAAATATTTGTACTTTTTAAAATAACATATAAACAGAAAATATATTAAAATGATTGCCAGACTTAGTCGATTTCCTAATATATATATATATATATATATATATATATATATATATATATGACGTCACACATTATGAAATGGACAAAGTCCGACAATTATTTTAAGACATTTTTATGTTTATACATTCTTTTTATAGATACAAATATTTAAGTAAATGCTCTGTTTTAAACAAGAATCCTATACGGAACTGCCATATAGCCTGACGTGTCTTAACCGATATGGCCACAGAGGGGCGTTCGGTTAGCAAGGTCGATTTTACTGTCTTTAAACTACAATCTCCCATGATTCGGTTAAGGCACGTCAGGCTATATGACGGTTCCGTATAGGATACAGGTTCGTTTCTTGTCGACGGACGAATATTTTCTATGAAAATTTCTCGGACATTCAGGCCGGTAAATGTTGTTTAATACTGTTTATTATAAAGAGAGCATTTACTTAAATATTTGTATCTATAAAAAGAATGTATAAACATAAAAATGTCTTAATATATATATATATATATATATATACATATATATATTCAATGAAATGGACTAAATCCGATATATATATATATATATATATATATATATATATATATATATATATATATATATATTCAATTGGACTAAACCCGACAATTATTTAATATATTTTCTGTTTATTATTTATTTTATTTTAGTAGATACAATTTATTTAAGTAAATTATCTGTTTTTTAAATAAATGCGTTCTCCAACAATTATAATATACCGTACTTATAGTGCTATTATTAATAAAACAGTGCTTACTATTTATTTTGCATATAAATTAATGCTTATTTTTTGTTTTTAAATAAGACAAGTAATCTCCCTTTAATTTAAAAACTTTTGAAAATGAAAAAATTAATATTCACTACTCAAAAATATTTTTTTATTTTTTTCTTACATATATAAATCCCGCTTATTTTAATTAAAAAATGTAATTCAGATAACCAGATATGTTAAAATCCTAATTGGGTGACGGTCAATTCATACTCAGTACCAGATTGCGGTATGCATGAAACTCCGAGTCGTCTTAACATTTACTGAATAATATATATATATATATATATATGTGTGTGTGTGTGTGTGTGTGTGTGTGTGTGTGTGTGTGTGTGTGTGTGTGTGTGTGTGTTGGTACATAATCCAAGTGGATCCTAGTAATATAAAATATTAAATCTGATCCACAAAAAGAGATCAATGTATTTATTATTGCAGGGCAAATAATTAATAAACAATAAAATCCAAAATCACCTCAAATAATCGGTGTAGACTGGGTTCGTGTCAGAAATAGAAATTTAACTGTGAAAACTAAAAAAAAAAAAATCCAATAGAGAATTTATCCAATTCCAATGTTCCAGTCAGACGAAAGGCACGAGACAAGGGTCAGGGGAGGGTGGAAGGGATTTTGTCTTGAAAGGAAGTTTTATAAAAATTAAACACGAATATTAATCTTATGACATTAATTTTGGGTTATATGAAGAATGAAATATTAATTTAAAACTAAAAGAGGAATAAAAAGGGGGTTTAGAAATAAATTTAAAATATATAGATAAAAGGGTGTAAGGGATTACATCGATACATACATACACACACACACACACACACACACACACACACACACACACACATATATATATATATATATATATATATATATATATATATATATATATGAAAAATATAGTCTTAAGGCGTGCTATATTTATGGGATAAAGTGCTCATTATCAGAGACAGAGCAAATAAATATAAAAGTGAAAATTGAAGTCAACACTTAAAGGTGACAGTCTCTTTCATGGTGCCTCTAAGTGTTGACTTCAATGTTCACTTTTATATATATATATATATATATATATATATATATATATATATATATATATATATATAATAACTGTGACACATCGAAACAGTCTGTCTGTCGATGAGCTATATAGCCAGACTCTTCGCAAATGCGAATTGAGTCACTGTCGGTCACTGGGCGTGTTTCTAAAAATAAATACGCTAAAAAATCCGCTTTCATCCCTGCTGTGCGCCGACTGCTTAATGGTTAGAATCTCCAACTGACACCAATTCAGTCGAGTTTCGATCCTAGCTAGAAGCAACCGGATGTCTAGCCACACTGATAAGCTGCGAAACAGTCTGTCTGCGGATGACGTTATATATATATATATATTTGAATAAAAACAGACCACTTTAAAGTTCCATGTAATAAGTTACTTCACCACAACCCCTTTAACAGGGCTCTGGATCATCAGACTTTACTTCCAAAAGTTAAAATGAATTCTTTTCATTTTAACCTTTGGAAGTAAAGTCTGATGATCCAGAGCCCTGTTAAAGGGGTTGTGGTGAAATAATTATTACATGGAACCTTAAAGTGGTCTGTTTTTATTCAAATTTATTTCCTCTGAATTTACATTGAGCTCTCTGGATATCATCCTCCTTGGGTCTACCCATACGGATTACCTAGTTTTGCATAAACTATATATATATATATATATATATATAATCTTTTAAACTTAACATTTTTACTGCCCGACATTTAGCATTTGATTTCACCTCAGTAGTTTTTAATTTGTGGCACTATGCTTGATGAAATTAATATTTTTTTAAAGCATTTGTATGATTCTCATGTGACTGTCGGAACTCTAACAAAAAAAAATGCAACACAGGTTTTTCTTATTTCTGTGTAAAAAGTAACCGTAATGCTTGCAATTAAAATTTCACACATTTTTATAATAAAGAACAAAAATTTAATTTTCTTAAATTGTAATTTTAAACCTGGTTTTATGGACATGGGTTTTTTATTTACTGTAGTAAATTTATAACATTCCTTTCTGGTTATAAAAACTTCATAAAAATTCATCGCCCGATCGAAAAATCCCAACGTGAAAATCGCCTACTCTGTCTGTGTGTGTGTGTGTGTGTGTGTGTGTGTGTGTGTGTGTGTGTTGGTGTTAAATCAAGTTTTTCTAACCAGTCATGAAGAAAGTAAGTGGAAAGATGTTGCAAAAGTCATATTCTTGTGTAACAAGTGTGATAAACATGCCGATGTATGAGTTCAAAAGTTATTAAAACTAGTTCGCTGCCTGTCGCTTCGCTGAGGGCAAGATAATCAAATGTAAAAAGTTCATTTAAAATAGTAGATTTATTAGAAAATATATTCAGTTTAAATAGAGAAGGATTCATAGAACTGACTTGAAAGGACCGGGCTTTCACTCATTTCCTGTGACCCGGCGGGGGGGTTAGTGCCATGCAGAAATTGAAATTCACTCTCACGCGGCATAAATGTCCATTTCAATTTTATTCAAATTTTATTTATGTGTGAACATGTATATTTTAAATCAACGACAGCCCTAAAAAAATGTTTCTACGAATTTAAAAATAAGCTTTAAAGGTAATTTTATTTATCACCGAAAAGTTCAATAAAATTAACGTCTTTTTTCTTTCCTCCAACTTGATGCTCAGCCCAAAGTAGAGGCTTTCCAGGCTGAGTGGAATGGAATGGAATATTGCGACGCCTTATTTCAAACTCAGTTAAATTGTGTGTCTGTGTGTATGTGTGTCTGTGTATCTGTGAGTGCGTATACTTGTGTATACATTAAATGGCACCAGCCACGCAAGCCACATGCACTAGAGACATAGGGTTTTTTTTAGCATTCCCACCCCCAAAGCAAAGCGGGAATGCCACTAGTATACAGGGGGTTACAGGGTGTAAAAGTGAGAGAAAAAAACTGTGTATACGGAGGACAAAAGATGAATTCAAGAAGATGACGATTGACGTTGCATTTAAATTTTTAAAGATTGTAGTTATCAAGGAAGCAAATAAACGGAAGAGAGTTCCACAGGCGCGAAGTGCGAGAAACGAAACTGTTGGACTAGATGGCGGTTACATTTAACTATTTCAACAGTAAAAGGGTGAGAACTAGATGTCTAGTAGCACGCTTAAATTCATGCAGTAGGGACACCAATGAGAAAAACTCGTCAGAGCAGTTACCATGAAAATATTTGTAGAAAAGACAGAGAGAAGCGACGTCATATCGGTGAGAAAATGACCGAAGTCGAGATGCGAAGTCAGGGTCGATTAAATTGCAGATCCTTCTTTAAATTTTGTCCAAGAACCACGAGATGAATAGCAAGAGCACCAGACGAGATAGAGCAACAGTATTCAATGCACAGACGAATGGTAGATTTGTAAATGTGCAAGATGGACTCTGACAAGAAAAACTTTTGGCACGACACAGTGACCCAACCTTCCTTGCAGTAGATGCAGCTATTGATTCGATGTAGTCAAGTCAGTTGAAAACGTAAGGTCAAGAAGGCGCAATATGTTGTTCTCCAGGAGTCTAGCATCAGTCATGATGATGGCGGGCAGGAAAGTTTATCTATGATGGTTAAATGGGAGCAGTTTCGTTTTGTAGGCATTAAAATTTACAAGCCTTTTCTTGCTCCAGTTAACCACTGATAGGAGGGACTTTTCAAGAGCAGAGGCCAGGTTAACTTTGTCGGCCCTGACGGATTTGCCATTGGGACATAAGTAAACGGTAGTGTCATCTGCATAGATGTCTACTTGTGAACTGAAGCCATCAGGAAGGTCATTGATGAAGATCAGAAACAGCGTAGGACCCAGGATAGGGCCTTTGGGGGACACCCGCCTTCGGGTGAAAGGATCTGGAAACGGGGCCGTTCAAAACGACCTTCACTTCACGATATGATAGCAACGATTGGACTAAATCAAACAATAGTCCTGTAATAACGTAGTCTATACGTTACATATGCGCCCACGTATACATTCACGCACACACGCACATACACATATACGCAGGCAGACACATACAGGCACGCACACGTACACGCACGCAAATATTCGCACGCACGTACGAACTCACACATGCACGCAAGCACACATACACACACCCAGATATACACACACCCACATACAAGCACACAAAAACACGCACGCACACATGAGCATGTGGGACGAACAAGGAATCAGCCTCTCTTTAATCATATAAACTGCTGCTGAATACATTTAACCAAATTTTCGCAGACTTCGATTTTGGTAATGTTGAAAGATGTGAAAGAGAGGGGGGGAGAGGAGAGGGAGAGAGAGAGAGAGAGAGAGAAAGAGAGGGGAGAGAGAGGGGAGAGGGAGGAGAGAGAGGGAGAGAGAGAGGAGAGAGGGAGAGAGAAAGAGAGGGAGAGAGAGGGGAGAGGAGAGGGAGAGGAGAGGGAGAGAGAGAGGAGAGAGGGAGAGAGAAAGAGAGGGGAGAGAGGGGAGAGGGGAGAGAGAGAGAGAGGAGAGAGAGAAAGAGAGGGGAGAGAGAGGGGGAGAGGAGAGGGAGAGGAGAGGAGAGAGAGAGAGCATTATTTAGATAAAATGAAGCCAGGGAAATTCATCATTAATAAAAAGGAGGTCAGGACAGTCTTCAAAATCATTGCCAAATGATGAAAGCATTTGCAAAGAGCAGCAGTTGAGCTCTCTCTAGTCTGCTGAATATGACCGAGGTCTGTGTGTGTCCGCTGCCAAAAGACGGAAGCTTACTGGTGTGTTTCTCTTTTGATAGGACCATTCGATGCTTACAGTTGCTGAAAAGCTGCCAGACGTCATTCTTGTTATGTCTCAATACCAACTGTAAGAGATGTCGTTGTAAATTAAGTTAAATATAATCTTCGTTGTCAGGAGCGATCACCTTAGATTAGATATCTAAGAGGCATTTGTCAAGGTGTGGCATAACGTAACACGCGTATAGGTGGCTTGAAATAAACGGGGCCCAAAACGATTGTATCAGAACACAAACATCGAGGTAAGACGGTAAATAAGTCTTAAGTGTCTTGTTTTCTATGACCAGCAACGGAGTCTACGAACTGGGATCTTCAAAACGGCCACGCACTTGACCAAAAAAGAATAAAATAAATAGATAAATAAATGAGAAATTTTGGAAGCAAGTACCACTTTGGCGGAAATTGGGAAATTCCACAGACAGAGTGTGTATGAAGTTCCTATTCTGACCGTTAGTTTCAAGATACTCGTGGTCGGGTTAAGTCGCACGACGTGAGGTAAAGATGGCCAGTGGGGTTGGTAGGAGAGATTCAGTGTTCCCACTCGGTTGAAGGAAAAACTCGAACCGTTAGTCCGTAATGACATAAGTAGTAAGAGTTAATCCAGGTGTCATCTACCTACGCCCCAGACTGTCCAGGTGAATCTCTGGAAGAACAACCAAATACATATTGGAAACAGGATGAATGTCAAATCATTCCTCATGT
Source organism: Acanthosepion pharaonis (assembly GCA_903632075.3). Taxonomy (NCBI): domain Eukaryota; kingdom Metazoa; phylum Mollusca; class Cephalopoda; order Sepiida; family Sepiidae; genus Acanthosepion; species Acanthosepion pharaonis. The sequence goes on from CAHIKZ030002944.1 coordinate 791,970, forward strand.
TGTATGACAGATGCGGTCTGGTATAACGAGGCGGTATTATTCTTCCATCTTTACAATATTTACTGATTCGAGTGTTGTTTCAAAGTTTGAGTTTGATTTGAGTAATCCTCTATTTCCAGCATACAAAATCATTTACGCGGCCTTGTCGACGATTAATTATTACCCCAACCCCTTGTGACGTCCCTCAACACAGCCTTCTCTCTCTCCTCGCTGATTCGTTCGGGTGTCGCCGCTCCAAACGTGACGTCCGCCTGTCTGCGTCAGTCGTGTTGTCCCGTCCTGTGACGATCAACTGGCTTGGTATTGGTCGTGGCACCCAAATGTGACGTTCTAACCTTTTGGTGATTCGGATGGGAATCTGGTCAGATCCGATATCAGCCTCGTCGTTCCCAACTCGCTTCCAACTTCTGGTTACCAAAGTAACTGCGTTGATCTCTAGTCCGCCTACCCACGTTGTGAATTGATCTTAGGCAGACGAAATCAATCACTCGTTGGGGCCGTAATGTAAATTGAGTTCAAACGAGGCTGGTATCACACAAATATGCATAAAAAAAAAATAAAATGATAACTCAAAAGTTCAAGGTATCAAAAAAACGTGAACAATACTTTATATCTGGTTGCTGGATACATAGGACTGCGTCTATCTCCCGACCCGCTATATGGATTGTGACACGTTGTTTTTGTTAGGTGAGTTTTAACATCTTAAGTTGTCTGTTCTTTAAGAAATTGGTTCTTGGTGTGTCTTCAGGCGATAGTCGAAAAACTTTTGGTGGTATGGATCTAAGTCGCTCTTCAAAATAAATTGTTCTTGGATTGAAGATGAGTTCGGAAGTTGCGCGAATCTTAGTCAGCTGATGCGAGGCCTGCTTCAACTGAGCACTGGAGACTCTGGAATGAACTCTTCTGAACTGAACTAATTTTTGCTCGCTGCGACTTTGCTTATATGGACGCCGGGTGGGTTTGTCGGGGTTGGAGGTTCCTCGATAATTCTAAATCCATATCCACTTCTTTTATTTTTGGTTAGGAATTTTCCACTCCTTTCCATTTTTGGAAGTCTTCTATTACTCCCACCTTCTCTTATTCTCATATGGATATCTCACCATATTTCAGAGGGGAGTCAACGGTTCCCCCCACTTCTTCGTAGCAACTTCTCATACCTATCCTCTAAATTGGCGGCGGCGGCTTCCCTCCTTGCGTCACGTGATCACCTCCGTCTGGCCCTCGTTATCATTCGGCCAATAGCGTCCAGCCGGGTGGGTGTGATCCGGCTGGCTTTGTTTTAGGAAAAAAATATATCTTGCTCATTTCCTTAATCGCAGGTCTCATCCCCCAATGTCACCTGGGATCTATGAATGCCAATTATCAAGTGGGGTAGTCGTCTAGCGAAACACAGTCGACCGTCGTCTCGAAAAAACAGTTCCATTGTTTTAGCCGTATTTGCATTCTTGGTGCCAATTTCTGATAACATAGTTTTATTATCACAACCGAATTCTAACACAAAACGGCCAAGACGTGACCCAGGGTTGGCTTCGTGTGCGGTTAGCAGACGACCTATTAAATCCTTTCCCGACAATATTGTTTGCCCCCTCTGACACAGTTAATTTTTCTTATCTATCCAAAGCTCTGTATTCACCTGTTCTTTGTCTGACAGTTCTACGACACTGGTGGTCAGAATTTTCATCATCTTTTCCATTATCAAAATAACATTGTCGAATTGTCTCGGAGTTTTAGCTAGCCGGTCTGTGGTTTGTTAATTAGATGTTCGCCAGCATTAAGTGGTTGTTATCTATCCCGATAACACAAGTCCGCCACCAGAACATAGTCGATTTTCTTATCCATTTAGAATTTTTCTGCAATGGTAATGAAACCTTTCACCATTTGCTACTTATCAAAATAACATTGTCAATGTCCCCGGTCGTGGGTGGCTTCTTTTATCATCTAAGCTTAAGTCTCGCCTCTCTTTTCCTTTCTTTCCTTTCTCTTTTTCCTTTCTTTTTTTCCTTTTTCTTTTCGTGCCCCTAAATGGTGTCACACCTACAACCATTTTTGCACAGATGCAACATCAGTAAAATACTGCAATTTCCATAGCAAACGGCTCTGATGAGCTAAATTATTTAATTCCACCAGCTTTACAGCTAAACCTCTCTCTAATCTATCGCTATTTCCATGGCAAATGTTCTGATGAGATACATTCTTTATTTCTAGCCGTTCATACCTTTCCTTCTTGCTAAGACGCCCTCCATGCTATGTAGCGAGGGGGTGCGAACCGTTCTCATTCCTTTTATATTCCATTCGATCAGCACCTTTCCCAAATCTGCTGCTTTGTGGAACAGATTCCCGGGGAAGGATTCTTCTCCGACCATTACAATCTTAATCTCTTCAGGGATAACCGTTATCTATCCTATATATCCTCATAATCTACAGTTCTTACATCTGTACACCAACCTTTATTCACCCATCCTCCAATTTCACTAGTTCTTGGGCAAACAATAGTAAAAATTCTGGCAGCTAATTTTAGATGTAGAACTCATAAAGATTGTAAATTTAATATTGTTAGAATGGCTGATGCTAACCTCCAGGAAGACTAACCTTTTTAGATGACATGAATGGGAAAGAGTATATTAAATCACTTACTAAGTCTGCGGCTAAGAAAGTTGGTTCGCTGTCATGCGAGATACTTTTTTTCTCTCGCCAGAAGCTATCTTACATATATATAAGTCTACCGTGTGTCCTTGCTTTGAATATTGCTGCCACATCTGGTATGGTTCGCTTGCTATGTAGAGATTTTTGATAACATCCAAAGGAGACTCAGCAATGTTATTGTTCCTGACCTGGGATTTCCGCTTCAGTCCCTTTCCCAGCGACCTAATGTAGCTTCCCTGTGCCTTTTCTATAAATATTTTCACGATAATTGCTCTGATGAACTATGTTACCAAGACTTTATGAATTTAAGTGCAGTATTAGATTGGCGGAAAGGTTTCATCATGTTACTGTTGAAAGCGCTAGATGTAACCGTGATTTCTATGCTAACAGTTTCTTTTCTCGCACTTCTCGCATGTGGATCACTCTGCTGGCTCCTTGCTTCCCAATCAACTTTGATCTTCAAAAGTTTAAATGCAATATCAATCATTATCTTCTGTCTCCTTAATTCGTGTTCTTTCATTGCCCTCTTTCTTTAATAATATTCTCTCGTACTAGTGGATTTATTACTTTGCTTGCAGTGAAATGATTAAAAACATAATGTATCTCAATGAAAGTTAAAATAATCCTATGATACTACGAGGCCCCAAAATGATTGGATCAGGACACCCAGATAGCGGTAGACGGTAAATGAGTCTTTAGCGTCTTGTTTTCTATTACCAATAACGTAATCTACGAAGGGGGATCTCCAAAACAGCCACGCACTTGACCAAAAAAGGAATAAAATTAATAGATAAATCAATGAGAACTTTCGGGGGCAAGTAACACTTGGCCGGAAGTTGGAAAATGTCACAGTAAGGAAGGTTATGGAATTCTGATTCTGACCGTTAGTTTCAGGCCACCCGTGGTCGAATTAAGTCGCACGACGTGAGATAAAGTTGGCCAAAGTGTTGATAGAAGTGATTCAGCATTCTCGCTTGGCTGAAGGGAAAAGTCGAAACGCGTTAGTCCGCGAAGAACAAACCAAATATATTGGGAATATGATTCGCCTCAAATCAAATCCCTACGTTGGATTGAGGAATCGGAGAGCCGAGTTCGAATTCCAGTTGAATCCATTACATTCACTTACTTGCTAATACCTCTGGGAAAAGGTATGAATCCTCTTCTTCTCCACCCCCACCCAGCTATGGGTAAATAGCAAAACAAATAGCAGGTTCTATAGCCTTGGATGGCAACTGGTCTACCGCAGAAATAAATGGCAACCTACTGCGGGAAAAAAAATCTGCCTCGTCAGTCATGTATCGAAAGATATATGATCGCCTAAGCGTGTATCACGCATGGCACACAACTAACTGATTAACGTTGTGTTTCGTTTCTCTATTCCAATGCGCACTTTGCATCTCCATGTCAAGTTTTCCGACGTCCGTTATAACTCTTCCCAGATAATTACTTTTCTGGAATCTCTTGATATTATCGTCTTCAATTCGTACCTCGCTTCCTTGCTTGTCCCACTTGCTGTCTTCTTCCCATCCTGATTTTATCGTAATAATAACTACCGAGATTTCACTGTAGAATAGGAATTACTTAAAATCAAGGGAACTAACTCAGTCGTTCAATAAAAGAGTTGCTTCCCTTAGATTATAAAGTAATGCCAGTTTATGCTTTGTATTTACCTATACGCTCCCAATTCCCAGTATGCTTAATCTTTTTATCCCAGTCAGCCAGTCAAGCCGCTAAGACACATGGCGTTACTGAGTATGAAAAAATTTTAAAAATATATATTAATAAGGAGCGACACCAACAGAAGATTAATAAAGAAGACAATAGAAAAATTGACATTGCATTAAAATTTTTGAAGATCAAACTTTGCTGGGAAGCATGAATCCAAAAGAGAGTCCTACAAACAAGAATTGCGATAACTTAAACTATTCGCATAGAACAACTTGTGTTTACATCAAGCCATTTCAACTGTGAATTGATGAGACTTTGTTGCTAATCTAAAATCTGTGTTTATGTGGAATCTTCCATATTAACCTTCCACCCCTTTTGGAAAAATGTTTCCTTTTATAAAACAAAGCCTTAACCAATCAACATTTCGTTTCAGTAAAATTCAATCTTCAATTGGTTAAAACTGTAGCAAAGTCACAACAGAACCTTTTCCCGCCTAAAATCCCTGGAGCCGAATTTTAAACACGCAACTCTATACAAACAAACATATGACTCAGTTCAAATCAGTCAGTCATCAAATTTCAAGAGATCCATACAAACTCCACACTGTTTGATTTACTGACTCGCAACCACTTAAAGTTTCTCAACTAACTCAACGCAGCATTCAAAGAACCATTGTCCGAGTGGATATTCATCACCTACAATTGACTTCTAGAGTGAATATTTTCACTACGTCAAAGTAATTGTACATTCATCAATTTAGCCTATGAGTTAAAGGCAAACAACTCTTAGCAACTTTAATTCTGACTCAGAAATAACACACGCAAACATACACACTAACAGTTGAACAATACATTTTGATATTTTACTACGCAGAAACAAAAATTATTTTCATTTTAATAACAAAGCCAAAAGCATCAGCATTTACTTATCACAATTCTGCACGAACATTCTTCAAAAGATTATCTCAATTACCAAACCAACAAAAATTGTGTTTATCTTTGCATGTGTATTTATTTATTGTATATAAAAATCTTGTTGATCTCTAATCACGTTGTTCAGTCATTCCTTGCTCTGTAATTGTCCTTATGTTCTTTGTGTAATAATCTATTTGTTGTGGGATAATCCAAATTGCAAACACGCATAACTCACCTCACTTAGCATATTACCCGCAACACTTAAATACATAAAGTATAAGAATCATAGCGAAGAGTTCATTCGAGCAATTGGCATGAAAATATTTATAGAAAAAAAAAACACAGGAAGCTACGTTACTGCGGTGGGGGAAATGACTGAAGACAAGACGCTATATGGCGGTGAATGCTGGACAATCTCCTGACAGATGAAAAAAAAAAAAACTCGAAGCATCAGATATTTATTTCTACAGAAGGATGCTGAGAATACCATGGACAGAACATGTGAGCAATGATAAAGTTTTAGTGAAAATGGAAACGAAAAGAAAACTTATACTTAACATCAGAAAGAGACAGCTGAACTTTCTTGGGCACAAAATGAGGAAAGAAGGCTTGGAGAATTTGATACTCACAAGACTAATTGAAGGCAGATTGTGGAACGGGGAAAACAATGCATATCAGACTTGAGTAAATGGTTGGTGGACCAAGGTTTACGAGAGACAACAAAACGACGAAATTTATTAAGAGCTACAAAGGACAGGAAATTGTGGAGAGCCATGATCGCCATCGTCCTGAAGGAACCACGGCACAGAAGACGACGTTTGCATTAACTAATATTATTAAACCGATAAAATTGTGACAAGAATCAGCAACATGATTTCGATTTTTATAGGAAATGAGTTTCTTGAGAACTGTTAAAAAATATGGTTCCCGTCCACTCATATTTCTATAAAGGAGTTGACTGTAGTCGGGATCATAGAGCCAATGCCAACGATCCTTTCCTTTAGCTGCATAACAGGCGCTACGCCAGGGCGACATACAGTTTTGAATTCAGAGTTGTCCTTCTCATAGACCGGTTCCCACTCCAAGCTACAGAACATGGGTGGCCAAAACCACGGCTCACGAGCCACATGCGACTCTTTGACCTTTAATATGGAAATATATTGGCTGAGACTTTGACCTTTAATACGCGGCTCATGGAAATATGTTAGCTGATCTTTATTCATCACAGTTAATATAAAAGGTAAATAAGAAAAATTTCAAGTTTTAAAATTATTTACTGGGTATGAATTGAGACCTCATTGGGTTAAAACCTAAGTTTAATGTTAATAATGGTTAGTAAAAAATAAAATAATTTAATAATTTCAATCCTAATTTTAATGCTAGACCTGAGTGGGGCATTGTTCTTTAGTGCTGAGTGAAGGAATGATGAGAGACAAAGGGATGAAAGAAATTTCCGATCAGCAAAGAGTTACAAAGAAATATCAGAAGACTAAGGTCATGGGTTAGGGCATTAAAAAGACCGCCATCACGTCATTTACATCAATGAAGTGTAGTACAAGACGTTGAACTGTTCAAAACTCGTTGGTAAATTTCGGATATAATTTTTATTTCAAAGTATCTGTGAAAATATTGTGAAGTAAGATGGCCTCCTCAAAATGTAAGAAACGAAAATATGAAGATGAAAACTGAAATGTTATGCCGGAGTAGGTGGACGATTTTGCATTCACCATTAAAGGAGATAAACCTCTGTGCATTATCTGCCATGTTTTCTCTCAGTCATTACAGAGCCAGCAATTTGAAACAAATATGAAACAAATAACAAAAACTTTTGTATGATTATCCATCTAAATTGGAATTATGTTAAAACAAGTTAACTGTGTTAAAATTATCACTGAATAACCAGCGGACACTGTTGACAACGTTCAGTAAAGAAGCCGAAAAATGTCTAAAGCCATTTTTTTTATATCATGGAATATTGCTCGTGCTCAATGCCCACATTCTGGTGAATTAGTTAAGAAGAATATTGCTGAAGTTGTTGCGGTGTTAAATCCAAATACAGTACAATTCCTCTAAACCGAACATATGTTCGGTTTAGAGGAGTTGTACTGTTCGGATTGAGGGTACTGTGGCAAGCTTAACATTTTTATTAAGTTTTAAAGTTTAAGATACAAAAGGTAGTTTGCAACGTTGATTCGTTTTTATTTAAAGTGTAGATTGAATACATAAATTTACAAAAAATAATTGACAACCAATAGTAATGAAAAAAATTTGTGCTAAACAAATCTTGTAATTTGTGAAAAACTAAGACACTTTATGAAATGTTTAAAAATTTATGAAATATCTTATTGAAAAACAGTTACAATCTGTAAAGGAAGACAAAATAAGGATACACAGTAAAACTCCTCTAAACTGAACATCCGAGATGTTTGGTATTGAGGGTACTGTTCGGATTGGAGGAAGAAAAGTTCGGATTTGAAGATAAGACCAAATTCGTGGAAGTCTAATTCGAGGAAATGTAGATTATGTTCGGATTTGAGGATTTCTACCGTAACACAAGACTTCGGTGATTAAGAACACAAATACCAATTTCACACGACACTTCAGAGAGGCCTCATCTCTCAGATCAGGGCTAGTGTTGCAGGCCGAATGACTTTAAAAATTCTCTTGCATTCAGTTTAGCTCTTGACGAACCAACAGACATACAATACAATCCAGAACTGGCAGTATTTGTTCGTTATCTTTGATGAAACTAAGAAAGAAAAGAGTATTTATTAATATTTATACAACAATTTTGTAACAAAATGTCTATGTAACCAAAACGTATGTGTAAATTTAGTTCATATCTTGCGGCTCTCAAACATCTGAACTTTATTGCATGTGGCTCTTGCATTAGACAAGTTTGCCCACCTCTACTATAGAACCTAGTGCGTTCTACTGTTTACCCATAGCTGGGGGAAAAAGAGTTGGATTCATACCTTTCCCAAGGGTATTAGTACGTATTATCTACAATTATAATAATATAATCTGTATCAACTGATATAATAAAAGCGTTCTGAACTCAAGAAAAGTTGACGTGTTTGGACGAAGCTCCAAAAAATTAACGAATCTTAAGTGTAACTGAAACAAAATGCAAATATTGCTTAAAAAGTAATACAACAATTTAATATAATTTACAATTATTATTTATTTTATTTCATTTGTTATATATTTCATTTATTTTATATTTTTTATATATATATATATATATATATATATATATATATATATATATATATATATATGTGTGTGTGTATAAAGACATTTTTATGTTTATACGTTGTTTTTATAAAAAATTTGTCCATTTCATAATATATATATATATATATATATATATATATTATAATTATTTTTTTAAAAATATGATTCCATCGTTACACAGGAATTGCCATGTTTCAAAAAGAAGCTAAAAACTTTCAATTCAATTATAGAAATTAAATTAAAGTAAAGTACCTAGTTCTGTTTCATTTTTACGCGAATTCTGGAATAACGTATTTTGAAATTAACGGAGCTTTATAAGCACAAACATTCATAATATTAGTTTCCATGGATATGGAGAAAACCCATCATTTTAATAAGGAGCGGTAGGGTATTCATTTTCACTGACAACTGTTGTATCAACATATTAGTTACTTTCGAAAAGAAGTCAAGGCAAGGTAGGGTCGGGGTGCCTTTTTTCAAACGAATGATGACATCCGTTCAACGCATGTCATCTGGTCTTTTCAACGACAGAAAGTTTTTCGGCACTTTTGTTTCGGCGTTATATATATATATATATATATATATATATATATATATATATTTCTGTAGTTCACTGCTATCAGCAAGCAGAAGATTATTTTTCTCCTGATGATGGCCATGTTGGCCGAAACTAGTCGAGGAATCTAAATGAAATAATAATAAAAACGAAGGAATATTAATATACAACCCAGTGTGTCTGAAGATTTTAATTTTTTAATATTTTTTGTTGTTCAATATATATATATATATATATATATATATATATTATGTCAAGTACCATCACGTGTGGAAATATTGTTTTGTGGTACTTGACGTAATTTTCAGTTGACAATATGAATACAATAGCGTTTTCTAAATTCTCCTAGTAGCTAAGGACATTTTGTTTTGTTGTTAATAGTTACTTTACTTTTAAGAAATTCATTTCGTTTTTGTCATGAAAAAATACACATTTGATGAAACGCGTCGGCTTATAATACAGTTTTCCTAATGTCTTTTACCTTTATACACACACACACACACACACACACACACACACACACACACACACACACATATATATATATATATATATATATATATATATATATATATACATACATATATATATATATATATATATATATATATATATATATAGAGAGAGAGAGAGAGAGAGAGAGAGATAGACAGCATATCTTCATTCAAGCATGTTTGGTTGAATAATCTGGAAATATGTTGTCTATTTTATTTTAAACCTCTCGAATTCTCGGATTAGTTTCTTAATGTTGATATTAAATTCATTAAGGAAGACGCCGTAGTTTTTTTTTTTTCATTTTTATTTTCCCAAGTAATACGAGATCCTCCTAGGAGATGAATTTCTAAAACAAAACTTAATGTAATTGATAGTTGTAATTTTTTTTGTAAATACGCATAAAACGCCCTCTGTTAAAGCTATGACGTTTTTTTTCACGTTTTGATTCAAGGAAGGTAACTTTAATTTGTATAATTATAATAATTGATGAAGGAATTTTGAATCCAATCATACTTTTCTGTGCTCAATGACGGATAATAACAGACGATGTTTTCATCGAGCGCTTTCAGATGGCAACTATAATAGGAATCATTTCTTTAATGAAGGTTGTACATATCGAAGAATAGTGCAAAGAATTATTTGAAAAAACTTTAATACTTATTCATTTGTTCAAATACTAACGTTGTACCATTAGAACTTACACACACACACACACACACACACACACACATATATATATTTATATGTATATATAAATAAAAATAAAGAACAGTAAGAATGAAATGGAACTAACGTCTTTAATTTAATAACTAAATTAAATTCGGAGCTTTTAGCTTCCATTTTTGAAACATGGTTAGAACTGTGTAGCGAAAAAAAACATATTTTTAAATCAATTAATTTTAATATATATATATATATATATATATATATATATATATATATATATATATATTGAACAAAAAAATATTTAAAAATTAAAAATATTAAAAATTAAAATCTTCAGACACACTGGGTTGTATATTAATATTCTTTCGTTTTTATTATTATTTCATTTCGATTCCTCGACTAATTTTGGCAAACATGGCCATCATCAGGAGAAAAAAATTTTCTGCGGTGAACTACAGAAATGAATGTCTTGATGGAGAAAATGAACTTTTGTCTGTAGTTTTCATTTGCTTTTTTATTTTTCGTAACAGGAATTTTGGTCAGCCCTTGTGTTGGTCAAACAGTCTCTTTTAAGTTGTTATTTAAGATAAGAGCTGGATGAATTCATGCTGCTCTGAATTCCCTTGGTCATTTTGACAGTTTTTGGTTCCTGGAAAGGGATGTGTCTCTGTTAAGTGTGTGTGTGTGTGTGTGTGTGTGTGTGTGTGTGTGTGTGTGTGTGTGTGTGTGTTATTTCGTTCTTAAGCAGTGAGTGAATAGGATGTGCGTAAGCGTGTATATTACTATGGGTGTGTGTTATCATTTGGCTCATTAGGGAGTGAGTGAGATGATATATATATATATATATATATATATATATATATATATATATATATATATGATATTTGTCCCGTCTTCTCACTGAGACGTGATGTGACACAAAAAATCGGTGTCACTGTGGGGAACCCGAGCGTGTACACCCAAGGCAGGGACAAAAACTGCCCAGCTCCCGCAACAATCAGTTGCGCTGGCATCGGTATGCCTACCGATATCCTCTCTTTAGTGCAATGGGGGAGGAGTGCAGCCTTGGCAGGTGTTCTTCGGGACCGGGCACCTCACAGTATTTATTTTCCTCAGTTGCGTCTCTGCCCGCGAACCACTGCGTCGCACTCTTCCAGAGACGGAACATAGAGAAGATAAACCCTACCAGCTTCATCTAATGAAACGTCACCCAGTGCCCATGTTAGTAGTTCGTATGTCCATTCCACGAAGTTGCTTCTTGCAAATTGACCACAGATTCTCGATTTGACTTAAATCAGTAGAATTTCCGGGCCAATCTATAGTACTTTGATTTGCTGACTGTGTAAGGCTTGCCAGTGTGTTCGTGCATCTTTACAATTTTCGTACGCTTCCTTGGAGTAACGTCCATCGTAGACAATGGCCGTAGGACAACTAATCGACAGTCGAGACAATAGTGTCTGGACATGATGAAAATCTGATGCAATCACGGATGACGCATTATTTTTCAAGGCTAAACAAATTTCATCATACACCCCGAAAATAGATTGATATTACTGAATGCCACTGCAAATGACCTAATCTGAGGAAAAAAATAGAAATCTAACCCTGTCACTCCAGTGGCTCTAAAACTGACCGTGACAATATTTTGTGACTCACTTAAGAGGACTGCACGGCACGGGGGTTAGTTCCAATCAGTATGATTCTTTGTTTTGTTTTGTTTTTCTTTTGTTTGTTTTTTTTACTTTGCTCAATGTAACCAATTCTTCATTTTTTGTAGCTGTATTAAAGTTACAGTCAGTGCCGTCTGTCTAACTCTCTGCATTAGCAGGGAGGAAACCGGAGAAAGCTTTGCCTAGGCGGGTTCAATGGCTATATTTTTGGCCGAGCCTACGGGCTCAGGATACCCACATTAAACTCAGCCTTGTGCCACATTCGATCCTCGTGGGAGGGATAGCTAAATATTTGTAACCAATTCTTCATGATTTTTCTCATCTACTTTAAACAGTCGCCTAACCTGATTACACTTATCTTTCAAAGTTGCATTACTAAACGATTGAGGCTTAAAAACATGCTGTTAAAATTACTGAATTGTAACTGCCAATAAATATTGGAAAAACGTTCTTCTTGCAGTAAAGGTATGCATCTTCTTCAAGGTTATACCATACCCACTCCAGAAATTTTGCATATCCAGTGCTCCAAATTGCTTTCAATAGTTGTTTGACTGATTTGATTTTTACGGCTTATCAACCCTTTATGGGTTATTTAAAGTCAAACATAGTTTTTTTTTTTTTTTTTTTTTTTTTTGTTTAAGCATTTCACCCCAAGCAAGGCAGGAAGTCACTACCATGCAAGGAGTTACAGAGAGTTGCAGTGAGAGCAAAGAGGAGTGATAGAGGAAAGGATGAAGAGAAGGATAGATCAGGGCATCTGGAGATATCGATTGACATTACATTTGAATAGTTGAAGATTAAAGCTATCAGGGAAACAAGAAATGGGGAGTAGATCTACAGGTGAGAATGAAATTTTAGAATAATTTTTCCAGGTACAACTATTTAACCCATAGCTGGTGAGAGGAGAGTATTTTGTAATTAAATATAACAAAACACACCAGAGCTTTCAAGAGAATAGCCAAAATTTTATTTACATTTGCTCGTGGGCTGCAAGCAGTTCAAACCACATTCTTCACTTTGCACTCTCCAAACCTTTATACCCTTCCGTTGTTTGAAAACTGAATAAACAAGAATTTCAGTTTCTTAAATGAAACATTGTTAATTATAATTATCAATCTTTGAGTATCATTTCTTTATTTTATTTTATTAGCTTTTTCTATTACACTAGTCGTATTAGATGTGTGGGTATGTGGCACAATGTGCTCGATTGGTTAGGACAAACACATAGTCATGTGGATTGTAAATGATTTTACCTGGGCCCAGAGTAATGATTCCAAACATGGGGCACATGCCCCACCAGTCAGACAGGGCAATATGTTGATGGGACATGCGTAGGATGTGCACCCTTCTGTTTACTATACCAACAGAATAAGGGGGCAATTCAAAAATGAGTTATTAACAGTGAATTGTTTTCTAGTGAGCTCAAATTTCATTTTGCATTATTATTTCATGATTAAAATGATCAAAGTATATTACAGAATACAACTTTCATTCAAATATTTTATATTTTTGCCTTTCACTTCTCTATTATATATTTTGAAACTATACATATATATATATATATATATATATTTAGCTGTCTTTTAGTTTTTGTAAAATTTTTCTCTTTCACAGACGCCATGGTCTTTGGAGGTTTGCTTAGAGACCAAGTTAATGGCCCTTTTAAGCTTCCTTCATGTGAATTGCAGTAAAATTTTAAATATGTAAGAATTAAATATTACAGGGGTGTACCAATATTTTAGAAATACCAAAGTCAGGCATGGACCAAAAAAAGGTTGGGGACCAATGGCCTAGAGTAACTGACTGGTTTTTATGATTACCAACTGCATTACCAGTAAAATCAAGATGTGCGAGTTTCAAAACAATCAACCACTCTGCATAATTAGGTGGCTTCATGGGTTCTTTTTGTTTAACGGCCTGTTAATCCATATAGGTTATTTAATGCTGAAATTTAAATATGAAAATACACACTTTATAATTAATTCAACATTATTTAAATTTATTTATTATTTATTAAATTATAATTACTTAGCTGCAATTTTTTTTACCAAATAAGTTTAAATGAAACAAGGAGTGAAAATTTGTTTCTCCTTACAAAAAGAATTTAATCATAGCAAATAGTTTTTAGGTTTTTTTTTATTGCAATATGAGCACTGGTAAAAAATGGTTGCTGAACACATTAGTTTTATAATACCCAGAAATTCATACACAGATGTCCTCAGACACACGGCACAGTGGATAAAGGTGTTAGTTAGATCCAGTGACAGGACCCAAAGAGTGTGAGTTCAATATCTGGTTAAGGCAGTGGAGAATTAACAGGAGATAACTGACAACCATTAAACGTGTAGAACTAGAACAGTTTACCACAGTGAGTGAAATAAAGGGTTCAGTTCAACATTTGTAATAGTTGTAATAAATATGGCAACAAAGATTCAGACAGTGTATATAATACCTCATCTCAGAAATATAGACAAATAGTTTTGTTTTTTGACAATGTATTTATGCCTTCAATTTTACTATAAAATCCAGTTGTTAGTCATTTTGCTATAAAATGTATTGTTTGTTCGATTGATCGATTTTGTTTAGCGGCATATCAACCTCTTTATTTAATGCTGAATTCTAAATATTTTGAATCCAATTTTATGCCTTCAACTAAAGAATTTCTGTACATAAATTTATACATCGTGGGTGAAGGCATGTTTTTTTAGATATATCCTTTGTAAATGATAAAATGTATTGTTGGTATTTTTACAACAAAAAATTATTTTTACTATAACAAATATATTTTCCTAGTGTTTTGATTTTTTTTTGGAGATTCACTATTTTCCCATAGCACCTGTTAGGGTCCCAGCTAGCAATCCTGAATCAGGGTGGACCTAGAAACAGCAGCAATTAAAAGATGATTCCATATTCCCCTGAAACCTCTAATCTTCCAATTTGAAGCTTTGCTGCCAGATGTAGTTTATCATCATAGTCAGGAATAACAGAATTAGGAAAAAGGAACTAAAATATATAAATAATAACTTTTGAGGTCAAAGGCCACTTGATCGGAAGGTAGATAATTTCAGTAAAGTGCATATATAGTCAAGCGTATTCTAGATAATCGGAAGAGACACAATTAGAATACAGAAGAGATGTAGCATCAGATGGAGATGAAAAGTGGTGCAGCTCTTGCTGGCTAAAGAGAAGATCTGGTTCAGTAATCTCTTGTGAAGGGAGAGAGAGAAGTAGCATGCACACACATTAGCCCTCCATCAGCTTGGCTGATGATAGCCTCCAGGGGAGCAAGACATTATGCCTCTTTGGTCTCACATTTTCTACTAGCATAAAGTGATTACATTGAATCAATTGCTAGGTTTGCTGCTAAGAAGTTTGGTCCATTGTGCTGTGCCAAACAATTTTATTCATCAGAATCCATCTTACACATTTATAAATCTACCATTTGACCGTATATTGAATATTGCTGTCATATCTGGTCTGGTGGTAAGGCTACATATCTCAGGATTCACGACAAAATCCAAAGAAGTGTCTGCAATGTTAATGATCCTGATCTGACATCTCAAATTCAGTAACTTTCCTGCTGCTATGATATGGCTTCCTTCTGTCTTTTTTTATAAATATTTACATCACAGTTATTCTAATGATCTCCCTGCTACTGGGAACCATGACCACGTGAATCTAAGCATACTGCTAGATTAGTTATTAGGTCTTATCATTTTGAAGATGAACTAGCTAGATACAACCATAAGTTCTATGCTAATATTTTCTTTTCTAACACTTCTTACATGCAGAAATCTCTTTTTTATGCCACTTACAATCTTCAAAAATTTAAGTGTAAATTCATTTGCCATCTTGTCTACTTGAAACCTATTCTTTTACTGTCATTTCTCCTCACTAAAATCTCCTCATTCTCTTTCACTCCCAGTAAACCCTTGCATGTTCCCGGCCTTATCGTCATCTTGTCTTCCTTAAACCTATTTGTTTATTGCCCTTTCTTTTCACTAAAGTCTTCCCATTCTCTCTCACTTACTGTAAACCCTTGCATCTCAATGGTATTATCACCATCTTGTTTTCCTGAAACCTGTTCTTTTATCGTCCGTCCTCCTCACTAAAATCTTCTCATTGTCTTTCACTCCCAGTAAACCCTTGTGTTTTAGTGGCATTATTGCCTTGCTTGGGGGTGTAGTGCTTAAAAAAACAATTTCATATTACATATCATGATTGTAGAGTTCAATGGACAATATATATTGGTATTCATCCTACAGAGTCAGCATGTCAATAGGCTTTCTACATGTAATTAATTATTATGAGAGATATTGTAATGGATCTATATTTATAACTGCTGACCAACTGAAGTAACAGGCTTGTATAAAATATTGCATAAAGCTCAGGATATCCTTCTGTAGTTTGAGCACCTTTTTTTTCGAGTAGTATGTTTCAAGGCTGGCCATCCATTGATTCAAGATGAGCATTCATGGTGGCCAATTATCAACAACTCAACAAAACGTGTGAAAAAAAAAAGAAAAAAAAAAGTGAATTCATCTATGTGGAGAAACATTAATTTAAATGATATATAAAGCATATTTATTTTAATGATTTCTCAATAAAAACGGTGTTAACTTCCACTATTCATTTTTTTTTTTATTTAATATATCCTTATTAATAATTGTAAGCAAACATGTATAAAGAAATTCAGCAATGAAAATTTGTTAATGATTTAAAACAGTTCATTTGTAATTAATGTTTAAGATTTTTATAGTTTTCTCAGTTATTGAGAAAAACTAAAAGTACTGTATATGCATATAATGTCATCAACAATAAAAAGGATTTTCAATAAAAAAAAAAAGGAAAAGAAACACGGCTCTACATAGATAAAAGCTTTATTGAAAATGACAAAAATTTTTATATCATACAATGAAAGCCAATAATATTATTACACAAAAATAATGTTTTTATTTTTACTAGATCAAAAAGAAATGGACGGTTATATACAAGTTTATTGTATATAAAAAAATTTGAGATGTACCCGACATAGTGAAAGAAGGAACTCATCCTTCCTAAACTTTGCAATAATGTGGGAAAACAATTTCAGCCATTATATGTGGCTGATGCAAATGCATTAAATTTTAACTCAGCAAAGATAAATCTTTATTCATTTCTATATCACAAATTGAAAAAAATAATACAAAAGAAAATATTTAATACAAAATATTTTAAAAGGTCGTATTGTGCTTGCACGATATAAGCGAATGGACGGAACATCTGAATTTGAAACATCAAATAAAAATGTAAAAGGAAAAAAAAAAAAAAAAGTACTTTCACGGGAGATAACTCATGAAAGAGTTATCTCCCGTTAAAGGGGAAGAAACTCTTCCAAAACCACAGTATGAATCTTAATCCTCTAAGATTTATTTTCGCGTTTTTTCGACGGCATGTATAAAAGTGCTTGTAAATCAATTTTTTTTTAAAGCTACCAACTACTGTCACTATCCAGAATAGTCAGGAATTACTTAAAATACTGTAAAAGTTGCAATAAAAACCAACTAAAAGTAAAATGAAAGTAAATGCTTTCCAAAAAAAATTAATACGAAAAAAATCGCTTCTTTATAAACAATAAATTAAAAAAGATTTCAGGAAAAATAACCCTTTTATAAAAAAAAAAAAATATTGGTCAAATTCTAAAGATAAACATGATAAATAAAATATATTCTAAAAATGAAAAATCTAATAGTGAAGGCTAATAGTTGTCTAGTCACACTGATGGGCTGTGATACAACAAAACAGGTCTGTATGTGAAAGATATATATATATATATATATATATATATATATGCTGGTACCTTCACTAATTCACTGAAAAACGAGCATACCATGATGAAAGAATGCCCCAAGCTTGATTAAAAAGTTTTATCATCAAAATCTTTATGCTAATATTAAGAGGAAAGACCAAAGTATTTTTTGATTATTTAAAAGTTTTTAATCCTTTCTAGCATGTTCCAAATCTTGTTTTTTTTTTTTTTTTTTTTGCATCAGCAGGGGGAGGAGTCCAAAGTTTAGTAGAGGACATTTTAGCATCCTTTTTGGCAGTAAAAACAGATTGATCTGGAAATTCTTGCAAAAATCAAATAATTGTTGGATTTTAATCAAAATTTCAGGACTTACAATTGAATTAAATTATTTTAGGAATTTTTTTTTTTTTTTTTTTAGGAAATCTTGGTAAAATATTTTTTTACAACTGTTACCACTCACTTAATTTTATGAAATTTTGAGAAATTAAATTTTCATCCATTAATATTTATATTAGTTAAAAGTAGAACTCCTTGGAGAATTTAAAACATCAATTTTGTTTTTGTAAAACACAAACGCCATTTACCAGAAATCTACTCTGAATCGTAAAATAAAAAAAATGCAATAAAAGTAAAACATTACTTAATTAGAAAAGCTTTTAATTGCATTTATAAATAAGATATATTAGGGACACTACTGACCTAAGAAAAATTTTTTTCAACAAATAATGAAGTTTTACAAGAATTGTTTTCATTTAAATTTTAATAGGAATAATTTATTAAGTTTTAAATCTTTTAAAATTCTGTATTAATGCCACCCTTTTAGATGATATTACCATTAAGAAAAAAAAACTATATTTACTAATTATAAATGGAAAAGCCTAGTACAATTCATCAACCAATATTTTTAAAAGAATTTTGATTTCTTTTTTTTTTTTTATGTGTATAAATGTACCAATTTTTGTAGATACAGGTGTTCATACTCAACAATATCAGAAATTAAGTGTGATAACTAAAGTAAACTTAAAGTCAAAGTATCTAAAATTCAATAAAACATTAGATTACAGAGAATATTTGCCTAAAATTTTTCGGATTATTGAATAGTATTATATGAAAAAGGCGCTCACATTATATTCTTCAATTATTTTTACATATAAAGACACCCCACTAGAAAAACATTTGACAAATGTCTGTCATCAAGCTGTCAACCCCTTAAATAAACAGTTACCGCGGTGTTAAAAACATGCATTTTTGTGATATTTCAAACTTAAAGTAAGTAATATTTGTTTCAAATCAAATTAATTGTACTTTAAATCAGCTAATATTTCTCAAATAAAGTTTCAGAAAAATATATTTTATTTTTGGAAGATTTTTTTCAATAAAGAGAATTACATAAAAAAACGTCAAGAAAGATTTTCCATTATTTAAAATTCATTTTAAACCCTAGGTATCATGTTGTGTATATATATATACACACACACACACAGGCCTGAATATTTAAGAAATCTTTCTAAGCTAGTAAATGTAATTAAATAAAAATATTGTTTGATTAAATAAACAGAGCATTTACTCAAATATGAGTATCCATCGAAAATAACATTTAAACAATACAAATTAAAATATGTCTGATTTAATCCATTTGATTAGATATATATATATATATATATATATATATATATATATTATATATAAAGGGAGAGATTATAGTTGTTCCAATGAGAGAAAAGTGTATATTTTAGAGAGAAAGGTGAAGCCGCAAACATTTTGTTTATATATGGTAAGTATATGAAAAAATCCACGGCATAACCAAAAACGTTTGCACCTTCTCTTTTCACTTTATAATATATATGTATGTATATAATTAATAAATAATAAAATCCAAAATCACCTCATATGGGGAATAGTCTCTTTCTGCAGATGAAGATATCGTTCGTCTTTCTTATCAACCCTACTGAGTTTGTGTTAGAAATAGAAACTTAACCTATCAAAGCTTAAAAGAAATTTAAAAAATTCTTTATAAAACTTCTTCCCTTTAAGACAAACACCTTTCACCCTCCCTTGACCCCTGTCTCATGCCTTTTGTCTGACTGAAACATTGAAATAAATAACTTCTGTATCAGTTTTTTGCCTTTTTTTTTTTTTTTTTAACTTTCAGTTAAATTTCTATTTCTGACACAAACTCAGTCCACACTGGGGTTGATAAGACAAACAATCGATATCTTCAGCTGCTGAAATAGACTATTCCCCATATGAATTCTGGATTTTATGGTTTATTACTTATATTGCTCTGTATTAATAAATACATCAAGTTCATTTTGTGGATCAGTTTTAATATTTTATATTACTAGGATCCACTTGGATTATACACCAACAGGTTTGTTACCTTTATTATTATTATTATATATATATATATATATATATATATATATATATATATATATATAATCAAGTTAGGTAAATCAAATGACCAGATATAAGCAACCTCATATGCACAGCATTTGTGGCAAGAAAAAACTCATGGGGTTTGTCATTGGTGGGTGCAGCCTCAAATTGCACACCAAAATGTAGTTTATATATATATATATATATATATATATATATATATATATGTATGTATGTATGTATGTAATTAATATATTTTCTGTTTAAACGTTATTTTTATAGATATTATTTATTTAAATAATTGCTCCGTTTTTTTAATTAAACAGTATTAATTATGTTTAGCAGCCTGAATGTTCAAGAAAATTCATGGAAAATATGCACTCTACAACAGGAATTGAAACTGTAACCCTTATTGGGATCCATCATGTTCTTAACCATTCAACCACAGAGAAGCATCTGGTTAGCAAAGTTCAAATTACTGTTTATAAACACACACCATCAATCATTTCTTTTTT
>CAHIKZ030002944.1:817500-960000 GCA_903632075.3 Acanthosepion pharaonis
TCTCTGTCTCTCTGAATATCTGTCTATATCTCTGAGATGAGGTATTATGATTACTTGCATTATTTACATTATTCAGACTGTTATCCTCATCTTCATTGCCATTGTAAGCTCCGGCCTTTAAGTCTATATGTCTCTATATATCTGTCTATATCTCTGAGATGAGGTATTATGATTATTTACATTATTCAAACTTATCCTCATCTTCATTGCCATATTCACAACGTTTCATCTGTTGCATGCTACGGCCATCTTCAGGTGATTTATAATTTCAAACTGAACCCTTTATCTCGTCCTACAGGGTAGAGTTCTAGTTCCATGTGCCATGCCTCTTCCGAATATCTGTTATTTCCCTTTGACACAACTCTCCAAGTTTTGGTTTACCACTGCTGTGGCCTGGTATTGAACTCAAAACTCTTTGGGTCTAGTCACTGGATCTAAACATCTTTACCTACTTTGCTTGAGGACATCAGTATATGTATTTTTGGGAATGTCTCAGCAACCATTTTTTTTTTTTTTTTACCAGAGCTTATATTGCAATTTTTTTGTTATCCACTGCTTCTCTCTAGCACTCCTTATTACTGGTTCCCATATCGTATTTATTTCTATGCTTGGTTGGAAGACGTATGGCATATGGAACTAGAAAAATCTACCCCGGCAGACTAAATGGTTCAAAATTCCAATCACCTGAAGAAGGCCAGAGTGTACAACAGCTGAAACATTGTGAATATGGCAATGAAGATGAGGATAACAGTCCGAATAATGTAAATAATGCATGTAATCATAATACTGCATCTCAGAGTTATAGACAGATTATTATGATTTATGAGGTTCATTCATGAAGAATGCCGTGGTTGGAACATGTGAGGAATGAGGAAGTTTTAAGGAAAATGGAAACAAAAAGGACACGGATACATAAGACAAGAAAGAGACAGTTGAAGGTTTTGGGATACATAATGAGAAAAGAGGGTTTGGAGAATCTGTCACTCACAGGACATATGGAAGATAAAAAGGGGCAGAGGAAAGAAACAAATAGCCTGACAAGCTTGTATAAATGGATGGCAGAACAGGAAGTTGGAAGGACAGTAAAAGCAAAAATAAAAAGCAAAAGATATGAAGCTGTGGAGAGCCATGATCATCCACACCCTAAAGTGACACATCACATAAAATAATAAGTTATTTATTACATTTGCTGTTAGCTAATTTATACACTAAATAACTTATTCTGAGTCATTATTTATACTATTGTCCTCATCTTGTTTTATCACGTTTTGGATGCTGTGCCCACCGGCCTTCCTCAGGTGTATACTGATCTGGGTAACCTACAGGGAATTCCAAACAGAACCCTTTATTCAATCTACATGGGTAGGCTGTTCTCATTCCACTGCTCATGTCTAGGGATATCATCCAGTTCTTCTTCCTGTAGATTAAATAAATGCTTCAGTTTTTGTAGGTTACCCAGATTGCTATACACCTGATGAAGGCTGGAGGGATCAATGACCGAAACATTGTGATAAAAACAACAAAGATGAGGACAATATTCCAAATATAAATAGTGTAAATAATGATAACTCCTCATCCCAGTAATTCAGACAAAAATTATTTAATCAGTCTCAAGAAAAACACGTTCAACTTTTGACAAACTGTGAAAGCTTTACGTTCTCAAGTTCAGTTCAAAAGTTATTTCCAAATAACCAAGGACCATTGGATTATTTTCAATTTTATCCCAAAGAATTTGGTTGAATTTAATTCTTAAAATGTTAAGTTAAACATGAACTTCATTTGAGGAGTACAAGAATTGAAATTGCAAAATGTAAAAAGCTTTGACGAAAATCTTCAAGAAAATGCGTTAATTAGAATCGGAAAATTAAACAAACATTAAATAAAGCCATCATTAATTAATTAATAATCATCGATTATGCATAAAGCAGAAAGAATAACTTGGACAAAATTGCACAAGGCCTCAACAACAGAGTTTGGTTTTTAGGGGTTTTTTTTAAAGATATTTTTATGTGCTGGGGATGGGGAACTTATATGTATACAAAGGGAGGTTGTTGCAGAAAGTCTACATGCTATAGACATTACATAAAATCAACATGTGTTTGGAGGAAAGCTAAACAATGTCTATATATGATTAGGGAGAACTGCAGCATCTACATGTGAGCAAAATAAGAGCTAAACAACATGTAGACAGCTTCACAAGGTCTACATGGACATGCAAAATTACATGTGGTAAAAAATTCATACAATTGAAAAACAAAGACAACATATGTAAAAAAAAAAAAAAAAAAAAACCTGAAAGTGAAACATTTATAAAGAATTCTTAAAAAACAAATGCAGAATGTTTTGGAACATTAAAAGGTATGTGAAACATAGTCAAAATAAAAAATTTAAATTGTGTGTTCGTCATTCTGAAAATAATGCCTTCTATTTCATTATGTTCAACATTGATGTCAAGCGACAGATATTGATGGCATAGCTGGAAAAATTAAACCTTTTTCTTTTTACCTTGTTACAGATAGTGGTAGTCTGGCAAGATGGCGTCTGACATGCTCAATAGTAGTGTCTTTGTGCAAAAATAGCTGAAAACTTGCTCTATCCAATGTTTTTGTGCTCCCTGTATCTGCTGTGTTGTTTGTGGTGAAAAAATAGGAGACATTATTTTAAGAGCTTTTTCCGTGTGTGTGTGTGTGTGTGTGTATGTAAAAATTCAGATATGAATAAAATATATCTGTAAACACAATATAAATAAAAGAAAAGACAAAAGGAGAAACTTTTCTATACCAACATGTTTCATGCCTTCAGGAACGTCATCGAGGTAAATGTGAAGATTTTATATCATGCCATGTATCTATACACTGAAATAATGTGGTGGAAAAATGTTAAATTTTCAAATTGTGGATTTGAGAACATTCTAAAATATTCATAAATTTTTCTGTGTAAGGAAAGGTTACACAGGAACTTTAAGATTATTTTAGGGTTTTTCAAATACAAAATTTTGAAAATATTTTTCTTTCAAGTTACTTCTGCATATAAATACAAATTATGAAATAAAATCACCATTTAGCTTGATAATGTTCCTTAAAGGATGAAATGCATTGGTATAAAGTTTTCCTTCTGTCACTTCTTATACATATATATATATATATATATATATATATAAGAAATATACTCTTAAGGTGTGCTATATTTATGAGATAAAGTGCTCAATATCAGAGATAGAGTGTGTGTAAATATAAAAGTGAACATTAAAGTCAACACTTAGAGGCAACAGGCCATTTCATGCTAGACGCAATCCTCAGGACACAAGTGTTTTTTTTTTTTCTCGGCTATTTATATACAGGGGTCAGTGGTGCATTTTGGGTAGTCTATTTTGGCAGTTATTTTGCCAAAAGTTGTTTATTTGGGTTAGATTATTTTGCTTGATTTTATTTATTTTTTCTATTATTTTTTATTTATATTTTTATTTATTTTAATCATTGTTTTATTAATGTAGTAAAAATTTGTTTGTATCACTTATTTAATAGTTTTGTTTTGGTTTGGGAAGATAAAGCTATTTATTCAATTTTGGGATTGATTGCTGTAGTTTATTCTAACTATTATTTTGGCAGGAGCAGATTTTTATTTGTTTATTACTTCATTTATTTATTTGGATTGATTATCTTTACATGTTTTTTCTAACAGTTAATTTATCGGGATCGGTTTGTTAGTTTGTTTATTTACTTTATTTATTTGGATTAATTTACATTAATTTATTTTACTTTTTTAATATTTATTTATTATACTGTATATTTTTATTTACTCTTTTCGGTTTTCGATTTTTAAGTAACGTAGTATATTTTTTTTATTGTTATATAACAGTTATAGCTATGTTTTTCATCTGATTTTTCTTTGATTTTTATAGTTTAATTAATATTTTGGTCATAATGGTTTCTTAATTTGTTTATTATTTACTTTATTTATTTGGGTTCATTGATTTTGTTTTTCATTTTTTATTTATTTATTTTATTTCGTCTCTTCTAACAGGTGTGATTTGGTAATTTGTTTGGGTTGATTTATTTTAGTTATTTTATTGTCATTTTGTTTAATTTTTATTTTATATATATATATATATATATATATATATATATATATAGAGAGAGAGAGAGAGAGAGAGAGAGATAAAAGGTTCTATTATATTTTTGCCTGAGCAAGTGGCCTGAATGTAGATTGGAAGTTGACAGATCTTTGTTTGGGTGGAGAAAAAAATAATATATAACAGATTATTGCTTTGCAGATTTTGTGAAGAATCAAAGATTCAAAGACTCAAAATTTTACCATTAATGGCATCAAATCGCCATGTATCTATGCTCCTGTTTAATATTATTGGTTCTTAAATTTGTATTAAATTGAAAACACCTTTCCCTTATTAAGGTTTGAATTTTTCCATAGAAAATACAAATTTAAAGATGTTCAGTTTAAATGCCATAAATGTGTTAGGAGTAAACATATTGTTCTAATGTTACTGGATACATAACTATAACAGCGCTAATACATAGAGATATGAAAAGGGTACTGGAGCCAAAAACTGATTCCTAAAATGAGTTTTCTGACATATGGTCATTGAAATACTCATTCTGGAAAGTGGGTTCAAATGAAAGAGTTTCAGCACTCTTTCTTGTTGTATATGAAAGAGAGACATATACATACATATATTTAGGCAGCATCTCTTCAGTCAAGCAGGTTTTGTTGAATAACCAGGACATATTATGTCTATTTATTCTTATTTCAATCCTCTCAAATTCTCGGATCAACTTCTTAATGTTGTTATTAAATTCATTAAGGAAGGCATTGTAGTTTTTTCATTTCTTTTATTTTACCCAAGTAGTTTCAATCTCTGACAAAAAAGTGAATATGTTGGTTTCCCTACAATATTCCATAGCCCAACATTTAAAGGAACATTCCTGCCCAATATAGAGAAATACTAATTGACAATACAAGTATACTCCACCATGAAAATAAAAAACAAAACCTTCAAATTCTTGAAGCCCTCTATATAAGAAACATACAAACAACCCTAAATAAGATTAATTATGAGTATAGCAACAATGTTTTAAAATGTCTATAACAATAATGTTTTAAAATACTTAAATTGTAATTCTAAAAAAAATTACAACTGTAGAAGTTACCTCCCTTAGATAAGATAATAGCTTTAGCAGTTAATTTTGAACAGAGCACATTTCATATGTTTTTATAATTATAACAGAGCACATTTCATATACATTTACAAAAAATTCACAACTATTAATTATATTGATTTTTTTGTCTTAGCAATTCACCCCTGAAAATGATCTCAGATGAGATTGAAAGTACTTGGAGAAATAAAAGAAATGAAAAAAACTATAGTGCTTTCCTTAATGAATTTAGTAACAACATTAATAAGTTGATCCAAGAATTTACAAATAAATAAACATAATATGCCCATATTATTCAATCAAGCATGCTTGAATATATATATATATATATATATATATAAGTGAACATTGAAGTCAACACTTAGAGGCAACAGGCTCTTTCATGCTAGACGCAATCATCAGGCCACCAATTGTGTCTAGCATGAAGCAGCCTGTCACCTCTAAATGTTAACTTCAATGTTCACTTTTATATTTACACACGCTCTGTCTCTAATATTGAGCACTTTATCCCATGAATATAGCACACCTTAAGACTATATTTATATATATATTACACACACAGATACACAGACATGTTTCATTGAATAATATAGACATATTATGTTTATTTTTATATTGATCCTTTCCAGGTCTCTAATCAGTTTCTTGATGTTCAGATGAAATTCATCAAGGAAGGCACTGTAGTTATTTTCCTACGCAAGTACTTTCGATTTCCGCCAAGATCAACTCCAGGGATAAAATACAAAGACATACTTATTGTAACTGATAAAATCTGCAATCCATTGTGATGGTGATTTTTAAAAAATCCCTGAGAAGGATCTTGGAGGAGATCAAAAATACTTGCATAGGAAAAAACTATGGTGCCTTCCATGAATTTAACATAAAGAAATCGATTAGAGAACTAGAAAAGATCAATGTAAAAATAGACAGAATATGTCTATATTATTCAATGAAACATATTTGAATGAAGATATGTATATATATATATATATATATATATATATATATATATATATATATATTTACTAATTTAAAAATATGGTCCTATTGCTACACAGGAATTTCAAAAATCACTTTAGAATGAAACAGTACTAAGAATTTTAATTTAATTCTAAAATTAAATTTAGAGTTTTTAGTTTCTGTTTTCAAAACATGGCAGTTGCTGTGTAGAGATGGGACCATATTTTTAAATTAGCAAATTTATAATCTTTATGCTCTGCAGAATTGTATTGAACATTTTTTTTAAAAATAAAAATAAGAACACCGGATTATAAATCTTACTGTTCTTTCTCATTATTTTAATTATATATATATATATATATATATATATATATTCTCAGACATAGTATATCTGTAGAAGTGACAAAATGAATGAAGAGACAAGAGGAAAACTATACTTAGTTTTCAGCCAAGACATTTTGTCATCTAACGGACTTTATCAAGGCAAATATGATGGTTTTATTTTGCATCAAGTATATATTTGACAGTCAAAATTTTTAAATTTAACTCATTTAATTCATCAGGTTAACAGAAAAATTTAGAACCTAGCTTATGACATATCATATTCGAAAGGGAATTTTTAACTGGTTAACTGAAATGTCTAGACATTTAGACCTTAGATAACATCATATGGCATCTTTGAAAGGGAACTTTTAAATTTAAAAATGCACATAAATATTCATCAGTGAGTATAGTTTTCCTCATCTTTTCATTCATATATGTGTGTGTGTATATATATATATATATATATATATATATATATATATATATTACACATAAATTAGAGCTTTCAAAATTGCCCTTCACAAACTTTGATTTGTTCATGAATGTTGCTGCTGATGGCTTAACAATTAATATCCATCATGAAGTTTTTGCAACAACCAGGTTAACAAATGTGATTTTAATGACAACACTTCACTCGACTTTTGGACTTTTCAAATAAGTTTGAATCGTGACCATCAATTTCTGAAATGAATGAGAGAAAATAAAAAAGTCAGGACATCTATGCCAAATATTTTCTACATTTTGGCAAAGTTTAACAAATGTAACCACCAAAAGAAAGATGGTGTCAAAAGGACAGTTTTTCTCTCGACACTCCTATCATTGTATATTCCTTCAACAATTTTTATTGTTATAAAAAACTATTTTTAGAATTTTAATAAAACCCAAACATATGAATTTCTTTTTTTTTTCCCCAATTGACAACAAAAATGTTAAGACATTATTCATTTATTGTTTATTTACATGATTTTATATTTACAAAATTATACAAATATCTGAAGCAAAAATAATGCAATTTTTACTATTTACCATTTTATAAAGAAATGGGCTACAAAAACAAAATTCTAAAATAGCTTTTTAAAACAATAAAAATTACCAAGGTGATAAACAGTAATAATGGAAAAAGAAAAAAATGTCCCTTTGACACACTATATTTTTTTAGGGTAAGTTTCTTAAACTTTGCTCGTTTTCCTTCAGAATGTCATATATACTCATGTATAAAGCAAGAAATATCTGACAAAAAAACAAAATCAATGATAATCAATATGTGAAATTGGCTTATAGTCAAGGTCAATATTTTACCAATTTTCCACAAACTCAACATCAATGTATAAAAAAAAAAAAAAAAAAACTGTCAAAATATCTGGAGAGATTGCTTTACAATGAAACACTGTCTTTTTGGATTTTAGAAGCATTTTACAGAATATTTTTAATACTAACAATCTTTTTACACTATTTACATTATTTGGACTGTTGTCCTCATCTTTATTATCATATCCACAACATTTTGGCCATTGTACACTATTATGTTGTTACAATACATCATCTCAGAAATATAGACAGATACTTACAATTTTTATTGATGCTTTAATTTCTTTCAACATGTGAATGGCCAATTCCCTAATTAATTTTCATTTATTAAATGTGCCAATCAATTTTTATCTATATTCAGATGCTCTGTTATTATTGATTTACCCGGAAGTCAAACCTACTAAAAGGTTGCTATAATATTAATTATATAGTCACTATTTGGTAATGTGTCAAAACTTGATACTGTTTATTGCTTTAAGGAATTGCCAGAATATAATGTGTCGATTAGCTACTCTGGCTTATACATAAGTTTGGATTTTTCCTTGTTTATTAGACATAAAATGTGTGGGGGCTTATATTTCAATTGGTTTATTCAAGAGTACATGTTCTGCTGTACAATCAAATGTGGTGGTGGCCATTACCTACTCAATTTTAATTTTACAAGCCAGCAGTCAAATTTAAATATTTGACAGAAAATCATTTGGGGCAAACCCCACCTTCACACAAGCGGAAACATTTTCCATATAAGAAAAATAAACACTGACTAATTTAAGCTAAGTTAGGGTTAAAGCAATCTACTCAAAATATACAAATAAAACATTCAAACAGCTTGCTTATGGTAGTCACTTTGATGTGTGGTCTCCAAATAATTTTAAAAAATGATTTGACCATATGTTCCAATTTTGAAACATTTGATGAGAAGTAGATCACAAGTGTTAAAAATCATTCACATCAACTTGATTATGTTATTTTGATGTGTAGCTTCCATGTATTAGATAAAAACATAAAGGTAATATTATATTGGGATGTTTTAGACATAGCTTAGACATGGTCCATCCAGTCAGAATTGAACTCATTATTCAATCGTCATTTTTTCTAGAAAGACAAGAATGTTAACCATTAGATCATGAGGTACCCAAACATGTAACATTGTATAATGCCAACAAAATATCCTAATTGAGCACTGAAAATCATTTGCAACAGTTTCATTATATTAGTCACATTAATGTGTGGCTTCCATGTAAAGGATAAAATGATAGATGCAACATTATATGATGTCAACAAAACATCCTTGCAACAGTTAAGTTACATTAATGTGTGGCTTCCATGTATTAAATAAAACCATACATGCAACATTATGTGATGTCAACAAAACATGAAGAAGGTCAGAGAGCACAACAGCTGAAACACTGTGATGATAATAATAATAATAAAGATGAGGACATTCGTCTGAATGCAAATAATGTAAATGAAGCAAATGCATTTGTAACATGTTTAGAGCTTATAAGTTTGCATCAACAATCACTAACTTCTTTGAAACAATAGCAACAAATTAGTTTGATAAACCAGGAATAATCAGCTTACATAATTTAAAATTACATCCAGAATAACAGTCTCCATGTGCCGTCTTTCTTCAGCACATTAGCAATTATGGACCTGCAATCTGGAGCTTCCTGTTTTGGTTCATTTCAGCACGACTTGCTCTTTCAATTAATCAATTAATTTTTAGTTAATTAATCCTAATCTGGAGAACAAAAATCTTTTTGGATTAATGATGGTCAACACAGATAAGAATTAGTCAACATTTACTTACTGATGAGTTTGTTTCCAATCTGCGCGGCAGGAACATTAGAACCCTCTAATTCCCTCAAGACAGAACGGTCAAAGGTAAGGGCAACAGCACGAAAGAAAAATTCATTGACATTTTCACCTGAAAAATTTTTTTAAAAAAATACCACAAACAGGATTTATTAAACATCCAATCTTTCAATTTAATCATTGCATATTTAACATATAAGATTTCTTAAATATGTCAAAAATTTCATTCAATCAAGTCAGATATTTAAAAACGTATTTATTAAACAAATCTGCTTGAAAGTTAAATCATTTTAATCATTACATATACACTAGTGTTCAAGACTTTTGGGACACCTTGGTAAATTAATTACTTTTGTTAATATTATTCTAAAGTACAATACAGATTGGATCTGTGGGTGGTAAAGAAACAAAAATACATCTGTGCAATCATTTGAAATAAGGATTAGCTAGAATTATTCAGATAGGTTTAGTTTATTTTGTTTTACGGCATATCAACCTCAACGGGTTATTTAATGCCGACAACGTTTCTAGGATAGATTCGTATAAATAGAATATGTATTCTTTGGTTTAGAATGATTTGGTTTATTTTGTTTTATGGTATATCAACCTCAGTGGGTTATTTAATGTCGACAAAACTTTTTATTGCTGGTAATCGATTATTCAGATAAGAGCAGTCATCATCATCAGAGCTGTTACATAGAGCCTCGAGGTGTCCCACATTGGCCCAATAGTATGAAGTTCTTTGTGGTCAAATGGTCAAATCTTTCAACTCAAGCTGTTGTTAGGGGCACTTCAGTGTGATGAAATGGTCAGCAAGCTTGTCTCACTAGGTCAGTTATGACCGAGTATTTAATTTGATCCTTACTGGGTGCTCCATACTCTCAGCCTTGTGCCACATCTAAGCTACACTTAGTAAATTTCCTAGTACTTACCTTGTATAGATGTTCACTCCTATCAAGAAAAGTTGAAATTAATATTAAGTTCAAGCCCTAGGGGGCCATCCTCCCCAGACAATACTTCTCCTTAGGGAGGAGGCTGGAGTCATTACCCAGTGACTGGGGCATCTCCAAAAAAGGGAAATTACCCAGGAGGATTGAGCAGTTCTTCCATGGTATTGCAATTGAATCTCAACCATGTGTCTCACATTCAGTAGCAACTTAGGTGCTCTGAAAAATCCACTTTCATTGGTGCAATAGTTTTGCATGGCCTTTTATCCAGCTTCAAGCAACTTAAAGTAGTGATCTTCTGTTAGATGTCACCTATGAAGAGGCAACAACATATTTTCCAATCCTCAACGTCTACAGACACTAGTGATAAAAGCATACTGATAAAAAAAATCTTAACTTCTAAATAAAATAATGGAGTATAATCATTTTATGTAGTTGTCCCTAAACTTTTACATGCCAGTGTATAAAGGCAAGGATTTATTGACTTTTAACACTCTGCATTATTCACTGTTATCTCCACTGTATTGTTTTTCAAAGCTCTTTTAATGCACTACTTAATTCCAATCAGTCATTTTCTGTTGTCATAGCAGGATAAGACAACACAACTGTAAAATTCAAATGTGCTATCATCTTGAATGACAGAATAATATTTTTGCTTTGCAAACAAAATCACCTCTAGAATGTTAAAGGTTAAACAAATACGTTGTGATAGCCATTTATTCTAATTCTTCCATATCTAGTGACATAGCAAATTGTAATGGTAGAAAAAAGAAAAGGAAACAATAACCATTAGTGTATTTTAGTACTGACTACATTTCAATATGTGGTAAGTACCCTGGGGGAGTCATGAACTGTTTAATTTGAACAAAAAATTGCACTACTTGACTACCTCTCACCCATTGTTCATTGAGATTAGTTTTTATTTGTCGGTCGTCATGGAAACACTTGTGGTGTTCTTTGCTTTTGTCTTTCAGAACTAGTATTTAATATGATGACGTGAGTGTGGTTTGGTTTGTTTTACAGCATATCAACCTCAATGGGTCATTTAATGCTGACAATTTTTTTTTTCTGGTAATATTTTTGTTTTGTCAAAAACCTATTTCTGTTAATATTTTTTCATCAAAAATGTATTCCTGGTAATAATTTTTACGAAGTATTTCCGCTATTAAAACCTATTTTTACGCTTTTATAATGCTTTTTACCTCAGTTTCGGGATTAACTATTTGCCCATAGCTGGGACCCTAACAGGTACTAGCACCACGGGTTAGGACGGACCTGGTAACACCAGCAATTAAGAGGAGGTTCCACACTCCTCAAAACCTCCTGATCAAAGGCCTTGCTGTTGGACGTAGTTTATCATCTTACCCAGCAACGTGAGTGTGGATGACGTTGATCTTTCTAAGATACTGGTTTTTCATACAGTGTGTGTTTTTTTTGATCAAACAAAAGTTTGAGAAGGAAGCTTTTCATTTAACCTTAGTGTTACTCGGTCGGCAGTGAGATGACATTCATGAGTTTATCTAATTTATGATAGTTATATTAACAATGATCAAGCAATTCAATCAGTAAAGTTTAAAAGACAAACGGTTCATGCGAGAGCAGTCTTTGGCAACCATCTTTTTACCCTCTTTTTGGGAAATTCTCTTCCGATTGTCCTGTGAACTTAGCCTGCCTCTTCTATAATATGCTTTAGTGTGCATTTTATCTGGTGCAACCATATTAGGACACTAGTGGTTCTTTTCTCGCATGGATGATCATGACTCTCCATGAATTCCTATACTTTGGAGCTGTAAGCAATGTTTATTCCCTATCTCTCACAGTATCTGTTCTGATATCCATTTACACAAGCTCACTCAGTGTTTCTCCTCTGCCCCTCTCACTTTTAGCATGTCCTTTGAGTGTCAAATTCTTGAAGCCCTCTTTCCTCATTATGTATCCAAAAAATTTCAACTGTCTTTGTCTGATTCTAAGTACAAGTGTTCTTATGGGTATCTTTCTATATTTCTGAGATGAGGTATTATGTATATTATTTACATTATTCAGACTATGAGGTACACTATTTACATTATTCACTGAAATGTTGTAATAAATATGGCGACAAAGACGAGGACAATAGTTTGAATAATGTAAATAAGTGTTCTTTTTGTTCGCACTTTCTTCAAAACTTCATCTTTATAAAAAAAAAGAAAATTCACCCCAAGGAAGGAGATAATATCACTAAGACGCAAGGGGTTACTGGGAGTGAAAGAGAATGTGAAACTGGAAACCAAATCCTAAACAAGAACAAGGGATAAACCACTACTCCTGTTCAAAAGACCGAGAAGAGTGTGAACCAAACAATAAGCAAACCTGTCTAATCCTATTTTTGCTCACATATTCTGTCTATGGAATTCTCATCATCCTTCTGTAGAACCATATATTTGATGCCTCAAGTCACCTCTTCATCTGCAATGAAATGGTCTAGAATTCTCTGCCATATAGGATTAAAATTACAGTTCAGCATGCTTTTGTTTCTAACGACATTTTCCTATTTCTTAATACTTTGTTTAGCTTTTGTAAGACATCTGTCACATTTCAATGCACCTTTGGATTTCAGTGTCACATTTTCCATCATCTGTTAAAACACTTCCCAGATATTTCAATTGTTGCAATTTACTATCGCCAATTCATCATTAACACCCTGGACTCTTCCTCTTGCTGCCAACTATACATTCTGCCTTCTCACAAGTCCTTTCGTCTCATTTTACTTTACAATCTTCTGCAGGAGTTCCTGCAGTTTTCTTCCAGTGTAACCTGCATGTCTTATGTTGTTCATTCTGACAGGATTTCTAATTCTGTACTTTCTTGATTTTCAGGTCTTCAATTTGTGGCTTGTATCTTGAACTGTCCCACTTGCTAATGACTGTAAACTGTCTGCTTATAACTGATAGTTAGTCCTTTCTTCTTGCTGTCTTTTTATATGGCAACTGAAGTTTAAGGGGAATAATGTATGTCACCTGCATGTTTGTTTTAGTAGCACAAGAGATATTGTAAAAGTCAAGATGTTAAAGATGAATGCTGGGGATGAACATGCATGCAAAGACCTGATGAAAATCGTTAAAAAAGTTTAAAAACGTTAAAAAAAAAAACGTTAAAAAAAATAAACGTTAAAAAAAATAAACGTTAAAAAAAAATAAACATTAAAAAAGTTAAAAATTAAAAAAATAAGAAGGAAAAAAAATAAGAAATTAAAAAAATAAAAAAAATTATGAGATGTTCAGTACATCAGCAGCAGATTGGTTGCAGAAATAATTTCCTTTGAGAATGATTTTTATGCTAATCTTGCTTGTAAATTGAAAACTGACAAAAATTCATGTTCAACATTGTGATTCTCAACATGGGCAGTAATGTCCGTTTGGAAGTTATCCCAACAATCAAGGAAGGCATTAAGTGGTTGAGGCTATTACGTGAGGGGGTAGCATAATTTAACATGGGGTTCCTCAACCCAGGCAATATCATCTATCACGGCTATTTCAACTGTTGGGTGGACAAAGAGCAACTGAACAGAAAATTTATGGTTGACTGGAAATTTTGGTGGGTGATATAGGATTCTAAGCATTAAAATGGTATTTCAACAAATGCTACCCCGCCCCCACCAAAAAAATATTCAAATATGCAAAGAACCTGTATAAAAAAAAAAAAAAAGACAGGAGGCTATTTGGGAATAACTGGTCTACATTACTAGATAAAATATAAATATACCCTGAAACAACAGATATTTTGACATTTTCTATAGTTTTGAGAAGGTTCATTAACATTTAAATAGTTCTTCAGACAAAATGAACCTTTTTTTTTCCAATATAAATCAGATGAGGAAAAAAAGATTCAAGAACAAAAAATATTCACTGAATTTTTAATTAGTTGTTAGCAATGCACATTCTTTTTCCTTTTATTCTATTTGTATTTTATTTTGATTGACATATCTTACTTTATTTCATTTGTTTTTTTTCATTTAATTATGGAAAAAAATTTGTTTAATTTTTTGTTAAGACTTGCAACCCTGACCCTAACCATAAAACTAAATTATATCTATAGTTTTCAATGGTCAAGTTTGCTTTTGTTTGTTCTTTATCAGCCTTATTTGTTACCTCCCTTTGATATTTTTTTACTACTTGATTAAGTCAGTTTATGAACCAGTAACAAACTTTTACCAAACAATTTGTGTATGCTTTTGAATATTTACTATGAGGGTGGTGGAAAAATCTTTCCCTGTGAAAGTGGGCGATGGTTCAAAAAAAATGTTTCAAAACCCTGATTTAACAGGTCATGAAAACGATTCAACTGATCAAAAGGATTTTAATAAGATACATTTTATAGACTTTTATGTGTTTATCTTTTTGCCAATATTTTAAAATTTTTAGATCTATCACAAATATTTAGATTCAATTGCAAAGTGTTTATGCAAGCAAAAGTCTAGCAAATCCTCTGGTCTGATATGGTGATTGTGATTTGTTTATTTCTGCCAAAGGTTACATCCAATGACTGGCACTGCTATAACATGAAAACAGGTAAACATATGGCATTAGTTCCGCAAAATTTAACAGTGCAGTTTTAACAAAGTAGATTAAAAGATTAAGAGCCACTTCTATTGAGCAATGTGTACTTGGCACTGCTTTAATTTTTAAAAAAAAAAAAAAAAAAAAAGAAAAAAAAGAAAAAAAAGTCATTAATCATTAGTCATTAAATCTGCTCCATTTACCAGTGCAATTTTAACATATGTTCAAAGTTCTGCTAGAGTAAAAATTAAGAATGACTTTTTCGTGATGCCAACGAATATTTGTTATCACCTTCGTAATGCTCGTTATAGTAGAGACTTTGTAATCACAGTTACAACTATTGTATGCTGTTAAACAATAATGATGTCAGACGCCTTCAAATAACACTCGCACCAATAGTTCTTGCTCGATAATACTTACTCAAATAGTAATCCGTATAGTAATCCGAATAGAGAAATAGTATAGTAAATAGAGTAGAAAATAGTGATCCACATACTAATAGAGTATAGAGGAGGAATAGCGACCTTTTAGACGTCACGTAACTTCCTATATATGTGTTTCCTCTATGGTCATGTAGTCTAGTTAATTCAACAATGGGATCGCCTGTGTTTGCTCTCTGGTGATCTATGTTCAAACTCAAATGTTGACAGCAATGCTTTATTCCCATATAACACCCCCCCCTTTGTGATGACTCCCTCTGGAGTCTATATTTCTTCAGCTTCAGTTCAATATTCAAATGTACCGTTACTGTTCATTTTCTTTTACTGTACCTCCTTGGTTTACTAATTTCTGGTGGCATGGGTACGTCAAACATGTCATAAAATATTTCCATCAGCACCTCTTTATGTGGACTTACTAAATCAGTGAATCTCAATTTTAATTGATTAAGGTGTCACTTATGTTCCCACCTTTGTCCCTGTGCCATGTATGTCATTTTGCCGATCCATTTTTTTATAACGCCATCTTCCCAGTTTTTTTTTTCCACTCCACATTGGTACATTTAAAAAAAAAAAACAAAAAAAACACACACTTTATCACGAAGTTTAAAATATTTATTTATATTATTTTGATTACTTGATGTTCTTGTCTTCCATTCTGGTAGTAATTTGTTAAATACAGACTTAATCTTCCTAGCAAACATCAACTCTGCAGGTGACATTCCAGACACATTGTTTGAGTTTGGTGTTATTCTGTAAACACTCAAAAATTGTAGTATTATTTCAGCTGACTCCTCTCCCTCAGATTTTTTTACTGCCCTTTTAAAAGTATCGACAAACCATTCCACTCGTGCGTTTGAATTTGGGTGATAAGGAGATGTTGTAATATGTTCTATGGCTAATGATTTGCAAAAAAAAAAAAAAACTTAAATTCACTAGACGTGAATTGAGTCCTATTATCTGAAATGATAAGAGTCAGGAACACTGAACCTCGCAAAAATCTCATGTAGGAAATTTATCATTAACATGGAAGTCTGTCTTCTACATTTTAATATTTCTGGCCATTTAGTGTAACTATCAACTACCAATAGATATTATGCTCTGTTTACTGGTCCTGTAAAGTCTATATGCATTCTGGACCATAGCATATCAGTTTTCAGCCAAGGTTAAATTTTGATAGACAATGATTACACTGTCAGAGCACAACCTCTGCATGATTTCACTAAATTTTCAATATCTTGATCCATTTTTGGCCAGTAGGTATAAAACCTCATTAAAGATTTCATTCTAGAAATTCCTAGATGTCCGATGTGAAATTACTTTAGCATACGTTTTTGCTTGTTGTAAAAACATAACAATGCTGGTATCACGATTCTTTCTGTGCACCTAAGTACATCATTACATAATGAAAATGCATTATTTACAGTAATATTTTTCCTTTAAATCTTAATTGCTTCTTAATTTTAATTATAAAGTCATCTTATTTCTGCCAATGTTATGGGCAGTTCTCTTACAGTATTGTAGAATACATAATTAATTTCATTTTCAGCCCTTATCACTGCAATTACTATGTCTCCAAGAGGTTCACAGAATCTTGGTATTAGTCTAGATACTCTGCCTGCATAACTTAATTTTTTGGATGTTAGAAACTCCATTTTATAATTATAGTTCAGTATGATATTTCCCCAGCACTGCAGTCTATTCACTGTGTGGGGACACCCTTTTTTGATCCATATATGGACAATAATGGATGATGGTCTGTCTGTAGTATGAATTCCCTACCATGTATGAATTTGTGAAACTTTTTCATAGCAAATATGATTGCCAATGCTTCCTTTCAATCTGGCTGTAGCTTTTTCAGCTGGAATCAATGATCATGAAGCATGAGCTATTGGCTTAGTTGTTCCGTTCTCATATTTGTGTAGTATCACTGCTCTGATACTTGAATCACTAGCATCTGATGCAACCACAATATTTAATTTAGGGTCAAAATGAGCTAGTGACAAATCCGATGTTAAGACTTCCTTGATCTCTTCAAAAACACTTTGACATTTATCTGTCCAATTCAATTTCACATCTTTCTTTAGCAGGTTATTCTTGGGTGCTCTTAATTCGTACATATTAAGTATATATGCATGATAGTAGTTAGCAAACCCTAAAAATGCTTGTAACTTTGTTACATCTTTTGGAATGAGCATGTCCTTTATCATGCTCACCCTTGAAGGATCCAGTCATCTACTGTTTTCCTTCACTGATCTTAAAACCATATTCCTTAATTCTCTCAAATACTTTCTTTACATTTTCTGCTTTGGTTCTTACACACTGGACTTTGTAATAGTTATGTTGTTTTAAACTTTCATTTAATCCTGGTGAAAAATCAGAACATACACGGATTTTATTATTTTTTTTTTTTTTTTTTAAAATGTAGATTGTTGGTGATGCCCATTCGGAATAGCCTATTTTTGAGATCACACCTAATTTTTCTTGTCTGTCCAATTCATTATTAACTGAATCCAAAGCTACAAAAGGTACACACCTTTTTTTTTTTTTTACTTAAACGTCAGTGTTACATTCTCTTTTAACTCAAACTTAACTTTTGCATTCATACTTGTCCCTAGACCTTCAAAGAAAACTTCTGGAAAAATTTTTTTCTTTTTTTTAAATTTACTGCTTATACCATTTCTTGTTCATATGTTTCTTGAATGCCATTTATGACTTTTGCACGATGTTGTAAGTAGCAGATGATCCCTTTCTTTACACTGTATGGATGGTGAGAATTGAAGTTGAGGTATTGTCCAGTTAATGTTGGCTTGTATACAGATGTCTTGAATTCCTGCTCTCTTCAAGATATTAGTACATCCAGGAAGGCAAGTTTGTTGCCATTTTTTCACTCGATTGTGAACTGTACCGATGATCTTATTGAGTTTATATGGTCCAGAAGTAGCTGGATGTCCTCCTGGTATAGCCAGAGTATGAAGGTGTCATCTACGTATCTCAGTCATAGGGTTGGCTTTAGTGGAGTTGATTCTAATGCCATTTCCTCAAAGTATTCCATATATAGGTTTGTCATTGCTGGTGATAAGAGTGAGCCCATTGCAAAACGCTAATCTTGTCGATATATGTCTGATCCCATTCTGAAGTATGCTAGGCCACAAAAATCTCCTGAGCTGACCAAGCATAGAAATGAATACAATATAGGAACTAGTAATAAGGAGGGCTAGAGAAAAGCAATGAACAAAAAAAAAAAAAAAAAAAATTGCAATATAAGCTCTGGTAAAAAATGTATTAATAAAAATTGCAATATGAGCACTGGTAAAAAATGGTTGCTGAGATATTAGGTTTATAAGTCCCAAAAATTCATACACAGATGTCCTCAAGGACACATGGCCCAGTGGATAAAGATGTTGTTTAGATCCAGTGATTGGAGTATTGTGAGTTCAGTACCAGGCCACAGCAGCTTGTAGAGTTGAGTCAAAAGGAAATAATCGAGACATCTGGAAGAGGTATGGCACATGGAACTAGAAATATCTAACCTGGTGGACAAAATAAAGGGTTTGGTTCGAAATTCCAATCAACTGGCAATAAACATGAGGATAACAGTCTGAATAATGCAAGTAATCATATGAGAAATATAGACAGATTTTCAATTCTTATAACATATCTTTATTTAACAGAAAAAATCCCTTATAATAAACTTCAGACTTGCAATGAAAAAATTACATTTTTTAAAAACAGATATTCAGTGTAGATTTCTTGCAACAAATGTGGAAAGGAAATATTTTAAATTAGGTACCAACTCTCTGCAAAAATGTTTTTTTTTTGAGTTTTAAGTTATTTTTTGTAAGGTTCATGACAAACTTTCATGATTGAATTTGAATTTTTTTTTTTTTTTTTTTTCTCAAGTAACATCTTCAGGGA
This sequence comes from Acanthosepion pharaonis, assembly GCA_903632075.3. NCBI lineage: Eukaryota > Metazoa > Mollusca > Cephalopoda > Sepiida > Sepiidae > Acanthosepion > Acanthosepion pharaonis. The sequence continues at coordinate 836,919 of CAHIKZ030002944.1, forward strand.
TTTTTCTTTTATGTAAGTGTAAAAGTAATTTTCTCAAACTTCAAAATCTAGGTAACAATATTTGAAAGCTGAGGTGGAACTAACAAAAAAAAAAAACCCAACATGTATTGCTATTCCATTGATCAACCTCAAACATACTCAAGTGCAACCAGACGACAGCTTGGCTGGAAGCAAAAATCAGCAACTGAATAGCAATCAGTTCTTGACATTTCAAGAAAGCATGCAAAATATCCGTGACAAGAGCACAAGCAATATGACGTACTTCCAAAACTTCATATACAGAAAGAATTGCTAAAAAATGAGATACAAAAAAAGGAAAAAGAGTGCCAATCTGCTGCTGAGAAACAGAGAGTCATTAAGTCAGTCATCAAGCAAGATGATCTTGTCAAGTCTATTAAAGATGTACAACAAGCAATTGTTTGGAAGCAATGAAAGATCAACTTAAATATCTGAAAGTTCTATTCAGTATCAAGATCACCACCAATTGAAGTAAATCTCAGATGGAAGCTGCTCTTTGTAACTACAGGAAAATCAGTTGATTTATCTCGGCCTCTAAGACAAGAAAAAGAAGAAAAGGCACTCAAGGATTACAAGCATTTAAACAACTCTAGATGTTATGATGAAGAACCACCTCAGGTGACCTTCAGTTACAAGCACCAAGGCCAATGGGTTGCAGTATATTATGACTCCAAATTATACATTGGCCATGTCGGTGATATTGCATCTCCATTCAGTGCTGTTATAAAGTTTTTCATTCCAACAAAGAGCAAAAATGATTATTTCCATTAACCTTTGTTAGATGATATTGCACAAGTAGAATCAACATTTGTTTTCAGATAGGACTTTGATGTGATGCCAGTGTTCTAGAAGTATTCACCATATTGGAGGCTTATAAGGAAATTTAGTCAGCAAATCACCATTTGAAGAGAAAGTGCAAGGGAATCATTCACAAGGTCCAGAAAGTCTTTTCTCTCAGTTTAAAATTGAAGAACTTTAAAGCACTATTATGAAGTATTTGTTTGCCTTTTGTAAAACAAATTTCCAAGTTTTGTAGTCATTACTCTTCTGTTTTTGAAGAGTTGAAAATGACAAAATTTCATAAAATATGATACGTCTATTACAAAAAGTATTAATATGACAATGAAACAAGCTATTTCATTGAATTATTCACCCCAATATTAGTAAAGTTTTGAATGTTCAGGTATATAACTCCAGTGGATACTTTTTTATGACAAATTCATCAATATGGTATATTTAGCTGTTTTTGCCCAACTGTCAATTTACATATCTGGTTGTTTTATGTAGTGTAAATATAGTTTTTTTTTTTTTTTTTTTTTATTAATGTACTACTGAAAAAAAAAAAAAAAGAATTAGCTTTTATCCCTGTTGTGTTATGAAGTACAGGAAAGAAGTTGCAAGACATTAACTGTTGTAATCAAACTTCTATAATCAGTGAAAAAAGCCATTCTGTGTCATATTTATAATTTTGTTTTTGAAAAACTTTTACCAATGTTTAGGCTGGTCTGATCTAAGAATTATTGATTCCATTAGCATTATCTTTCTTTTACTTCAAGACTATCAATATAACATTACATTTAGAATGATTTTTAACTTGTTTAAAAGCCTGCATCTTCAGTCCTACACAGTTAAAATATACTTTTTGTCCAATACCACAGATTTTTATGAACTTTTGTCATAACTTATTAACTGAACTACCAAGATAAATTTGGTACCATGATATATTAGAGGTGGGTAATCTATTTTCATGGAGAGTCATATCATTGCTGGCCATTTGTAAAGCAGGTGCCATAACGACAATAAGTAGACAGGAACAATAGGAATAACAATCAAATTTTTGCATGTTATTTATATATTTATTTGCTTCAATATCTGTCGATATTTCTGAGATGAGGTATGATGAACACTATTTACATTATTTGGACTACTGTCCTCATCTTTGTCGCCATATTTATCAACGTTTCGGCCTTTCAGTATCTGTATATTTCTGAGATGAGGTATTATGTACACTATTTACATTATTTGGACTATTCTCCTCATCTTTGTCGCCATGTTTATCACAATGTTTTGGCTATTGTATGCTACAGCCTTCTTCAGGTGATTGGAATGTCGAACTGAACCCTTTATTTCACTCACTGGGGTAGACTATTCTAGTTCCATGTTCTCAAGGACACATGGCACAGTGGATAAAGGCTTTAGTTAGATCCAGTGACAGGACCCAAAGAGTGTGAGTTCAATACCCAGTTAAGGTGGTGGAGAACTTTGAGAAGGGAATTAACAGGAGATAACTGATATCCTTTAAACATGGCACGTGGAACTAGTACAGTCTACCCCAGTAAGTGAAAGAAAGGGTTCAGTTCAACATTTCAACCACCTGAAGAAGGCCAGAGTGTACAACGGTCGAAATGTTGTGATAAATATGGCGACAAATATGAGGATGATAATCTGCATAATGTAAATAGTGTATTTATTTGCTTATTAGTCAAATTTTATGAACAGAATCTGCACAAATGTTCAAGAAATCAGGTTAATAAATTTTCTACTGTCAATTTCAATCTCCAGTTAAGGAATGACTACAAAACACTTTCCCCCCTCCCCAATTTAAAGCCAGAAGCACACAAATGCATGCTGGGATTTTTTCCTAGCCAATAAAATAGGCTGGTTCTTGGTTTCATCTGTCTCAGTCTGACGTTTCAGGCAGTTTGGGCTGACTTGTCATACTCTCCGTCTTCAGGCAAAGAGGAACCCAGACAAGGTTATACCGAAGGGCAGAGTCACACCGGGGGAGATAGACAAGCCCAGCCCCATATATGCAGGGTCTATGGCAAATTTTTGCCCAGGCTTATGGGCTCAGGATCGCCCCACATAAAAATGGCATTGTGCCAAATCCTGCCTCAGTCTCAAAGTCAGAATGCTTTATTTGTTTATACCAATTTTATCTTGTGTGTCTTGTTTGTGAACTTTTTGTCATATTTTGCTGCTTTGCCTTATTACTGTGAATTTGCCTTGAATATATTGTTTGCTTGCTTTATATTATTTTTTCTTGCCCTGTTCTTTTCTTTTTCTTGTTGTTTATTGCAAACTTTGTCAGTTCGGTTATTTATTTTACATTTAATCATTACGACTTCCTCTACATCTATTAATGAGATTGTGTATATTAATGAGATTTCTACATATGAGGAAAATACTTTTCAATAATAAAAAAAATTCTCAATAAATCTCATGAAATATTTATAGCAAAGCACAGAAATGGTATCCTAGGTATACACAGGCACCTAGATCCCTACATCCATTTAATCTGTGCCAATGATCAAGTATTATTAACAGAAGTATATTATGGGATCTAAGGGCCACTGTAAGAGTACATAATACAATATATTGATTTTTATAGAAATTGAGTTTCCTGACAATTGGGGTTTGTTATTAAATATTTATGGTTGACATCTTTGTTGTCTTTATTCCAGTTTTGAATAGATTAATATTTCATGCAACCAAATAAAAATACCAAAATTTATTAACATTTAGCACTCTTTATCATTTATAAATATTACTTCCCCTTTTAATGTATACAGAATCCCTTCAAAATATGTTTTATATATTAATTCTATATATTTGAAATTGCAGTAGGCTGGCTCTCAATTTCAGTCAAGATTGTTTTAGGTGTTGCTATAGAAGGATATGACTACACAACCAAGAAATTCAAATTGCATTGGCAGAAGTAACATTTTGCTTGGCAAAAATAGTCACCTACAGAGTGATAAAGGTTAATAGATATTTAAAAATAATGTTTGTTGTACTCTTGCAAGCAGTGATACGGAGAAGTTTGGTGATGTCTGGGGCCAACTCCTTGATTGTATGCCCGTAAGACTCAAGCACAAAAATCTCCCGAGCTGACCAAGCATAGAAATGAATATGGGAACCAATAATAAGGAGTGCCAGAGAAAAGCGATAATAACAACAAAAATTTCAATATGAGCTCTGGTAAAAAGCATGCAATGATAACAGCAAAAATTGCAATATGAGCACTGGTAAAAATGGTTGCTGAAGACATTAGGTTTATAACACCCAGAAATTCATACACAAATGTCCTCAAGGACACATGGCACAGTGGGTAAAGGTGTTAACTCCAGTGACAGGACCCAAAGAATGCGAGTTCAATACCTGGTTAAGGCAATGGAGAAATTTGAAAGGGGAATTAACAGGAGATAACTGACATCCATTAAACGTGGAACTAGAACCAGTGAGCAAAATAAAGGGTGCAGTTTGACATTCCAACCACCTGAAGAAGGCCAGAGCATACAACGGCCAAAACGTAATAAATATGGCGACAAAGATGAGGACAATAGTTCAAATAATGTAAATAGTGAAATTAAAGACATTGTTTCATTATTTTGAAAGAGTTCTTTAGTATTGTTTGCTTGATAATATTTTGTTTGCGTTTGACTGAGAAGATGGCAACTTCTTTGTAATTAATGCAAATGTCAGTGTGTCACTGTATCAAACATTTTGAACTTTACTCCAAAAGGCCATAGCCCATCATATCATACCATTTTGGAATCAGGCCAACTCTGTGAGCAAATAAAAAACATTCCAGGACAGATCCGGATCCCCAATCCTGAAATTTTGGATTCCCAAGTTTTTATTACTGCGATAGATTTTGCAGATTTTTTACAACAAATTTTTGGTACGATAATTTTTATAACTTGGAAATAAATTTGGGAATAATCAAAATTAATTATGAAATCCAGCAAAAGTCATTCATGAAATAAAAATAATTGTTTGTGCAGAAAGTAAGGATCTACATATATCAAATTGTCTTTAAGTGGCAGAAGTAAAATTATAGTTGAACTTTTAAAAGGTAAGCTCAATAATGCAGCACTTAAATGCAGTGATCAATTTTGAATTCTTCTGAAGTTTAATGTTGCCTATTGCATTTTCTCTTCCCTATTTATTGTGATGAAGGCACAATCAAGAGCCCTCTACAGGAGCTAGCTTAAATGCTGCCCAATAGGGCGGCTTTTAAGCTACTATATGTTTGACTGTGAGAGGTACTTGACATCTGTTGCACTATAACTCCACATCAAGGGATAGAATCAACTTTCACCATCTTTAGTCTGTTACTAATGCTCTTGCCAATTGGCAAATTTCTGATGCTTCCTTGCTGTTGATAAACCTGTACCTTTTGCTAAAAGGTCATCACAGCTAGTAAAGTAGAGACTCAAAGGAAACACAATGAGAGCTATAACTGACTTTTACTAAATAATAACCAAACAGTCACTTTCTCATGGACACAATATGGCTTCCTTCTGTGTTTTCAACAAATATTCGCATAACAACTGCTCTGGCAAACTTTCTTCCTTGATGTCCCGACTACATGAATTTAAGTGTACTACTGGACTGGCACCCCCCCATTTACTGTTGAAATAATTAAATGTAACCGCCAATTCTACTCCAACAGTTTTTTTTCTAGTACTACCTACCTGTGGAACACTCTCCTGTTTACCTGCTTCCCTGATAACTACAATCTTCAAAAATTTAAATGTAATGTCAATTGCCATCTTCTGTCTTGAATCCTGTTTATCTTTTGTCCTTTCCTCAATCCACCCTATTCCGAGTCTTCTCTTTCACTTTGGCTCTCTGTAAGCCCCTGCGTTTTAATGGTATTCCTGCTTTGCAAATTTGGAATGGTATGGACACGCCAACAAAGTTGGAATGGTATGGACACGCCAACAAAGTTGGAATGGTATGGACACGCCAACAAAGTTGGAATGGTATGGACATCATAAAAGCAACAATCTTTCTTCTACTAGCCTACAAGGCACCGTACTAAGCAAAAGAGAAAGACAGGGAGAAAAGTTGGCCGACAATGTCACTGAGTCAACTGAAAGATCATCTACACAGACATTGGCATGCAACTAATATACATGAACTGACGTTCTGGCCATATCCATTTGTAGAATTGAGGAGGAGGATTTTATAATGTTCAAATCTGGTCCACACTCCCTGGTTTCCTGTTTAGGATTGTGTTTCCAGTTCCTCCTCTTGAAGTCTTCCCATTCTCTTTCACTCCCAGTAACCCCTTGCATCTTAGTGGCATTATCACCTTGCTTGGGGTGAAATGATTAAAAACTCAAAGGAGGAATAAGTTAACCTACCTGTTTTTGATGAGACAGCCCAGTATTCAGCTTCTAGTGAATTTGCTAACTTTATGGCTTCTTGCTCGATATTTTCATAGGCAGCAGGTGACTGAAAGATGGGAAATAAACAGAGTAACTACAAAAAAAAAGTTTATTTAAAAAAAAAAACAAAGAAGAAGAAACATCAAGTTGAGCTCTGGATTTCAATTAAAGAATCAGTTTAACAGCTCAGCTAGTTAAATATTAAAACAGACACCAAGAAAAAATGTTCTGGCCACTTTGACCAACTGGCCAAAGATCTAAACACAAAGAATTGGGCTGTCTGAAATCATGAGAGCTTTAGTCAAATTTATTAAACATTTTTTTTTTTTTAAATGTCCAGACAAATCTTCAATACTTAACCATTAAATATATGTTAACTTGAGGGGGAAAAACTGAAGATTCCACATGAGGAAGGTTGGAGAACTCACTGGCCAAAACATATAGAATAATTAAGGGGATCAATATGAAATTCACTGAAGGTGACCCTGATTGACAAGCACTTGATGAAGGTCAGAAGGCCCAATAACTGAAGTGATAACAACAACAAAGATGAGGACAATAGTTTGCATATAAATAATGATAACACCTCATCCCAAAAGTTCAGGTAGAAATGACTACAAAACTGTCATCAAAACAGGGCTGGATCTATTACAAGTACCTCATGAGGTACAGCTTAGCCAATTTTCCGATATCAATTCTTGGATTGCAATTATCCAGTCCTAAAATTTTAACAAGACGAGCACTGATGATGAATCATTCTTTTCACTTGGTTCCTGAAACAGAATTCCAGAACTGAGATTTCGTTCAAGACAAAACACAAATTATTAAAATGCATATTTATTCAAAAGAGAAGTAATCATAACAGAAATGACTTTACGGTCGCGTTTTTCTTTTCTCCAAGCTCAAGGGCATCACAATACAAACCCATTTTCGAGGCCCGTAATGAACAGCTTGTGGGCATTTAAGAAGAACCTTTCTATCAGTGCATAGAAGCATCACAAAGAAGGATGGAAAAGTGCATTAGACTTGAGGGGGGTTACTTTGGAGAAGGAACCATGTAGTTTGTTGTCTGGAATTGAAATAAATTGTTTTTGACACTAGATCTGTTATTTTCTTTTTTTTTTTTTTTAGACAGATCTTCGTAGAGTCAACATTTAAGAGCACAGCACTTATTGCTCTTCAGTTTCACTACTTGTGACTTTTTGGGGTCTACTTTTACATTTTTACAAAAAAATATGCCTCCTGAATGGAATCAAACCTTTCAATCAGAAAAGCCACTCCTATAGTCCAAGAATGAAATTACCAATTTGGCCATGGAGGACCGTCTTGATAAAGCAAAGTTCAATTACCTATTTAAGAAAATGCATGTCTTTTGTTGGAGGCTTATGGCCACATCACATTGAAACAATGGTTTCTATACTATCACTGAAGTTAAGCAACATCAACCCTGGTCTGTACCTAGATGGGTGACTGCTTGGGAATACCAGATGGTGTAATGAATAATGACTCAGAATTATTCCAATTTGTTCATTATGTTCACGTACATAAAAGTATGAATCTACCTCTTCTTTCTTCCCCCTAGTTATGGATTAATTAGTAAAAATTGTATCAATAAACCATTATTATCTTAAAAACAAAAAAAATATCCTACAATCTAAAAATATTTCTGGTTTTAAATAACATGCAAAAGGTTGGTAAGCCATAAAAAAAACAAATCAAACAATCAACACCTTTCATTTGAACTTTTTAAAAGGTATTTTTTAATCTGACATTATTATCCTCAATAATACAGGATGCCTATTAAAAAAACCAGTAAATTTAGAAAAACATGGGATGACCATTGAAAACTGGTTACAACTGACGTGACAGAAAAATTCAAGAAGAATTTCTACACAACTCGTCAATCCTCACGTTAGAAAAACTGTAGGCCATTTCTCTTTGGTAGATGGTCCCTGCTGATAATAATAACGGTCTATTATAAACTGATAATGGGCATAGCCCAAAATTAGGTGTGAAATAGGATTTTGAGCACCAATTTCAGATGCTGAATGGAACACCGAGAGAATGGATGTGATTTAGATTACTCCAAACTGGAAACGCCAAGAACACAAAGCAAAGAGATGTGTCATTACCCAATTCCAGAACAGGCATGCTGGCCACAAGCTGACCTGAATAATACAAGGACAATGCAGCTAGCAGAGGAGAATATGAACATCATTCAGATAAGTGTCATCTATTTCAACATATTTGGATTTCCTTCTCAAAGCTTTGACTTTTAAATGCTAAAAGAAAGTTTTTAGCAATCCATCTGCTCTCATTCTAATTAGGGATTTTGTTTCTTGGATAAAGTATTTTTTTTTTTTTTACAAAGTTCAATTGTCTCACTTTGTTCATGCCTCAGTTTTTGAGTTTTTGGGGTTTTTTGAGGTGGGGGGTGGGGTCATTAAATTTTCCATAACGTTGAATGTTCATTGAAAAGTACGATAACTTGACACTCAAAGTGACTGAGTTGTTTAGCCATATGAGAAAGGCAAAATGAAAGACAAAAGTTCTTCACAAGTAACCTTTAAATAACAAATCACAAGACTGAGCAGCAATTAGTCCATCAGAAAAAAAACAGAGTTCAGTAATTATGCACATTGAATAATTATTCAAGGTTAATTATTCCTGAAAGATAAAACAGTGATAATAAAATTTGCCGCTTTTTTATTGGGCACACTGTCTAAAGATTGTATTTTAACAAAGATACATTTTTAATAAAAAAAAAATAGGATACAGGTTCAATTTCTGTTGGGAGGCACATTTTTCTTTAGTAGGACTTCTCAGTCTAGGTCTGTTTATAATTTCATTAACAAAATAGCATGGCTAAAAACTCAAACAGATCCCCCCCCTGCGCCCAACTAAAAGTAACATTTATAGTAATAAGAAATAGAATAGAATCCCATTTCTACTTTTATTGATTGAGAGATGGTCATCACAATGGCATTGATTATCAACTTCCAATCTAATCAACGACAAATAATACTAAATCCCCAAATTAGGCAAAAGAAACAAAGAAAATAGTTCATACAACAAGGTCCTTCTTTGTCCCAACCAGAAATCTGCATGGATTATCTGCACTTTTTGCTGCATCTTCCATCCAGTTGATGGCATTGGCCAAAGACGCCATATTTGTCAAATCAAATGCTGTGATTAACACTGGAAAATAAAAAAGTGTATCATTTCAAATTATTGTTCTTTGCTTGGTTATTGTAGATATTATTAGAGACAATGTTTCAGCCAAATACTTTCTGCCCATCATCAGGTGGCTATTGTTTTGGCTGATGTAGGATATCTGTTGACTATTGTTATTTTTCTCCTTGTGATGCCAGTTATTTGTTCCTATTGAACTACCAGATCCAAAAGTGCTCAATATCTCTGATCAATTCTAACATATTCAGTTACATTGATATTAGTTTGTAATCCTGGGTTTCACACTTTTGCAATCATCAAACTCTGAATAGCATGAAACCCAGGGTTACAAACTAATATACATGCAACTGAATATATATATATATATATATATATATATATATATATATATATATATATACACACACACACACACACACAGAAGAGAGGACAAAAATTGTAAATGAAAATGTAGGCTATAATTGAAGTCAGATGATTTTTCTATTAAAGCATTTACAAGTCAACCATTTGTCTGTATTTAGAAATTCTTCATTATTTACATTATTCAGACTATTGTCCTCATCTTTGTCGCCATATTTATTACAACGTTTCGGACGGACGTACGCTCCGACCGTCTTCAGGTGGTTGGAATGAACCCTTTATTTCGCTCACTGGGGTAGAGTGTTCTAGTTCCATGTGCCATGTTTTAATGGATGTCAGTTATCAGTTATATCCTGTTAATTCCCCTCTCCAAGTTCTCTACTGCCTTAACCGGGTATTGAACTCACATTCTTTTGGATCCTGTCACTGGATCTAAGCAACGTCTTTATCCACTGTGCCACGTGTCCTCAGAATACCTCATCTCTGAAATATAGACAGATACTTAGAAATTCTTAATGAAATCCAAATAAGAATCTGCAATCTTATTGGTTCTGACCTGGCATTTCAGCTTCAGTCACTTTCCCCAACCCCAATCATAATGTAGCTTCACTGCACCTTTTCTATAAATACTTTCATGGTAATTGTTCTGATAGATTTCATGAATTTTAGCACAGTACTAAATTCTCATTTTACAGCTGAAATGCTTAGATGTAACAGTTTCTTCCATCACACTTCTCGCTTGTGGAACTCTCTTCTGGCTTCTTGCTTACCAGTCAACTTCCATGTTCAAAATTTAAATGCAATTTCAATCATTATCTTCCGTCTTTATTCCTTTTCACCTATTGTTATCTCCCCTTAATGTTTTCTTTTTCTCATATTCAATCTCACTCAGTAACTCCTTGAATCTTAATGGTTTTATTGCCTTGCTTGGGGTGAAATGATAAAAAAAAAAAAAAAATGGGTTAAGGCATATAGGTAAACTTTATCGAGAACTTTTTACATAAAATCTGAATTATTTTTTTTAAGACATTTTCAGAAAAAAAGAGAGCCTCTTAGGTTATCAAATATAATATGGTAATTTTCTAAGTAGAGCTCAAATTTGGTACAAGGCCAGAAGTATTGGGACACCCAGTAGGAACCAAACTTCCTATTCAATTATAACTGGTCAAGCGAGACAAGCTTGTTAACCATTACACCATGACAAAATGCACATCAAATATTGTATACGTAATCCAATTGTATATACAAATAAAAACTGTAAAATTCAATTATTTTAGCAACACCTGTCACTTGCATAATTTAAGACTTTAGCAGAAATATCGTTTTAAATTTCCCTAAAATGCTATTCAGAATAATTTGAAAAGCACAAAATCTACTCATTAATATTTTTTTCTATCTATTGTTACTTATTATCCAACAACAAATTATATTTTACTTAGTAAACAGTTTGCAGCTGCCGTAGATTCACACTTACAATTTCAGTCCCAGTTTAGAATAAGGAAATTTAAACGTTGCGATAAACAGTCAGAAAAAGATAAACAAGTAATCATAAATTAATAATGAAAGGGTTTCATATTAGCCTATATTTCGAAAATGAGGCATTGTAACTAGTTACTCTATATACATTATTCGGACTGTTGTCCTCATCTTTATTGCCATATTCACGATCTTTCAGCTATTATACGCTCCAGCCTTCTTCAGGATTTCTGAGATGAGGTATTGTAACTATTTACACATGGCCTAGTGGATAAAAGCGTTGGTTGAAGTAATCCAGTGACTCGACCCAAAAGAGTTGTGAGTTCAATACCTGGCTACAGCAGAGGTGAAGAAAAACTTGGAGAGTTGAGTTGCTAAAGGGAAATAACTGAGACTGAGATATCCAGAAAAGGCATGGCATGTGGAACTAGATCAATCTACCTTTGTGGATGAAATAAAGAGTTCGTTCAAAATTCCAGCATATATTACCTGAAGAAGGCCGGGGCATACAATGGCTGAAACGTCATGAATATAACAGTAAAGATGAGAACAACAGCACAATGTAAATTATTTCATATTATATTAAACATTATATTTAGTGTCAACATGTGTTTGAGCAGAGCTTGTTTTTTTTTTTTTTTTTAAATAGTTTAAATTTATATCTACTGGCTTGTGCAGTCAAGAGTCGTAATAAAGAAAATCTAACTTCTGACAGGATTTGAACCTGTGTCTCTCTCATAGATGAAACCACCATCTTGGCTGGTATGTTTTAGAGCACTCATCAATGGAAAATATTTCATAACCTGTCATGGTTCAATTACCCCTATATAAACTAACCTATGCTTCATAGCCTAAATGTAAACAAAGCAATTCATAAGGAATTAATGAATTTTATTTGTATTCCGATATTAATTCTTATTACAGTATTTACATTAGTGGGAATCCTCATCTTTGTCACCATATTTGTACGTTTTTGTATGCTCCGACCTTCTTCAGGTGGTTGGAATTTCGAACTGAACCCTTTATTTTGATCACTGGAGTAGACTGTTCTAGTTCCACATGCCATGTTTGATGGATGTCAGTTATCAGTTATCTCCTGCTAATTTTCCCTCTGAAAGTTCTCCACTGCCTTAACCGGGTATTGAATTCACTGTGCCATGTGTCCTTGAGGACACATGGCACAGTGGATAAAGGCATTGGTTAGATCCAGTGACAGACCCAAAGAAGGTGAGTTCAATACCTGGTTAAGGCAGTGGAGAACTTTCAGAGGGAAAATTAGCAGGAGATAACTGATAACTGACATCCATCAAACATGGCAGAACAGTCTACCCCAGTGATCAAAATAAAGGGTTCAGTTCGAAATTCCAACCACCTGAAGAAGGCCGGAGCATACAACAGCCGAAACGTTGTGACAAATATGGCGTCAAAGATGAGGACAATAGTCCGACTAATGTAAATACTGTACATAATACCTCATCTCAGAAATATAGACAGACTCTTAATTCTTATTACTTTAAACATTATACAGGAAGCTGCAGAAATGCCTCCTACATAATGGTAAGACATTCACTGGACAAAGGCACCATTGCCATTCAGGTCTTGCCATTCTATGGGAGGTATTTACTGAATAAATGTACAAACACTAAATTTAGCATTTCAACTAATAAGAAATAATGTTGGATCTATAATAATAAAAGCGCAGTGTACATGTGTCCATCTGTTTTTTGATCTCAGCAAATCATAAACAACCTGAATTAACAGATAGTAATGAGTAGTTACAGAAGATTAAAAATTGAATAACTCATTTAAAATTAAATTTAAATATCGAACAGAGTGAAAGGTTTAAAAAAAAAAAAAAATTCTTTACTAAACGTTTAACTTTAATTTCATTTTTCATTGCAATTGTCTAATTAAACCGTAATTAAAACTTAAGTGAGAAACAGTATGTTGCTCATATGGTTCTTTTTCCTTTTTCTAGCACACGTACTGTGAGATATTCAAAATATCACATAATTCGTATTCCCTAATATCTTAAGAGTAACTATGTGAAGGGATCATAAAAAACTGCGATTTTAAAAGAATATAAAAATTGCACGCAAAATAAATGTAAACAAGCTAGAGATCCATTGCATATACGAAGAAAGATTATGCTAAATTACGGTATCGAATAAGGATAAAATAATTTTATTATTTCTAAATTCTTATGACTCTTACATATATGGAGCACTGAAGGCCAAAAGCTCTCCATAGAATTTAAGCTAAAGTCAATGTGAAAGGTGGCTTCTAGGTTAGTTATAAATAAAATCCAATAATTCCAAAGTGCTTCATCTTGGAATTTCAACATTGTCTAGTTTTAACTGCTTACCATGGGCTCCTCTGTAATAAGATGCTGCTATGCATTTGAAACGTTCTTGACCCGCTGTATCCCACCTGTGAGTAAAAGAAATGAAAATATGATTAGAAAGGTAAGATTCCAAAAGTTGTAATAAAACTGGACCTCAATGTATATACAGCAGTCTCCCTTTTCCGGCAGGTGAGAGGGAAATATATTCTAAGAAATGCTCCAACCACCTAGAGATGCCTAAACCACAGAGAGCACTGAAACCTACCCACAATTGTCCCTCTCACTGATGAGGAATAAGTTTCTAAGCCTTCAGTGAAACTGTACATAATACCTATACATACTATGTTTTTTACCATTACATACATACTTATGTAGAAATACAATTTCTCACACCCTTAGGAGATGAATAAATAGATTCTTTTTCCTTTTACTCAATTTAATGACCAAGGTTTCTCAGGAATCCTGTCTCCAGCCCACCTTTGAAATGTCACAAATAAAATTTTGTTAGTTCTTTTAAATAGTCGTAAAAGTAGGATCCTTTGAAAGTCTGACCATCCAAGATCTGTCTGGGTGGTCCCACTCTCAGGTTGGTAGAACATGAATGGATGGGAAGGGGTGGTGGTTCCCCCAGCCAATATCCATATAATGAAACAGTCAGTGTGTGTGTAAGGGTTTGTTTTCGGTGGCTGGAACTTAGTGAGGAAGTCAGTTAGAAAAAGTTTGCTCTCTCATATCAGAAGGAAAACATTGCTAAGTGAAAAATCGTATCTTTTTTTTTTTGCTACTTCCCAACCCAACAAGTGTCTTGATAAGCATTTATTGCTATTGTTTTTTGACAGCAATCATGGCCATAATATTGATTATTGTGATGAATCTGTAGAAGATAGCAAACACTGGTGTATTCGCATACAGCCAACATTGGATGTCATCACAGTTGGTGCAGTGATATGCAAAATTGCATTATCACACTCATGATAAAGTTTGTCTAACCATCCTCTTCACAAGAAAACTCTGGTAGGAGAATCAGTTTAATTGCCAACCATGCAACAGTTACCAGTAGCACTTGTATCAAATGTTATATGATAGGAAATTTGCCTATCTTTAAACATTGTGCCTGCAGAAAAAAAAAAAAAGTGTGTCAAAAAGGGTTTTTCCCTTGACACCACTATTATTTTAACTACCTTCACTCCTTTGTATTAAAAAAAGGATCAGAATTATAATAAAACCAAAGCCATAATAAAATTTAAACATATGAAAGTGAATTTATAGATTTTCTTTGTTCTTGAGAATTGATAACAAAAATAATAAGCACTACTTATTTATTAGATTGTTTATTAGAATGGTTGGCAAAACATCGGTTAATTGCCAATCAATTTGAACTTCATAAATGGTAAATAAGAAGGATTTACTTATTTTAATAATGTAGTAAATATTTATAAATTTATGAATAAAAAATTGTTTATTTTTATTTCTTTATAAATTAGTAAATGATAAATATTGCATTGCAATTTAAATGTATTACTTTTTAGAATGTTGTAAATATAAAATGATTGTTGTAAATAAACAATCTAATAAATAGATAATATTAAATATTTTTGTTATAAATTCTTAAGAAATGACGAAAGCGTAAATTTTAGATTTTATTACTATTTTAATCATTGTATTTTAAAACAATAAACATTGCTGAGGAGTGGAGATAGTTAAAATAAAACGGTGTCATTGGAAAAAAAGAACAACGTTCTTTTGATATTCTGTCATTTTGCTGGAACAAACATCCAATTTGCTTCATATAATAGCCAACAAGCAGTCAGCAGATTTAAGCATACTCCTTTTTCATGCTCTCATTTCATACACCATACATTCGAACACTACACTATAAGACCAGACACATTTTCATATCTTTTAAATGAAAATAAATATGTGGCCATTTCAAATGAAAATAAATCTGTGGTCATTTCTCCAATTTGTCTAATTTTTTTCTTTCCTCCAACCAAATTCCATCTTGGATCACCTAGTGACCACACAAACGAACATGACTGTAAAAATGGAAGATGTCTCATTGTCAGTTTCAGACATGTCTACGTAATGACATGAAACAAAACTAAACAGCATTCATTTACTTCCTTTTAACAGAAGAAATCCTTGGACCTGGTTAAACCAAGTACAAGCTTCATTGCAATTCTAAAAGATAACTTTCACAGCAAATGAAGTTTGTTTATATAGTAGAAGCCCTACCAGAGGATATAGCTACAGAGGTTAACAACATCATTGAGCACATCCCGACCACAAATCCATATAACATTCTAAAAAGCATCAGAAAATCAGATTAGGTCAAATACAGGGTATTTAGGGGAACAGAGATTGGCAACAGATCACATCTACTAGGACATAAGAACATTTTAGGTAGCAACTCTATGGATGAAAACCTACTATGATGATTGCGGTTAGATAAGCTATTCATAGACATGGTCAAAATTCTCATAACACTGACTGAAAAATCAGAGCTTGACATGTTAGCTGAAATGGCAGATAATATACATGATGTCCACATCACACCCACCATAAACACTTCAATGATACCAAAAAAATAAAAAGGTAGACAAGTCAGAAGAAATGTTTTAAAAATATGACGCAAACACAGGGGAGATGGTCCAATAGCAGACATCGGAAAATATTGAAAATATTGTTGGTATCACTGGCGTCATGGAATTAACACCAAGAAATTTACCATGTACATCCCATATACATTTCACACTCAAAGATGCTGCACTTTTGGCAGAGAACTACTAGCAACATATGCTACTGTCAAACATTACAAACACATATTGGAAGGAAGACATTTCATAATCTTCACAGACCACAAACTGTTCACATATTCCCTCCAAACAACAGCGGACAAATATTCATCACAAGAAATCAGGCATCTGGATTTTGTAGCTCATTTTTTAACTGCTATAAAATGCATCTCTGGGGAAAAACAACATAATCTCAGATACTCTATCAAGAATCACAGTAAATACTGTTAATATGGACAAAATAATCACAAATACATTATGAACAACTAGAACAAGAACAGTCTCTTAACAAGTCACAAAAAGAAACTTCTTTACAGTTGATGAAAATGCCTATTCCTTTTAGAATTTCCGACATCTGGTGTGACACATCTATGGCAAAGCCCAGGCCATTCATACCAATGACAATGTGAAGTCATATTTTTGAAAAATTCCACAACAGAGTTCATCCTTGAAAAAGGGTCACTCAGAAAAAGATCAGAAACCGTTTTGTCTGGGCCTCATATGAATACACACATCCATTCATGGACTGAAAATTGTGTGCCTTGTCAGAGGAATAAAAACCATAGACACAAAATTCCTTTCAGTGAACCTGATCAATGATTTGCACATATCCACATCGATTTGGTTGGACCACTCCCACCATCTAATGAATTCACATAAATATTAAGGATCATTGACTGGTTCAAAAGATTGGCTTATAGCAACACCCCTCTCATTGATTCTACAAGTGAAACAGTTGCACGAGAACTTATTTGTTTATGGATAGCAAACTTTGGCGTACCCAAAAGGATCACAACCAATCGAGGTCCTCAATTTCATTCCACTCTATTTAAGGAATTAACATAACTGCTACGAATGAAACACATAAAAATGACTGCATATCACCTATGTGCAAATGGACTAGTGGAGTGTTTCCACAGACAGCTTAAAGCATCCCTTGCTACACGCTACAGCCCAACACATTTGAACAAGAATTTACTTTTAACCTTTACAACACTAATTTCTTCCTAGAACTGCTCCTCCCTGCCACTGCACATTTTTTTTTTTTTTTTTTTTTTTTTTTTACAGCACAAAATCATGAACACCAACTGTTTTAAAATTGTTATAAACTTTCTTTGTATTGTGCATATAGATTTTATTTTTTGTATACTAATAAAAGAATGGATGAATAATATTTTGATGTAATGCATTATGTTTTGCATGCTTGTTTTAAGATTGAAACAAAACATAAATACATTAACAATTTAACAGACTTTAACTTTTATTGCTCCTTGTGTAGTTCTGGGTTGCAATAAGAAGCAAAATGGCTAAGTGACGTGCTTCCTTGTGTTGACATACGAGAAGAGAACCAAAATTTATTTGGTCTTTCTTTCACCTGTCTAGCATATTTGTCTCATTGACAAATAAAGTTATTATTTTGTCGTTTATAAATAGACTAAATAATTCACCCTCAGAAAGGCTATCAGGTACATCAATGGTTGCCAGTAACTTCCATAAAATTAGTCAGCCACGGATGATAGTAGCCAATTGGTATTTAATGGTCATCATCGCTTTCTTCCATGTCACTAGCATGGTTATCATCTTCACCCAAGTTCCACCTCGCATCAGACTAATTTTTTCAAATTATTTTCTGGATGAAAGACAACAAGAAGCTTAAAAACATCCAAAAGTGACAAATTACTTACACCTGAAGTGTATAGGGAGCAGCCAATATGGAAAATTTTTCCACTTCAAAATCAACTCCAATTGTTGCTTTGTAATCACGGTCAAATATGTTATGACAAAATCTGAGGAAGAAAAAAAATGTCAGATTAAAAATAATTATCATCAGTAATTAATAAAGTCCTTTTTGCTTTCTTGAATCCATATTAAGGATCATTAATATATATTGCACACACACTTTACAACTGGAATTAAGATACCTTTAGTAAATGACCATTTTAAAATTCATAGGTGAAAATGGTCATTTACTAAAGGTATCTTAATTCCAGTTGTAAAGAAAATTTGCTCTGTTTAATGAAAAAAAATATGGTGCACTCTTTTTGTGAGTTAGTTTTAACATATTTCAAATTCTATGTTGTGTTAATAGAACTCACCTGGATTATACCAACAGATTACTACCTATACATATATGTTATATATATATATATATATATATATATATATATAGATGCATCATATTTTCATTCAAGCATGTTTGGTTAAATAATTTAGATGTATTATGCCTATTTATTTTAGTTTTAATCCTTTCAATTCCATGAATTAATTTCTTGGTGGCTGTAGGAAATGGATCAAGAAAAATTCCAAAATGTTCTTTCAAATAATTTTTATTTTCTCAAGTACTTTCAATCTCATCTGAGACCATCTTCGGGGGTTGCATATCTATGGATGGGTTATGCATTAACACCATAAATTCAAAATATATTTTCACCGTTATGCAAGGGAGGTAACTTAAGCGATTTTTTTAAATATTTTTTAATTTAGTATTTTTTATAACATTTTGCTGCTACAAACATTTAAGAATTTTGTTGCTATACTCGTAGTTAACCATTTAGTTTTAGCCTCAATTTTCTTACATAAAGGGCTTCCATTTTTTGCTTATTATTATCTTGATGAAGCACTGATGTATTTTCAACTAATATTTGTTTAAACTGTGGGCATGCACACGAGTGTTCCTTTAAATGTTCTGAGATTGAAGTATGGTCGTTCCATAATTGACCCCCAAAATTGAACTCCATAGAAGAAAGTAATATTGTGTATGTGGCAGGGTCATTGGGGTATTATTCATTTAGAGTTCTGAAACACTAAATGCACATTTATACATCCAGCAACAGCAACATGTCCATAAAAAGTTTGGTCAAAAATAGCGCTGTGCTTGCCAATGAGTCAAATGTTGTTGTTCCTCATGACAACATAAGGCTAAATACAGCAAGAATACCAAAGGGAAAAAACTTTGAAACCTGGTTGATCTTTTACCTACACCCACCAAACTTCTGTCACCATTCATAATCATGACAGATAACATGTACAAGTCATCATTTTATTTTAAATGACAAACACATTCATTTTAATGGCCCATTAACTCCTCTATATAATTTATGCCAAATTTTTAGATTTTAATTTTGCACTTCTGCTGGCCAAATCATGCTGAAAACACTAGATCTTGTTCAATCACTGCAGTTAAGCAATGGCAAGCCTGGTTAGTACTTACATGGAGGATGACTTAGGAACATTAGGTAGACAACAACCTCTATGATCCAAAATATGTTTTGGTTTAAATAACCAACAAAGGGTTGATAAGACATAAAAAAACAATTTTGACACTACAATGCAAAATATAATTTTGAAAAGAATGAGGTGAGAATAAAATACTGCAGATTCTAAGAGATTTGAATTATAGTATTGTGCAGAAGAAACGCACTTACCTTCTAAACGGCTGAAGGTCTGCACCTGCCAATGACATTGGCCTTCATAATACAAGGGAAAAACTGCAACAGACTTATTCCATCGGTTTTCATAGAATAACGTGGATATGTTACCTATGAGGTTGATGAAATAACTAAATGTGCTGCATATGGATTAACATACCTGCCTTTGAACGCATATAAAGCCAGTGGGAGTGAACAAGAGGGAAGAAAGAAAGCTGGTTGCTGTGAGTGGATTTGAAACTATTTGGATATGTGGCTTTGGGAAGTTGTGATAATTTCCTTTATTTGACCCAACAACAACACAAACCTCCTGTTGTCACCCCCTCTGAACATAAAAAGGAAATGTAATACTTCAGGAATGTTGATTTATTGAGTCCGAATTAAAATGCATCTGTCTTATTCAAGAAATTTTCAAAGTCAAGTATTTACCTGTTGACAAGGCAGGTTTTTCCGACAGAAATGTCTCCAACAATCACAGCCTTGGAAATTCGTAAGCTAAAGAAAAAAAAAAAAAAAAAACACAGATTAGTGGACTTGATGGTCTGACTTTAAGCCTTTAGCATTTCATATGCTCAAACCCACCCCATAAAAACGAAACGTGATAAATATGGCGACAAAGATGAGGACAATAGTCTGAATGTGGACTTGTGTATAGTTAGGACAATTCTTTTTCTTTTTTATAACAGTGTCCACCCTGTACAAGGGGCCACTCAAGATAGATTGTTGCAGAGCAATAGGCACAGCATATACGGATATATAGGGAAGATAACGGTTAACCATAGACTTGAACAGGTTAAGATTGTAGTGAACGGGGAAGCAGCCTCTGGAGAGTTGATTCCACAAGGCAGCAGTTCATAGGAAGAAGCTGTCCAAGTGGAACTTACATCTTACCAATGGAAGAAGAAGGTAATGAAGATGGTTCACTACAATGTAGTGAACAATCTTCATTTGTAGCTTAGCTCTGAATGTTAAAACTGGTGGAACTAAAGAATGTCTGAATACTTTCCATATAAATAGTGATAGAGCATTTCATCTAAAAAAGCAGTTACAGTGTGAAAAATAATCACCCACAAGTATGTGGAGATGCTTTTGGACTATCAAGAGTGGAAAAAGAAAGACTGAGCAGCTCCTGAAATAGTACTCCATTTTCGGCCTGCTCTAGGATAGCAGAAGTTAGATACTTGCTAGAGTAGTATATGGAACTGACCATTTGCAGCACCAATCTAATATTTATGATCTTTGCCATGCCCACAAAACACATACTTCCAACTAAAAATAAATCCAAGCATTAAAAAGTGCATTTGAATTTATAGTTTACCAATTTTTTCCCATGATGACTCCCTGTACCGTGCCAGGAAATTTTTCTCGCCAGAGTCAATCCGTCAAATCTACAAATCAACCATTTGCCCTTGCATGGAGTACTGCTGCCATATATGGTCTGGAGCCCCTTCTGTGCGTCTCAAGGTTCTTAATAAGATCCAGAGACAGATATGCAATGTAATTGGCCCTGATCTGGCATCTTGTTTGCAGTCGCTCTGTCACAGACATGCCGTTGCCTTCATCTGTCATTTTTACAAATACTTTCACAGTAACTGCTCCGATGAGCTGCTTTCACTGGTTCCTAGACTTCATGAATTTAAGTGTTCAACTAGGCTGGCATCTCACTCTCACCCTTTCACTGCCAAAACTGTTAAATGCAGCCATCTCTTCTACTCCAATAGCTTCATGTCTCACACTTCTCGCCCATGGAACTCCCTCTCCTTTTCCTGTTTCCCTGATAGCTATAATCTCCAACTATTCAAATATATATTATATGTATAATATTAAAATTTTTATATATATATATATATATATATATATATATATATATATATATATATATAATATATTCCATCAATTGTATTTTGTTTTTTTATATGCAATTTATTTAGGGATGAATAGAAATTCTATTTTATTACAATGAGACTATCAAGTAAAGTTTGAGAAGCTTTGATTTACACAATGTCATAAATAATGGCAGACATTGTTGGGTTGAGAATAGACTAAACCAAATTGAAATTCAACAAGGTAGTTTTTGAATTATGAAAGCTTTTGAAAAATGCCTTTGCTTATCATCATATAGACAGAGCCAAGGAAATAATCAGTGACTATCATTAAATGTAAATCTAAGTGATTGGTCATTCTTTGTCTATCGCCAAAGTCAGGGAGAACTGTTCAGTTTTTCCCTGCTTATTAAATTATAATAATAATAATCATAATAACCAAAACTATCCATCACCTGACACGTCCAGTTTTATTCTCGGAACATGCCATCTTGACCTTTGGGCTAAAGTTCAACTGATGGTAGGGAGATGCATCTGGATGAAAGGCCTGCAAAAAGATAAGATAAAAATATTTACATTTATCTACATTGTCAAAAAGGATGATTTAGTGGCTAGAAAAGTGGCACAAGGGCCAAGTCATTTGAGTTTCTATTCTGCTTAAATGTTATCTATCATGATAATCATAAATTTTGTATCAGAATCAAAAACCAAAATTGGAAGGTTGTATTATTTTATACATATAATAGGCATTTGCTACCTTTTTTACTTACATTAACTCCTTACTAATGACAATTTCATTCCTACTGATTTTCAGTGGTCAGTTCTGTCAGTATAGCATACTTTAATTCAGGATCTTTGACAATTCCTTTCAGATTTTCCAGGTATAACTTTCATGCTAAAATTTGCTAAAACAAATTTTAGTCCACAAATGGTAAAATACTAAATCATATCTGGTTTCCCTTACTGCCAGATGTATTTAATCTTTTACTACTGAAGATGATTAACACTGAATTCTTGGCTTATGAACATTGACTGGAATGTCATGAATACAAGAATATTTGATGAAGTAGTATTTTCATCCAGAATTCTGTGATAGGTAATTTTACGCTAATCAGGAATAAGAAAAAGAACAAAGCAAAACAATAGTAAGCAAATGTAACGGGAGGAGAGATAGGGAACAAGGATTTATTCCCCCATTTATGTTTCTCCCGTTAACGGTACTATTATATCCGTGAAATAACAACACCATAGCTCATGGACAGGTCAGAATGGAATGGCTGAAATGAAAAAGAATGATAAACATGCTTTGTTCTCAGAGAGACTTTTATAATACTAAGACATAAACAAAACCATGTACACACTATTTCAGACTATTGTTCTCATCTTTGTCGCCATATCTATTACATTTTAGCCGTTGTACGCTTTGGGCTTCTTCAGGAGGTTGGAATGTCGAACTGAACTCTTTATTTCGCTCACTGGGGTACACTGTTTTAGTTCCACGTGCCATGTTTTTTAATGGATTTCAGTTATCAGTTATCTCCTGTTAATTCCCCTCTCCAAGTTCTCTACTGCCTTAACCGGGTATTGAACTCACACTCTTTGGGTCCTGTCACTGGATCTAACAAACGCCTTTATCCACTGTGCCATGTGTCCTTGTTGTAATAAATATAGTCTGAATAACATTTTTACATAATACATTATATATATATAATATATATATATATATATATATCAGAAGTATTAATCAGACATTATTATTGGCGACATCCATCGCTAGAAAACATAATATATGCATTAAAATCCTGTTCATCCATAGTGCGAGTTTTGATCCTTAATCCTTAAATCATATGCTGCCTAATGTTATATATATATATATATATATATATATATACACACACACACACACACACGTCCCACATTGAGAACTATATATCACATATATCTACATAGCAAAGCAACATATGAGGAACAAAAAGGAAAGGTCTTACATATAATTTTGAGATACTTCTGACCTGGAGAAGCCACTTTTAGGAATCCAGATTTAAACGGACTGGACTCATTTATGTCCCAAAAGAACAGCATTATATGTAAAAGTAAAGGGCCCAGGCTAGAAGAAAGTGGTTATAGCATTCTGACTTCAAGACAAGGAAAGAACAAAAATATGGCAGCAAGACTGAGTATTGTCCATTATTATAGGTTAGGAAGAAATCCCAGCATACATCTGTAGGATCTGTCAATAAATTTGGGGAGGGGGATGCTCTTACTTGTCATCCCTCTGGATTGAACCCAACATTTGGTGATTACGTTTTGCATGCATGTTTTGATGTTGAAAACAAAAAAATTGAGACACAAAATAAAAAAAAAAAACAAATACATTAAAAAATACATAAATAATCCAACATACTTTAACTTTTATTACTTCTTGTGTAGTTCTGGGGGTTCAGTTAAAAGCAAAAATCACTAAGAAGGTTTTCAGTTCATTAAAAAAGTGACATGTTTCCTCGTGTTTACGTAAGAGAAGATACTAGTATTTATTTGCTCTTTCTTTCACCTGACTCATTTATTTGTCTTGTTGGCAAATAAAGTTACTATTTTGTCATTTATAAATAGACAAAATAATACACCTTCAGAAAGGCTATCAGGTATATGGATGGTAACCAATAGCTTCCATAAAATTAGTCAGGCATAGTTGATAGTAGCTACAAGTGGTCATCATTGCTTTCCTTCACATCACTAGCATAGTTATCATCTTTGAGCACTTCAATTATTTCTTAAATCAATATATATGTATTCAGCTCACACATTTACACATATTTTTTGAGTTTCTGTTAATTTATTTAATAAGTTAGTATAGAGATGAAAGAAATATAAATAATACTTACAGATGGAAATTTATTGATGACCCTATCTTTGGCAGCATTTGGTGTGATAAGGACTCTTACATTGTGTGGCATGATTGGGTGAAGTGGAAGAGAAACAGTTTGAAATTTCTTAGGAGTAAAACTAAAATAAATAAAAAACAAAAGAATGAATGGCTAGGATTTATTGAACAAAATTTAAAACTTTAACTCTGATCATTGCAAACAGTGAAAAAGAGTAAAAGTTAAAAGCATATACAGGAAATTCACTAAGACTTATTTTACTACAGAAACAAACTGAAAATGAGTGCAACATGAGGTGATTGTTAATTCATATCCAATGATTTATCTCCAAGGAAGCAGTCAGTTATGTGCCATGCGTGATACACGCTTAGGCGATCATGTATCTTTCAATACATGACTGACGAGGCAGATTTTTTTCCCGCAGTAGGTTGCCATTTCTTTCTGCAATAGACCAGTTGCCATCCAAGGCTCTATAACCCAGTCTGTCCTGCTATTTACCCATAGCTGGGAAGAGAAGAAATGGATTCATACCTTTTCCA
Organism: Acanthosepion pharaonis; assembly: GCA_903632075.3. Taxonomy (NCBI): domain Eukaryota; kingdom Metazoa; phylum Mollusca; class Cephalopoda; order Sepiida; family Sepiidae; genus Acanthosepion; species Acanthosepion pharaonis. The sequence goes on from CAHIKZ030002944.1 coordinate 861,955, forward strand.
AGGGTATTAGCATGTAAGTGAATGTAATGGAATCGACTGGAATTCAAACTCAGCTCTCCGATTCCTCACTCCCATCCACTATCCATTACTCCACCATGCCTCCTCCTTTGTTGATATTGTGAAGAAAGCCAAACAATGTTGACATCTTTAAACATGGTTTTACTGGGCTTACTCCCCAAAAGCTGAAAAACTTTGTATGTATCTATGGTATGCTAAGTGTTGAAATATGGGGCTCTTTGCTGGAGTCCATGCTACAAAAAAAAGAAATTGATCCATTGGAAAGTGTGCAGAGACATTGCTTGCATCTAGCCTCTAGTCAGATTGATATGTTGCCACTTAACAAAAGGAGAAATGGGAATGGACCTGTTTGGGGTTTACAAATATTCAAGTGGTTTTTATAAAGGTGGACATCATGAATTGTTCACACCGGCCTTGAGAAAATTGAGCAATCTTGCTGCTAAACTATATCAGCCATACTCAAGATCTAATTTCTTTGCTGTTTGTCTGACATGTTGGAATACCACCTCTGACAATAATCAGAGTCAGCACATTTGAAAAGCTCTTCCTCTTGGACTAGCAGCAAGACACATTCCCTTTTGCTCTGATAGAAACACAGCATGCAAAAGAAAGTCTAAACATTGCATTGAGCTGTCAATAAGTGCAATTTAGTTTTTTCTTTTACATATTTAACATGATTTGTTCATAAGTTTATTAACTGTTGTTTGCTTGAATTCCATATTTTCTAGTTTTTTTTTTTTTTTACCTGAACTCACAGGAGTCTGCCAAATATTGTTTGCAAGACAAATGTACCAGGAGGCATAAAATTAGATACTGCCAAAGATTCACTAAAAAAAATGAGCATACCTGATTCAAACCCTTACGTTATTAAAATGGAAGATCAAAAGCTTTTTCAACAATTGTATTATATCTTTTTTATCCTTTTCAGAACCTTTGAAATTCTGTTTTACTTGCATCAACAGGGGCCATAAATTACCATGGGAAATTTTTCAATGAAAACAAAAACTTTGCTTTGGAAATTCTTGCAAAACTCAGTTAATTGTTGGATTTTAATCAAACTTTCATTATTTTAAAAACATTTCTTTTTTTATAGAAAATCTTTGCATTTTTCTTTTTTTTTTTTCTTTTTTTACATTAGTTACCCCCACTTATTTAATTTTATGAAATTTAAAGAAATTCATTTTTGTAGCATTAAATGTTTATATTACTTTTAAGGACAAATCCTAGGAGAATGTAAATCATTTTTTGTCAAACAGGACCTACCCTACCTCCCTGTTACAGAAAAATCACCTCCAAATTGTAAAATAAAAAATGCAATAAAAATAAGATATTTAATTAGAAAATCTTTTAATTGCTTTTATGAATAAGATATATTATAGACACTGTTGTCTTAAGAAAAAAATATTTCAATGCATAATGAATTTTTACAACAATTGTATTTATTTTTTTACTTTTAGTTATAATAATTTAAAATATAAAGTTTTAAATCTTTTAAAATTCTGTATTTGTAGCAGTTAAGTAACGTTTTATTAATTAAAAACCACATTTACTAATCATATGTGGAAAAGTTTACTAGAATTCAGCTACCCCAGTATTTTAAAAAGAATTTGAAATTTTTTTTGAGGTGTATAAACATGCTGATTTTTGCAAATATGGATCTCCATACCCATAACAATATCATCAGAAAATAAGAGCAGTAAATATAGTAAATTTAAGTTCATTGGTAATTTTTTAACATTTCCTTAAACAAGTATCTTAAGATTACAAAGCTAGACCTAAAATTCAATAAAATAGATTACCTGTCTATATTTCTGAGGTATTATGTACATTGCTTGGACTATCATCCTCAAGGGTTTTTAGTTTGACATTCCAACTCCAACCACCTGAAGACGGCTGGAGCATACAACGGCCGAAACGTTGTGATAAATATGGCAACAAAGATGAGGATGATAGCCTGAGCAATGTAAATAGTGAAAATCGATTACTTAGAATATTTTTCTAATTTTTTTAGATTAATACTTGTGTAGTTAAAAAATTATAAAAATGGGCGTTCATGTACTCAAGTAATTTTTACAATTATGTACCTTTCACTTAAATTTGCCAAATCTGTCAACTCAGCACCTCATAAAAAACACCTACCGCTGTGTTAAAAATTTTTCAGAGATATTTTAAACTAGTTAGTAGTAAGTAAATCCTATTAATTAAACTTTAAATCAGTTAATCTTCCTGAAATAAAGTTTCCGAAAAGTATTTTTGAATGATTTTTATTAATTTTTTTAATAATAAAAAAAGAATTACGTTGTGACAGGTTTTTTTAGCGATTAAAAAAAAATACAACTATTTCAAATACAGCAAAGTTAAGTTAGTATTTTCCTTATTAGAAATATTATTAGCTTGCAATAAAACAACAAAAAAAAGCTTCAAATAAGATTTTTGTTTTTCATTTCAAAAATAGAGTAAAATCCATTCATTGCTGGGAAACAAAGGGTTAAAATTTAAAAAATCGATTTAATTCATGAAATAAAACTTCTAATTCGCTAGACAGTAAAATAAATACAAAAAAAAAAAAAAAAAAGCGTAAGAAAATGCAGATATCAAAATTTCCATAGTAAATTTTGTGTGTCAAACAAAAATATTTTTTTTTTAATTTTTAACCATATCTTTCAAGTTCAACAATATCTGCATTAGGAATGGGTGGGGGAGGAGTTTTAAATCGTCGGGAAACTAAGTACCTTAAGTTATTTTTCAGTTTTAATTAAAATTGCTTACAATTTGAAAAGGGATACCATCAGTTAAATTTTTCGCAAAACTAAAGAAAGACTACCAATTTATTTATTTAACATTTTATTTTTCTTTAAAACTAAAAGTGTCCACTATTTTATAATTATAACAATTGATCGAATTTGAAAGATATATCGAAACGATGCGAATTATTTTTTTTATTTTCAATTATGCAAATAAAATTTCGAATAAACAAAAAGAAAATGGAAAAAGTGAATTATTTTTTAAATTACAATGTTTTTTTTTTAGTGTGGTGGTGGAGGGGAAATATTGTTGCTAAATGAAAATGCTTATCAAAAGTTTATTTATATATTGTATGGATACAAAGTGACAATACTGAATGCCTTTTCGAAAGCTATAAAACAAATAGAAGGACAATATCTGCTAGAGATAATATTCAATGCGAAGAAATCAGCTTTTTTAAAATTATTTTTCTTTAAGATAAAAACTTTTTTTTCTCTTCCTTAACAACACGATCTAACATCAGAATATACAATTTTCGTTGATTGGAAAATAGAAAACATTTTTAAAGTGACTTAAATTAAGCTAAAAAAAAAATATGGAAAATAACACCCACTTGTGACTTGTCAAATCAACACGAATTTTCACTTTGAAAATGAAAACAAACTTGTGGATTGCATTAATAATTAATTAATTAATTAATTAACTTAAAATAGTAGGTATTTTAAAAACATACTTGCTTTTATGAAAGGATAACTGTATGATGACAAACAAAGGTCAAAAGTTTTAAAAGAATATCTAGTAAAAATGTTTGCTGTCTTTCTTGTTCTTAAAAGTTTCAATTGAAGTTTTCTTTTCCTGCCTAGTGCGCGTGGGTAGATATTCGCCTTCACAACGGAAGTGACCTTTGTTCCACGAACTTTCTAACGGAAACGGAAACCGTAACGAGGCTGTGCTAAAGTAACACGTGACATCTCCTAGCCTTTCTCGTTCTCTTTTACATCAAGATGGCGCCTAAGAAGAAGTCTGTTCCCGGCAAAGGTGGTAAATCTGGCGGTAAGCATTAGATTTTTATCAGATTTCTTTTGCAAAAAAGCTTTCTGAAGCTTCTAATCTTTCATTGTTGCACGTAGATAAACGTTTTATCACCTTTTCCTTAGGGAATTGATACCTAAAATTGATCAAACCGACACCGGGCTGTGTTGAATTGAAAATATCCAACACTAACAGATATATTTCTAACATAAAGGCTATCTTAATTGAAATAAATGTACTTCTTAAGTCATCCTCTATTTAAATGTCTACATTCAAAGGGTTTAATTTTTTATTGCATTGTAATATTGTAGGATTTGGGAAATCATTATTTATAACTGAACAGCGTGGTATTTTAAAAAAACAAGATGGCTACCTTTTTTGGGATACTACTGCCTGGACATTTACTCGGGGATTAATTTACAAGGCTGTTTGCATTTAAGACTGATCCCTCTACTATTCTCTAATAATATATACACGTGTTTACGCATTTTTATGATTTTAAAGTGCCTAATTTTATACATTACATAGTTCTCAATCCTGAACATTTTTTTTTTTTGTGAAGAATTTATTGGTTGAAAACGTTTAGCTCAGAATCTGCACTAATTATTTTCCACGCCGTATTTTTATCTCATTGGGAAATATGAAAACTAGTTTGTGTTGCTAGATGTAGAGATTTTTTAAGTCGATCTCAGACTTTTCCAAATCTTTAGAATTTTTAAGAATTAAATTTTTTTAATATTATCAGTACCCCCTCCCAATAGAAAAATTCAAATTTTGATTTGTGGTAAATGTTATTCAGCTGCATTTCTGGACTGACTTATTAAATTTTATAACACATGGCGTATTTCAGCAGCAATTGTTCTTTTGTACAAGTTTTGTTAAAAACCAGCCAAATTGGAGATCTTTGAATTTTTCTCTCTCTCTCTATATATATATATATATATATATATATATGAGAGAGACACACAGACATAGTGTTTCATTATCAACAAAGCGTGAAACATAGTGTCACAAACTAATATCCACACGACTGAAAAAAAAATATATATATTTAAGTACATATGTTATAAACTGTGATTGTTTTCTTAGTTTCCGATAAAAAAGTTTGAATATAAATAATTCGGTGTCTGAGTATTTTCGGCTTTACAAAAAATTTTGTCTTAATTATTTTGGGAAAAAAAAATCTAATAAAACGTGCTTTAAACTTGTAAGGATAAAAGTCGACACAAATATGCATTATACCCCCTGGACCCCCTCGAAAACCGTTCTAAAGCCTAAAATCATTCATCGAAATTTTGTGGAGAAAATATAATTTCCTATTAAAGTACTTTCCTTTAAAGGAAATTGATTTTAACGAAATCGATGGCAGTATCCATGATTTTTTTTCTTTCCTTCCACAGGTAATAAAAAAAGTTACTGTTTTGATTTCATGTCTTAATTATCGTATTTATTGGTGGGGGTGGACCTCTTGTAGTTTTCATAAAGTGTGGCAGGTTCTATTCCGTTTTTGTTTTTTTCTTTTACTGTTATTTGGTCGTGACGAATATGTTCGTCTATCGTTCACTTTACAAATATATAGAGGGGAACTTGAATAATTTCTAATTTTGGATGGCGTCTAGAGTTGTGGGGGGGTCACCTATGGATTCAAAAATTGAAGATTACAACGGGGACCACTCCAGCCTTTGCCGAGAAGTTAATGACAGTTTACAGGTGATAAAAGAATCTCTGGAGAGCTATAATGTCCCTACACCCTGAAGGGACATAGCGAGAAAAGGCAATTAACAAAGGAAATATACTATAATTTAAAAAAAAAAAAATTCATTACTTCAGATATGTATCTGCTGCAGAACCAAACTAGTGAAATAATTTAAAAAGAAAACAGTATCACTAAAAAATGTAGGTACCTCTAGAAAGAGTTTTTTTTTTTTTTTTTTTTTTTTTTTTTTTTATATAAATATCCCAAACTTAAAAAGTTTTATCAATCTTTAGTTAAGAGGAAAGACCAAAGCATTTCATATTAAATAATTTTTTTGTGGTGAAAAACTCGACTTGGAAATTCTTGCAAAAATCAAATTGCCAGATTTTAATTAGATGAACATCAGTACACCTTTTACATCATCTAATTTTCCTCAGTTTCAGAAAAGTACATTTTATTTTTGAAAGATCCCTTTTTTTAATAAAGGGAATTACATTGTGATGACAGATGATTAAAAATTACCAAAATCAATTTAAATTATTTTTGAATTGCAACAAAGTGTTGTGTTAATTGGAAATATTTAATCTATTAAAATAAATAAAAGTTTAAAGATTTCATTTTTAAGAATTACGTTAGTTATCACATTTCTTTGATAGCAACTAAAATTGTGCTTTAAATTTAATTAGGCACCTCCTGCTTTTTCAGCAAAAAATTTTCAATACCTAGGGTTTAAAATTAAATTTTAAAAATGAAAAAGTTAGCTTTGAAAGGTTTGATTAAATTTATTATTTCCATTAAGTAAAATATTCTGGTGTATTTCAGATAGAAATTATATAGTTTGGAATGTCAAATTTAATTTCGATTTCTTAAAAGAGGCCATTTTCTTTAAGAAATTTGTAAACAGTTTAAAATTCATACATCTGACACATTGAATAAAATTAGCATATTTTAAAGTTAAATTAATCTGATTTGAAATATTACTTATAGCATAAAAACAGTAATATAACCAATTAATAATGCTTGGTCCTGTTCATGTGATCAAGGTTTGATTGACAAACAACGTTTTATCAAAAATTTATGTTAATTGACTGTATTTTTAATTATTTTTAATTTTTTTCCTTTTTAGCGTTTTAATTTTTAGCTGAAAATCACCTTTTTTAGGTCTAAAGATCACCAATATTTTATGGATGACACTAATTGACATAATTTTCAGAAATCTAAGTAAACGCTTTTTTTCTTTTTTTTTTCTACCTAGTAATTTTTACAAATGAACATTTTCTGCAATTATTTAATATTTTATTGGCTTTTATTTATCTTTTGAAAAATGCAAAAATAAAAAAAATTAATACTCTAAAATTTTCTTTAATTAGTTTTATAAATTAATAACAAATGAAATACCGTAATTACTTAATTGAAGTAAGTCCCACACTAACGTAAATACATAAAATAAAAATATTTAGTGAAATAGTAATTAAAAGTAAGACTTAATTTAAGCTTTAAACTTTTAAAACTGGATGGAAATTTTGGAAACCTGTTGAAATGTAATTGAAGCGACCTATTAAAGGGACAAAACTTTTAGATCATGATAATGGCAATTTCAGTCTACCATCATGAAAATTAGGAACATGTTAAGTAAAAAAAAATACAAAATAAAGTCCTTTTAAACCTGAAGTTTAAATTAGTTTGAATTTGATGTTTTTGGTCTCCTTAAATGAATATTGTTTATTCAAATGTCATGCACTACCACTCATAAAACTACAGTAAATGGTGCCTGATGGCACACAATGAAAGATAAGTTTAGTTTTAACTAAAGAAATACAAACTTTGATTCTTATGAAGCATTAGTAATTAGTCATTTGTAAGAATATATCACTTTCATCTAAAGGTGGGGCATAAATGAAAAATTAATATCTAAGAAAGTTAAGTGTTCAGGATTCTGAAAATAAGTGATTTAGAAGTAAAGTATTTTAATTTCAAATATAAAGCTGAGATTTGTGACTTTAATTTATTAAAAAAAAAAAAATAGTGATCTATTGATTGTATTTTAATTTTACCAATGGGGCAAAATAAAGTAACTGTTCTTTAAATAAGGTTTGTAGGGATTAAAAGAAAAAATGAATATCTAGAGAATTGTACTTAAATAAAAAAAAGTAATTATTCTAATTATGGATTTTACATGAAGTAAAATATACCAAACTCTTAAGCTTGTGTTGTTGCAATTGGTTGTTTATCTTTGGCAAGGTTGTATAGGGAATTTTGGTGTGTGGGGGGGTTGTTTGGACTTTCTTGGAAAAAATCAAATAGCTGTTGGATTTTAATGGAAATTTCAGGACTTTTTTTTCCTGTCCAACCTCTCCCTCCCCCATTAAATTTTATGGAATATTTTTAAAAAAAAAAGTTAGATTTTGGCCAACCTAAAGTTTATATTGTGGAATCTAAAAATAAAAAAAATTGTGTGGAACAGTCCTCCTCACCAAAAATCTGCTCTGAATTGTAAAATAAAAAAAATTCTAATTATGGATTTTTACATGTGTCTCACTGGTGGTTGATGGTTCAAGTTGTAAGGACTTTCTCCATCATTGTCAACCCTCTCCCTCCCCATTAAATTTTATGGAATATTTTAAAAAAGGATTTTGGCAGAGGATAAAAAAAAAAAGTTGTTTATAGTTACTTTGTTCAAACTTTTTTTTTTTTTTGCAAAAAATGCAATAAAACTAAGCCATTATCTAATTAGGAAAAAACTTTGATTTTACAATTCAGAGCAGATTTTCTACAACTGGGACTTCCTGTTTGACAAACAACAAATTTGGTTTAAATTCTTGATGGGATTATTACTAATATAAATATGCTCTACAAGGATGAATTTGTCAATTTCATAAAACTAAATAAGTAAATGATGTGGGTTGTTGGGATTGTAAAGTGATACATACAATATACAATGCTTTTTGTAGGTTCCAAAAAAGGATCCGAAAAGAAGGTTGAGCCTCCAACTCGCAAGGTAATCACTGCTGTTGTCAAGGCTAAAGCCAAAGCTAACCGGGCCAAGAGAGCTATTCTAAAAGGAATTAACACCAAGCGTGCCAAGAAAATCCGTACAAATGTCAGATTCCGACGTCCGAGAACGTTCCGGCAACCTCGTGACCCTAAGTACCCCAGGAAAAGCACCTGCAGACGGGATGACAAATTTGACCAATTCCGAATTGTGAAATACCCACTCACAACTGAATCTGCCATGAAAAAAATTGAAGACAACAACACTTTGGTTTTTATTGTTGATAAGAAAGCCAACAAACATCAGATCAACCAGGCAGTAAAGAAATTGTATGATATTGATGCAGAAAAAGTCAACACACTTATCAGGTGAATGGATTTTTTTTTATTTTATGCTTTGGAGCTTTTCAAACTGAGCAATGCACCCAGTGTATGTAGTAAAGGTTTTGTGTGCTAGTGAGAATTATTTATATCAATGGCAAATCTGATGAGAAAGTTGGATTTTGTTTTATTTTCTTTGCTATCTAATTATGACTAGAAGGAATATATATGGCTGGTAACAAGAAAAAACTTAATTTCATTCCTGTTAAACTATTTGATTTTCAAAATACAATTGAGATGTGATGGATGTTGTAATATTTCCAATGGAGAATGAAGGAAATTTAAAATGTAAAATTGTTCTGTCAGTTTTGGTCATTTAAGATCTTTTCATAAAAATCAATTTTGTTTCAATTCTTAGCAAGCATCAGAATCAGATATTTTTGTAATTCATGTACACATATTCATTTTAATGACCTGTAATATTTTTATAGATCAGTAAAAATTTGGTGCAAACAAAACTGAAAATCAATATTGGTAGAAAAAAAATGAATTTTCAGGCGGCTAATCCTGTTCATTATAATAAAAAAAAAGATTCTATTCTTTTAAGTATTAAGATAAGAATATTACAATATTGTAATTTCACTAAACCCCTTCTTTTTTTCTTTTTTTAATTTGTTTGTACCCCAAATATTCCATATTTAAATGTAGACATTGTCTTCATGCATATGTACATTTTTCTTTCTTTTCAGACCTGATGGGGAAAAGAAAGCCTATGTAAAATTAGTGTCTGACTATGATGCATTAGATATTGCCAACAAGGTAAGATTGGCTTCTTATTAATTCATCCTCCCAAATGTCCCGATCTTTTATTAATTTGGTACTAGCATTTCCTTTATATCTTGTATGCAATTGCTTTTTACCACTCATCCTCGGGCTGTTTTTCTCCAATTAATTTAAAAAAAAAAAAATCTAACCGTATATAGACTTTTTCTTCTTTGCTCCAAATGCTTGGTACACCATCATTTACTTGTTTATATATACACTAGTAGTGTTAGTAAGAATATTGAATTTTACTCTAAAGTTTTTGGTTTTAATTCATGGTTATTGTCAATGGTTAAGTATATCTGATCTACAGCACTGCTGTCGGGCAAATAGTAGTTGCAGTACAAAAGGCCTCTGGAGACAGGTGTAAATTAATTTCACTTACCATCTTGGGTAGTTGGAATAAAAATTAACTGGAAGTAAGAGAATTAAAAAAACATTGCCTAGGTAAAGATATTTCTCTACAAAAATTTGGTATTCTTAATTTTAAGTCCTTTTTTTCTTTTCCATTTCAGATTGGAATCATCTAAGAAGTTGATCTGTATAGATGGGAAAAAAATAAAATCTCTTTGGGAAAAAAAAAGTCTTTTCTTTTTGTTTACCTCCACTGAAAAAAATATAAAAAGGCTTTCTTGAAGCTTTAATTGAAAGTTAAAGGATTAAATTTACTATTTCCAGTAAGCAGAATACATTTGTGAATAAGTCCAAAACTTATGCAAAAATTAAAACAATTATTGGCAAGAATTTTTTGCCTTGGCTCACAAAGAAGAAAAAAATTTTAAATAATCAAAAAAATGACTTTGATCTTTCCTCTTGATGATAAACATTTTGGCAATAAAGCTTTATTGAATTTAGGGCCCTTTTTTTCCCCCTCATGGTATGCTGTTCTTTAGCAAAAAAAAAAAAAAAAGTGAAGTCTCTATATTCTACCTAAAAACCATGCATAAAACATTACATTTTCTCTATGTAGATTAGGCTGTCCACCCACTTTGTGGAATCATTGATCTTTTATTGTCTCCTCAGGCATATATCCCATAATTCTTTTTCTTTTCTTTTTTTTTTTTTTTCCATATTAGGTTTGTTCAAATGATAATGAACAGAAAAACCTTCATATTGGTGATAATACATTAAAAATAAATCCTACCTTTTTATCAGATTAGTTGAGATAATTGATGGAAAGGATGTTTGGTTGGAAATTTAGTTTTGTTCACCCTGTCATCATACTAATCAGGTGTAGTATGTTCTGCCTCTTCGGGATGCAAGTATAAATGGTTCACAGGTCCATGAAAATTTACAAGGCTTAAAGTCTTACAATTTTCTAAATTGGCTTCTTTATAAACTAAAATAGTCCCTTAAAATTTTTTTTTTTTTTTTTTTAGTCAGTAATATTTGGCAATCATTACAAAAAAATGGCTCATTCCTAGATTGGAACAAGTTAATGACTTCATTGAATTAATTCACGCTGATTGAATATCTTGAAAAACTATCAATATTTTTAAAAATGGAATAAATTTTATTCACATAGCAATTTCAAAATTAAAACGTCCTTTTGATCTTGAGGTGGGTGGGTACATACTGAAAAAATAAAAATGCTTTGTGTCCATGTCTATCTGGGTGTGCAAAGTACATTTGTCTAAAATGTACACAGGAAGGATGATAGAAAATGTCTTGAAAAAATAAGAAAAATGTTTTTAAAGTTGCAGGCTAATAATAACCTGTATCTAGTTTTTGTTGTAAGTGGAAAAAAAAAAAAGATATATTAATACATGGTTTTATATTAAAAATCTAAATCTGGCAATTCTGTTCCTTCTTTCTGTCTTGTGTGTGTGTGGAGCATAAACTAAAACCCTTATTTGTAACCCCCCCCCCCCCAACAGTATTTTCCATTTTTAGTAATGATTGGGAAAGGAGATTGTGTGTTGAGTGATGCTTGGTTACTTAAAAAGTCAGAGCTTTCTTTGTCTGCAGATGGTTCAAAATGGAACATCAGCTGCACAGAGTGCAAAAAGAACTTAGACATTAGCAACGTGGGTAGAAGTGTTTTAAAATGCCACGGTAAAGATCAGAAGTAAGAAAATTTTTGAGCTCAAACAGAAAATGAGAAGGCAACCTATGCTGACCAGTTTTCTTGAAACCACTTCAAAAGAAACAATAGTGGGGCACATTAAGTCTGTATCCCACAAGAATCTTTCACTTGATGGTACAAATTTGGTATACATGTGCTCCAGGACCCATTCTCTCAGAAAAATCACTTACCCACATTGAAAAAGAAAACGTCCACCATTTTTTTATAAAATAGGAAAAGGGTTTTTCAGTGTTAAACATCTATAAATAGGAATATGCTATTGATCCGAAAAATATATTTTCAAAATGGCATCCATTGCATTACTTAAAATTGGTACTTTTGTAACTATCTTACAAAATGCTGGGCAACATCTGTTATGTGGTCAAGCTCTATTGCATTATGTGAATAAGAGTGATGTTAAAGCACAAGTGCACACTGCTGTGAGACTCTACATGGGGTTTAGTGTCCTACTTGTAGCTGGAGTTTACTAACCTAAACTTTAGTTTGTAGTATACTTGAGTGTCCCAAATGTTATCTAGTAAGTTCCTGTTTATATTTCAGCTAGAAGTTAAAAGGATAAAACCTCTGCCTTAACCTGTTCAATATGTCCACTGATAATCTGAGTTCTATTCCTAAAACTGACTGGAGGAAGTGAAGTGTTGTCTCTGTCAGACTAGTGTAAAAGAAGGGTTGAAGTCTCCCTCAACCTATTATGAATATAGTTCTGATGGTTATTCCATGATAGCAAAAAAAATAATAAAACTACAACAATTTCAGTCAACCCACCAATTACCAATGCAGTTACCCATCCAGATTGGATGATGGTGGTGGTATTGAGGACACTGATGCAAAATAGTGCCAAGTACCACCAAAATTATCGCCAAATGTTTGACAGCTATAAACTTTAGCATGTCACTAAAAGAGCAGCTGAAAATGAAAAATGATCCAGGACTGAGTGAATGGGGAAACGCCACACTGGTCAGAAGTCACAAGTTGCAAAAATTCTGGAAGCTATAGTTACTCCTCCTGACGCTAGACCAGGATTTGATGCTGTTATCATTGATTGGTCCTCTCTTATGTATTCCTTGCTGCCAAAGACATCAAATAGGTTTGTGGAATATGCTGTTGTAGATGTGGTTCCAAAGATTCATATGTACTCATGGAATTTCACGAGGACAGACATAGTTTTTAATGCTTATTGGACTTCCAGTCTGAAACGAGATCAAAGAGAATCAAAGGGGATCAACACCAAGTGATGGAGAAAACCAAGCTACTACCTAACTGGAAACGTTTCCCGAGAGAGAAGATAGAGCTCTTTGGGTTCCTTGCTGATAAGTGACCATGTGTCCTGACAATGTCGTTGTTATGACCAAAGGAGACCAGGTTCTAACAGATTCATCAGTCTTGATGGCTTAAGTCTTTGCAATCACAAGAAAGCTGACTCCAGAATCTTCACTCCTTGTCTTCATGCAGCCAAGCAACAGATGACATCTGTGTTGCTTAAAGCATGTGAAACAGATGTTCTTGTTGAGGCAAGACTGGACTTGTTCACTCATAGGTAACATAGGTATTGATGCCATTCTACTGACAAGTGCAGCTCTCATACAGCATGTCAAATAGTTTGCCTACCAAGCAGGCTGCATATGGGGCCAGGCAACAGTGTGAAAATGCTCGTCAGCCTTATTCAACTCGGTCTATACCGGGTTGAATAAGGCTGACGAATTTCATCTGCTGAAATAAGCGTAGTCCCCGATACGAGATAATTTTGAATTTTGTGTACTAATTATTTGCTCTGTACATTGAGCTCTTTTTGTGAATCAATTATAATATTTTTTATATTGCTAGGAGCCACTTGGATTATATACCAACGGACTTATTACATTTACTATATATATATATATATATATATATATATATATATATATATATATGCATTAACTACATGAAACTCCAGTAAGGTTATCGACTTTGGATATTATATATATACTTAAAGCTGTCTCATAACATTGAGCACTCTGTTTATAACACCTGAGGAATAAATATGCTTACGTACATGCAAGTATTTGTATGTATATTTTATCTTACTCATATATATATATATATATATATATATATATATATATATATATATGAGAGAGAAATATGGAAAAACTTTAATGAAAATGTGTTTTGCTTTTCGTGTACCAGGCTGGCGTCTGTGGGTCAGAATTAATGACAAAACTGTGTTTTTTTTTTTTTTATACTAATGTCCACTCGATACAAGCGCCGCTTCAGATCGAGGACTGGTTTAACCAAGGAATGTATCTCGTTAGTGCACATGCCATGGAAATAGCGATTGAGAAGCCTGCCATGTTTCATCAGTGGAAAAGTGGTTATAGGGTAGATATTAATTCATCACCCACAGGGCCACAGATGCTTTTGAATTCTATCAAGACAAGCAAGTGAGTACTTGGCAGCTCAGCTCCAGTCTCGATATTGCAATAATACTCTCTCTATGTTTGGGGTCTGAACAGGGCTTTCTTCTAAAGATAGAGTATAAAAGCGGGAGCAAGATTTTTATTGGAGCGGTACAAAGAACCGACATTTTCTCAGCATCTTTATCTGTCGGTCGTATATATGAGTTACACTTGAGGTCTGGAGTGAGCTTTTGTGCCAGTAGACGTTCAAGACAAATTAGCCTCCTTGAGTAACTCTTATCCATCATGATAGGTCAAAGTTAGAGGTCTACTTCGATGATGTTGGAACATTGCTAGTTTGATTTTTGGATGTATTGGATTTTACAGGTATGGCCCTGTTGCTGCATGCTTCGCTGAATGTCGCACTTACTTTAGTCTGTGTTTGTTGTGTATGTCTTTGGCGAGCCCACTCTTCATCCATCCTGCGCCCATGTTGTATTTTTGTGTTTCAGTATCCACAGGAATATTAGTGAAGAACTGTCAAAGATCACGCTTGACTCCTCTCTATTCTAGTTCTGCTGTATGACTCACCATGACTGTTGTGTCATACAAGCCAGTCTTTTCTTTACTTCTATTGAGCCACTAAGATTAGGTCAGAGGAGAGATGAGCTGTCAGGTTCTGGTCATCCAAATCATTGGAGATCTGCATAGATATTCACTAAAATTTGCAACATGTCTGTAGAGGGAAGACGGGAATAAACAGTCAAACATCAAATGAGAAAAAATGGTTTCTGAGTCGGAGGATTTGCGCATCCTTCCGGTTAATAAATTAATGTTTTGAAAATTAATATTTAACGATTTTAAACCAACGTGTCGCGTTTCCGCTGACAATAAAAAAAAAAAAAACATGCTTCATGATTCCCTTGAAAGGTATATAAGCAAAGTTTCTAAACCAGACAAGCCAGAAAGGAGATAAGAACAGCAACATAGTGAAATGATACTTTTGAGTTTGGTTCATTACTTTTACTTTTTTATTTGATTGGTGTCATAAAATATTTATCTACAACTAAAGAGTTCCTTTTTAATTATTCTGAATTGAAGAATTATTGAATTATCATATATTATTCTTCTGATAGGGAATAATATTTGGTAATTCAGAATTATTTACTTTTTGAACATCCATACAAAAAAATAATCCAACATTTGCGAAAATGAAAGAAATTCTTTTAAAAAAGGTGCCCACTTGAAAATAGCATAAAACTTTACATTTTTCGATTCTTCAAGTATGTCTTTATGCAATAAAAGAATCTCTTCAAAAGAATAAAAACAATGTGAATTTGTAGCGGTATAACGACTTAAATAAATTCGTACATTTTTTACTTTACGAATGTGTAAGCAACAAGAAGGAACACAAAACGATTTTAGAAGATTAATATTTATATTTGTATAATGATGTACAAGCATAAGGGTTACTATTTTTTGTTGGTGTTATGTCCCTTTGACTGAATTAAAGTTTTTACTAATGAAATATTTTTTTATCTGAGCTCATAAATGTTGAATGAACTTGCCGCATTTTGAGTTCACTGTGAGAAAGTTGAAAGAATTATGTAAAGCTGAAAATATGTTGATAAATTTTCAGCTTCAGAAAAGTTGAAGGAGTGAATGTTCAGTAATGTTATGTTCGTAATTAAGTTTCCGCAAGATTCAATAGTGTGATTGAATAGATATTCATGAATAGGAGTTAATTCCCTTCGACTGGAAGTCTTTACCAATTAAATACTCTGTTATCTGAGCTCATAAAAAGTTGGATGAACTTGCCGCTCAAAATGTTCACTGTTAGAGAGTTGAAAGAATCCTGTAAAGCTTAGAATATGTTGAGTAAACTTTTAACTTCAAAAGAGTTGAAGGAGTGAATGTTCCGTAATATTCGTAATTAACTTTCTGTTGCTTGTCATTAAGTTTTTAATGTCCGTAATGAAGTTTGAAAAGTTTCGTATGTTTGTAATGTAGTTTGGAAAGTTTCGTACGTAGGTGTATGTGTACGTGTGTGGATATGTTTTCATAGCGTCCGACTGCAAGGGGTCGAGACGCGGTTTCTTTAACGCTACATTTTTCGTAAACGAATGAAATCAAGAGAAAGAAATAAACAAACAGAATTTTGTTGATTTCAAAGCAATTTATTCCGAACACATTTCAAGAAACTGTATTCTTCGTATTATTCATTCTTCACATACAAACTTTGCTCTAACAATTATTTCGGAACATGTCACAAGAGAACTTTCTTCAAACGGTTGACAAAGGGAAAGAACTTTCTTCTCTTTAATCTACATTGTGAATACGATTTTATTTCATGCCTATTGTTGTATTTTATTCAATACATATTTGTTAGTTAACAAATTGGAGTTGTTGTTGTTATTTCTTGGATCCTGTACGTGGAAGAATCATTAATATAAATAGTAGTAGTACCTATATATTTTGGTCTTCCTGCTACGTTTAGTGAATCGACCCGACGCTATATTTGGTACTTACGATCTACACAACAAATACAAAATATATAATAAAGTTGTTGAAAACACTTTAGAGTTCTTGATTGTGTGAATAAAGTAAGATTTGAAGTTGTTGAATTGTATGTATGAAAATGAGAAAGTGTGCTTAAGTATTATTGTTATTGTAGGAAAATTAAACAGTTTTGTTTTTATATTAAATTTAAAAGTATTATTCTTGACTTACTGTGATTTCTACAGAGTTTTCGCTCTTTGACCGGAGATGTTTGTAGTGGAATAAATTGTTGGAGTGAGTGTTCTTACGCAAGTTGGGTTTCTGTTAATTTAAATAATTAACGTCAAGCCTGAAATTGGGTGACAAGGTTCGTTGTTGCGTTGAAAAACTTGGTTCATCTCATTTTCACTGTTATTGTGTCGATTTCCAATGAAGTTAAGTGAATGAGTTTATAAATTCCACCTTGACTCAATTCGTCACTTGATGAGTTTAAAAGTAATTGAATTCCACCAGCCGATATTATGTTAATAAAAATTAACTATTAGCGAGGAAATTGCTTTCATGGATTTCGTGTGACGAGTTGAATATTTTAAGGGGTCACTGACTAAGTTAAACGTGGTTGTGTAATGATCATCATCACACACACATACATACATACATACATACTTACACAAATTCAAATTATACAATAAGCATTCATTGGAATAAATCAACTCTTTGTAATAGACAATTTACAAATCGCAACTATGCGACAATTTTGTAATCGCTCTATTTTCATGTAGTGGATTTTGTGCACTTTTGGGAGAATCGGATCCCAGAGGCTTTCTTAGGTCTCCCCAAAACTCGCTCGCTAATTAGTCAATAAACACACAAGTGGGCGTCGCAATCCACCCACGCAAAAAATATTTTTCCAGCGCGTGACTAAGTCAAAGTTTCCCACCCAAATTCATTTGACCCTGTTGCGTGATTACATTATCTATAAATGACAGACACGAGTTCGCTCATTCTCTTTTACTCTTCCAAATTCCTGCGAAGATGTGATCTTCAGCATTCTCGTCTCGACCATGGACGGTCAGACGGTAAAGCATATTCACGCATTCATGTACGTACGAACCATCACAAACATTTCCAGCCTACATTACAAACATACAGAACATTTCCAAACATGCAACAAGAATTTTATTCTACTAAAACTACAGTTTAATTAATTCAACTTCGTGAGCTCCGATAAAAATATTCCCAGTTTAAGAGACGTAACTCCATCAGATCTTTAACTTCTATGCATGTACATCAACACAAATAAATACAATGTTATGCTTTTTAAAACCATTTTGTTCCTTCTTGTATTTTATACTTTGTGGTATTTTACGTTTAATATAAATTGTGTGGTCATGTTATTCATACAGCCGTAAATAAACATCCACAATGGTTATTCCTCTTAACACGCCTCTACAGTTGCACCTTTGTTTTCTCTTTTTGTCTTTTTCAAAATCCTTGTCTTTTATCAAACTATAATATTTTTTTTCATTTTTAAATCAAAGCTGGTTTTTTTGTTTTGATTTTTGTTTTTTTTTTTTTTGTTTTTTTTTTTTTTTTTTTTTTTTTTAAATTTTGCACATTTCGAAGCTGTATTTGACCTGGGACAAAGATTATGTCGAACTGTTGGAAAGGATAGACATCTTTGAAAGATGATCCCTATTCTATTTAGCTGACTGTAAACCACATTTCATTGACCCAGAAACATCAGCTTACAAGCAAACAATCGAAAGTACCCGTGTGAATTCCTTAGGACAAAATAACAATGAATGCATTTTTGAACAAATTTTAAAGGACATTTCTGAATTTTGAAGGGAATTTTAGTAAATATAAATTCTTTTATTTTGAGATGAATTAACAGAAAAGATCCTTACAAATCATGGCATTGTCATAAAAACAATAAAATTAGTCCATAAAAAACTACTTGTTCTAAAATATTTTCGTGTTTAAGTTGTATATGCAAGGGAGGTAATGAGGTATTAACTTACTTTAAAGTTACTTCCCTTGAAACGTCCGTTTGTTAAACTCCATTCAAAAAGAAATTGATAAAGCCGACGAGGATGACGATAAATTATTAAATTATAAATTAATTATGAATTATTTACTAAATATAAATTATTATATTAAATATTTGTTAAATGAAGATAATTAAATTTACTGGAAGATGAGTAAAAACACATAAAATAGTTTGAAACTTTTGCCAGTTGGTTAGTAAACTGCTTAGTTTTTGAAATTCTAAAATGAACCTAGATTTATATGAATTTGAAAGAACAAAGTGCGAAAGAAAGAAGGGAAAAATGTTTAGTAGAATTGGGCGTTATTAAATATTGACGGATTCTAGGTACGAGTCTTATTGTTTTATTTCAAATTAGTCGTTAAGTAAATCGTGATATCATTGCTAGCTGAGGGAGACAAATAAAGTGGCTCAGACAGAAAGTAGAAAAATTCCTTTAATGAATTCAACGAAACAAAATATATTTACAAAAAATGCAATTTTATGCAGACGACATCCACTGTGGAATAACAAGACGTACCACCCCAAAAGGGGCCACTTACTAAGCATGTGCTTATGAACTGAATTATGAATTGACTGAAGACATATGTATCAATATAAAAAGACTGATTTTAGCTATTTTTTATAAATCATTTCACCCCTAGCAAGGTGATAACGCCACTAGGATACAGCGAGTGAAAGAGAAGGAGAAGAAGTGAGGAAAAGACAATAACGGAACAGGAGTCAGGAAGACAGAAGATGGCGGCGATTCAAGTTGTATTTAATTTTTTGAAGATTGTAGTTGACAAGGAAGCAAGAAATCGGAAGGAAGTTCCACGAGCGAGAAGTACGAGAAAAGAAACTGTTAGAAATTACGATTGTATCTAACTTGTTCAACAGTAAAACTGTGAGACCTAGTTGCCAATCTAGTAGCACGCTTAAATCCATGCAGTCCAGACACTAAGGAGAAAAGCCTATCAGAACAGTTGCCATGAAAATACTTGTAGAAAAGACAAAGGGAAGCCATGTCAAGTGAATGAGAAAGTGATTGAAGCTGAGATGCCTGCTAAGGATCAATTACATTAAAGTTTCTTCTTTGAAGAATCTCGTGATATACAGCAGGAGCACCAGACCAAATATGACAGCAGTATTCAATGCACGGACAAATGGTAGATTTACAAATCTGCATGATGGACTCTGACGAGAAGAACTGCCTGGCACGACACAGTGAATCAACTTTCCTTACAGTAGACGAAGCAATTGATTCAGTTTATTCTTTTATTGTTCTCTCTCCCGAATAATGTTTTTCTTTGTCTCATATTATTTCAAACTCGGTAACTTTTTGCGAAAATAAATGAAAACATTCGGGAACATGTGACAACAAAGCCGGACATTGAAAATTTCCGGTCACAGGCTTTTACTAACAGTCACAGTTGGGATTGAAATAGTAGAGTTCTGGATCAGCAATTAACGGGGATGGTCAGCACCTCGCGGTAGTTTCGATGCCGCCTGTAATATCAGTCATGCGTCGTAATGTTGTGGTGATTAGAGTGCTGATAGGAGAAAGCTAGAGAGAAAGATTGATCTGTTAGTCTGGGATGTCAGAAGAGGCCGAAGCTGTCCCCTAGTAACATACCTACCTACGCACACTGACCGTTCAAGTGAAACTCTGAATAAACAACGAAATAATCGTGAGACAGGGTTTGGGCCCTCAACTTCTAGCTGTGGCATTTATTTTCACCTTCCGTTTCCTTGTGAGCTTGCAATGTACATTGAAGCGAACCAGAGAATAAAAACGCAATGGAGTATTTGGGGGAGAGAGAGAGAGAGTGGGGGAGAGAGAGAGAGTGGGGAGAGAGAGAGTGGGGGATACTGAAAAAAAGAATGACGCTTTAAAAAAAAAAAAGAAAGAAAGAAGCAAACAAGAACAAGTAAACAAACATTAAGATCCTGAGTTATGGAATTCAGATTATGGGAGATTCCTATTTACAAATAATCTTTCATAAAACATTAACGCTTAATAAATATCTATATCTATAAAAGACTGTGTGTGTATGTAACGAATGCACGGCCGCGATTTTCGACGGATTTGCACCAAAATTTATATGCACATGTTCCAAGTTAGCGGGAAGGCGAAGGCCGACTTTACATTTCTCAACTCCCATCGATAGTGGAAATAATCGATTTTTTCATGCTTCTACGGTAGTTTTCATGTAGTTTGCGGCCATTTTCTACTGGCCAGAGTGAGAGCCAACAGCTGATTGACACGAATGTTAACTAGCATGTTAGCATGCAAAAAAATCGATAGCTGCATTCGTCACAAGTGGGAAAAATTTAAATCTGCATGGCACTTTACTCCACTTGGCTCATTCTATTGCTTAAACTCAACGCTGAACTGGGTTGGATGTGAAAAAGTATTTGTTGTTAACATTCTTTTTTCAATCGCTTTTTCCAGTTCCAGCCTTTTTTTAAAGCTGATCGTTTTGTGTTCATTTTGTTTAGTTCTTTTTTCGTAACAGATTTAATGTTTAGTATAGAGTTTAGAAAAAATTCGCAGTATGAGATAGGCAAGAAGTAAGGCATGTAGCAACATCAGCACGGCAAAGGGCACTCCTTTAAAGGTAAGGAAGGGCAAAAATATTTTAAGTCAAGTGATAGCGATTGCTGTATGAGTTGTACGATTTTTGAATCAAGCACGGGCAACGCCGGATCATGCTGCTAGTTGTTATTAAAATCTAAAGTATTGTTTTCTCGCCGATATTGTACACACGTTCAAACTCACAAATTATCTCGCCCTAATACATTACCCTATACAGTTAATTTTATTATTACTGTATTATGCAAAAAGGATATCAGGACCGTATCAGCCGATCTTCCGGGGTGGATGGCTACCACCAAAACTTTACCAGTTGCAGTATTTTTTACAGGGTTTTATTTTAACAAAATACGATAAAGAAATTT
Organism: Acanthosepion pharaonis; assembly: GCA_903632075.3. Classification (NCBI taxonomy): domain Eukaryota; kingdom Metazoa; phylum Mollusca; class Cephalopoda; order Sepiida; family Sepiidae; genus Acanthosepion; species Acanthosepion pharaonis. Next base: position 883,530 of record CAHIKZ030002944.1, read on the forward strand.
CCGGGTAGACATTCAGTTCTTTAATATTTTTTTTCTTTCATTTGTAATACTATGTTCCCTGTTATTTCAAAGATGATTTCTGTCAATCTGGAAGTACTGGAAAATTTTAAATGTTCTTCCTGCTAACCATATTGGCAGCTTTTGATAGCTTAAGGCTAAATTCTAAAGTTTTTGCCCCCCACCCCAAAAAAAACAAACATTTGTCACTGCTCCTTCCCTGGATGCGATTAATGTAACAGCTGTACGTTAGGAAAAAGGAAGTGACCTGCCATGTTTAAATTTCGGTAGCGCTGTCAGTTGCGGTCGAGAAATTATTGACAACAGACACTTGCAGACAGTTAAAATTCTACACAACAGGGTCGACTCTTTACTATATCAATGTCTACCTTTTCGACTCTCGTGCAACCCAGTCCGATGTCTATCTTTTTGACTCTCGTGGACAATGCTCTGATGTCTACCTTTTCGACTCTCGTGCAAACTGACAGACTTCGCCATTGAAGAACCTGGAAAAGGTTATACGCTATAAAACTAAAACTTCAAGCTCGTCTGCTGCATTTATTTTCCGACTACTGCTCTTTGGAATGGCACGAATCCAAATCTTCTCCCCTCAACTATAGGTTAAATAGCAGGATAGACTGGTTTGTTCAGTCATGGACGGCAACCTCTACAAAGATTTTTCTGAATTCACAACCATAGAGAACGCAACGAGAAACCAATCTTTCACAAGACATCATGGCAATTCACAGATAATAATGAAAAACCATGATCGCCAATCTATTTAGTGTATTCATGTCATTTTGTGTGCTTCATCTGCGTAACATGGTCGAATATATGCCAAGACAAACATTGGACGACCTGACGCTTAATAAGAACCCCATGAAACCACTCTGTCTTAATTAAAAATTCGACTCACACTTACGCGCGTATATCATTAGTAAGCCATAAATTGCATTTACAGGCATTGGCATTTACACATATTCGTAAATCATGTTGCAAACATTTGCTGAAATCTACGGAGTTAAATATTTTCCTATAACATCGTTGATGTTTGCAAGCAGCGAGAAATTCAATGCATCACATCAATTCCATGTAAGGGGAGACATACGAAATGTGAATTAATACTAATTCTCTTGACAATTTTTCTTTCAGTGTGGCTTCTAATCGATTATCCTAAATATTAACTGAAGTCGTTGAACTAAAGGATTTGGGCCAGAGACGTCCAGGCAGATTATACAAAGCGAGCGTTAATATCCGATCTACCGGTGGGGATAATTTGCAGTCCCGTTCCTTTAAAACGGAGCTTTAAAAATAAATACTCACCAAGTCTTCGATCATTTAGGCATCTACTTTTTATGCTAGTGTTCACTCAATATACGACCCAAGAGCCTCTCTAGATAGAGATTTACTGAATGGGGTTGCATTACGGAGGTAAGAATTGTAGATTATGAAAATATGTAGCAAAGATAGCGGTTGACCCTGGACTTGAAGACGTTAAGATTGTAGTGATCGAAGAAGCAACCCCTCGGGAGTCTGTTTTACACAGTGACGGCTCTTAGGAAGAAGCTATCTGAACTTTTTTCTTATTAATAGAATACAGACGAAGGGAAAGAGGATGGTTCGCTTCTGTGTCCATAGTATACTAGGTCTTAGCTGTGACGATCTGAACTGGTGGAATGAATGAATGTAGCGCGTCAGAACTGTTCCCATGGAAATAGCGATAGAGTAGCAATAGGCTTGCGATATTGTGTGTTTGAGTAAGGGGTTGCAGAGCGGAAAATAAGACCCAAACAAGAATCTGCAATGTTATTGGTCCTAACCTGGCATCACAGCTTTAGTCACTTTCTCACAGCCGCAACATAGCTTCCCTGTGCCTTTTCTATAAATATTTTTATGATAATTGTTCTGATTAACTTTCCTCTATGGTACCTAAACATTACAAATTTAAGCGCAGTACTTGGTTGGCGGCAAGGTCTCATCATTTTACAGTTGAAATGGCTAGATGCAATCGTAAGTTCTATGCTAACAGTTTCTTCTATCGCACTTCTCGCCTGTAGAACTCTCTTCTGGCTTTTTGTATTGTTCACTATGTCAAGCTAGACAATTTTTCTCTCTAGAAATCCAAACAAGAATCTGCAATGTTATTGGTCTTGAACTAGCACCTCAGTTTCCGTCCTTTTTCCACCGCCGTAACATAGCCTCCCTGTGCCTTTTCTGTAAATACTTTTATGATAATTGTTCTGATTAATTTTCCTCTGTGGTACCTGGACATTATGAGTTTAAGTTCAGTACTTGATTGGCAGAAAGGTCTCATCATTTTCTAGTTGAAATGACTTAATGTAACCGTAAGTTCTATGCTAACAGTTTCTTCTTTCGCATTTCTCGCTCGTGAAACTCTCTTCTGCATTCTTGCTTCCCAGTCAACTTTGATCGTTAAAAATATAAATACAATGTCAATCGTTATCTTCTGTCTTCATAATTCTTTTATCGTCCTCTCTTCTTAATAGTAGTTATTTCTCATATTCTCTAACACTCAACAACCCCTTTGCGTCCTAGGGACTTTGTTGTCTTGCTTGGGGTGAAATGATTTAAAAAACTGACTGCGTAATCCCTTTTTAACTCTGTCGAAGCTGGAAAGAGATGACTGTTTAGCTCCAGCCCAGATATGGCAGCAATACTTCGCTAATATTTGATTGTATGATAATTGTTAGATCCCTAACTCGCCTCCTCTATGGATGTTAGCAATCTTAAAAGTTTTATACTTTTCCAGTTAGACGTCTAACAAGTAGATAATATCAGGGTCGTTGCAAAAGGGTGTCGTGTTCTCCTGAATCTATTAATTCAAAGACAATTTGATGTAAGTGGCTCCTTAATTTCCGTACAAACAATGAATTTTATTTCGTGGGTGACTTTCGCTGGATTTCGCAATTAATTTCGATTATTCCCAAATTTATTACCAAGTTATAAAAACTGTTATCGTACAAAATAATTCGTCACAAAAATCACGTAGAAAATCGTCGGAAACAATCGCAGTAATGAAAATTTAAGAATCCAAAATTTTAGGATTGCGGGTTCCAAGTAGATAATATCAGGGTCGTTGCAAAGGGTGTCGTTTTCTCCTGAATCTATGATACGGGACCCCACCCCCCACTCTACTACACCTCAATTTTCATAAGGTAATATTCATATAAAATACAAATTTTACTGTAACCTAATTATGTACAATAATGTTTTATATGCAATGTAGGTGAACAATTCAACTAGAAAAATTGAAAATAAATCCAATGTATCTAAATACAAATTAGAGACATGTCATAATAGATCATTCCATCTTAAATAAATCGAAAATGTTTGGCGGCAATTTTTAACATCAACTTGAGACTTTTCTTGTTAAAAAGTTGAATAGTTTTAACACATTCAACATTATGAATAAAAAATAATGAATTTCTTATAGTGTTTTTTAGTCTTATGATGAGCAAAACAAATTCATGGATTTGGGAAAAAAATCCCCAAAATGACGTCAAAATCCGCGAAAATGTTCCTCCTTTAATAGTCAGTTGGGCTTACTTTCATTTTTAACGTATATAAATGTAGGTAGAAAAAATGTTGATAAGATGGCGAGGGTCGCAAAGCCAATCAGGCTGGCCCCATCCACCCGGTCAGGGGTTTCAAAGGTAGTACCCAACGGCCCTGTTCATCACAACACGTATACACACTAAAAATAATGTTTATAGTAATGTGACCCGTTATCTTTCATAAAGAAAGTAGATTTATAATTCAAAACAGGAGGATCTGACGAGGCATTGGTTACTTGAAAATTATTAGCTATTAGCGTGAAAGCCGTCCTAGAGGGGGACATTTACGCTAGCTGCTGCCGGGGGCTCTTGATTGGATCTTCGGCTTGTTCAAGATTTTGAGAGTCCCAAATCTTTGCATATTCTCAGCATTGGAAGCTCTCCTGGCTGCCGTTTAATCTGGGTTTTCATTTACACGGGACTTTCTTTTCCTCGTTGCAGCCTTGGCTCTTTTGATTGCAATCTGGTCCTCTGTTGGTGGAGATTTCTTTTTGCGAGTCATACAGCTGCCGTATGCGATAGGCAACAATAAACTACAGAAGAACTCAAAATTGATCGCTGAATTTAAGTATTGCATTAATATTTAAGCTTACCTTTTAAAAGTTCAACGATAATTCTCCGGTCGACATTTAAATTCAAAGACAATTTGATGGATGTAGGTCCTTAATTTCCGTACAAACAATGAATTTTATTTCGTGGGTGACTTTCGCTGGATTTCGCAATTAATTTCGATTATTCCCAAATTTATTACCAAGTTATAAAAATTGTTATCGTACAAAATAATTCGTCACAAAAATCACGTAGAAAATCGTCGAAAACAATCACAGTAATGAAAATTTAAGAATCCAAAATTTCAGGATTGCTGGTTCGAATCCGACCCGGAATGTTTTTAATTTACTCACGGAGTCGGCCCGATTTCAAAATGATATGATATGTTGGGCTACGGCCTCTTGAAGTTGAAAAAGAATCACACACTGATACACTGACATTCGCATTCGAAGATGAGATAATTAAAAGTTCGAAAGTTAGTTTATAGTTACCTATTGTATCTATTCCTCCCTACCTAGTGTGATGAAGGCCCAATTAAAAGCCCCCCCTCCACAAAAGCTAGTTTCATTAAAGACGATGGACAAGTTACAGTGGTTAATTTTTTTATTTAATTTTTCTTTTGTTATTCTAATTTGTTATTATAATTCTTTTCCTTTCTGGATGTAAATGATGTAGAAATTGTCCAAATGTTTTTTTTTTTTTATGTCCGAGCGCTTTTTATATTTATATATTTAGCCATTATATATTATATTATATTATATATTATACTATTAAATATTATTTTATTATATATTATATTATTGTTATATATTATTATATATTATATATTATTATTATATATTATATTATTATATATTATATATTATTATGTCCGAGCGCTTTCTATATTTCTATATTTAGCCATTATATATTATATTATATTTTATTATACACTGTAACCCGGATATAAGAGACCCGGATATAAGAGAAACCCGGATATAAGAGAGATTTTCTCTGGTCCCAAATTAGAGCCTGTGTTAATGTATATAAAATAGACCCAACCCGGATATAAGAGAAACCCGGATATAAGAGACTTCTTCTCCGGTCCCGACAACTCTCTTATATCCGGGTTACACTGTATTATATACCATTAAATATTATATTATTATATATTATATTATATATTATATTATTGTTATATATTATTATATATATTCAGCATTTATATTCAGCGAATATTTATATATTTAGCCATTATCAAGGATGATTTTATTAACATTCAGTTGCTCTAAATAACTTGAAACTCTTTCATCATCTCCTTTTGCTCGTCTTTTGCGATCCATTCACACAAATGAAGGTTACTCACTGTTTTCTTCCTCTCCTCTGGCCTTCAATATGCCTTGTGAGTGTTACATTCAGGTGGCCTTCTGTCCTTATTATGAGTCCTGGAGAATACATAGCGATCAACCCTAGTAAGCGTGTTACTAGATAAACCTCTAGGTTCCACCCGTTTACTGATAAATGCATCCTCCACTTGTTCTCTCTTTGTTTTCTCGCACTTCCCGCCTGTGGAACTCCTTTCCGTTTACTTGCTTCTATGATAAATACAATCTTCAAAAATTTAAATGCGACGTCAATCGCCATCTTGGCTCTTCTTGAATCCCCTTCATCTTTTATCTCTTCCTCAATCCTCTCTCGTCTCAGTCTCAGTCTTCTCTTTCACTTAATCTATCTACCCACCCCCACCCACTGCATACTAGTGGCATTCTTGCCTTGCTTAGGGTGAAATGACAAAAAAAACAAAACAAAAAAAAAACATACAAACTTGAAGAGATTAATATTACATAACATTCAGGGAAGCATCAAAGCAGCGTTTCTTGGGAAGAAGCTGTCTGAATTGGAATTTTCTTACCAATGGAAGACATAGGAAACGGCGGTGATTCAACCCTGTGGATGTAGTAAAGCGGGTCTTGGTTGTAAAGGCCTGAACTGGTGGCACTAAAAAATGAAGCTCGTCTGAAAATTTTCTACAGAAATAGTGACAGAATAGTGATGCGTCTGTGGGAAAGGAGGTGTGAATATAAATGGTGCAGCCATTCGAACCCGAGGATGACAATCTACTAGGGCGACTAGATAATCCCCATTGCAGACACCTGCTCAGGCACATTTGTGTTTGTTCAGCACTCACAGAGCCGACCTTTGGTTTATAGTGCAGTTATGCTGAGCGGACCTTAGTTATAGTTTCTGGGAGAGAGTGCGTTATTTAGCGTGACCAATAGACTGAACAAGGCCAGCACACTCAAACCCTCGGTCACAATGACTTATGACTTCGTGCTAACACAGTCATTGACGGCCCTCAATGGTTCCTTCAATCAGAAGACTTGGGTCAACCCATGGTATGGTTTTCAGGCACTTTCCAAGGGTGCCGCATGCTGGGATCGTCTCCTCTAGACAGATAATACCATGAAGTCACCTTCCTGACAAATCGACCATGGGGAGATTCGAACCCGTGTCTCATGACCAGAAAACGAATATTCTAATCACTAGACCACGTGACCATAAAGGAGCTGTAGGCTTGAAGATAATCACCCCCACCCCAAACAAGGCCGCATAAACGATCTTGCTCTGTCAAGGCTGGGGAGGGAGTATTGGGCAGCGCCAGTTTAGATAAGTCAGCAATGGTTCATTTTTAGTTTGATCTGACTGTTGTAAAAATAAAGCATTGCGCGGAAGTAGTAAGCGACAAAATGAGCCGACCACTTTTCCAGCATCTTTAACTATGAATTGTATATATATATATATATGTTCCACTTGGTATCTAGAGGGAACTGGAGTGAGAGACCAAACAAGCGTTCAAAACCTGGGGCATCCTAGAGAGGGCAAATCTTCATCTTAACTCAGTGTCTAATCAGTGAGGATAAAACGATATTAGCTTGGTTTTTTAAGGTTTGGCTCATTTTGTTTTACGGCATATCAACATCTCAATGGGTTATTTAATGTCGACAGGATTTTTAGGTCTATTTTGTTTTATGTCATATCATCACCTCAATGGGTTATTTAATGCCGACAGGATTTTTAGGTTTATTTTGTTTAATGTCATATCATCACCTCAATGGGTTATTTAATGTCGACAGGATTTTTAGGTTTATTTTGTTTTATGGCATATCAACACCTCAATGGGTTATTTAAAGCCGACAAGATTTTTAGGATATGTTCCTATGAACAGAATATATATTCTCTGTAAAAAAATCAGTTTGTAGATCAGTTTCATTGACGTATTTTTGTAAAGAGAATTTTTGTCGACTCAGATGTATTTGGTAAAGTTTTTTTTCCGGAAATGTATTGCTGGTAATATTTTTTCTTTTAAAAAATCTATCGCTGGTAATATTTTTAAAAATATATTGCTAGTATTTATACTATAAGAATCTATTTTTATACTTTCATAGTGTTGTGACCCCAGTTTTGGGGTTAACTATATGACCATATCTGGGATCCTAACAGGTACTACCCGCCGCCCCCTCCCCCGGTGTCAGAGTGGATCTGAGAACAATAACAATTAAGAGGTGGTTCCATGTTCTTCAAAACCTCTCGATCAGAGACCTTCCCGCCGAATGTATTTTATCGTCATACCCAGTAGGCTGTTTTTTTTTTAAGTATTGAAAATTACAAGCCATTTTTTTCTCCATAGAGCTACTAAAGTTACGTCTAAGGAGCTATCATCTGTTGTACTATTGTCATTTTTATTATTGAAGGTGCACCAGTAAACCATGGTATAATATGCATAGATGTTTACTAATGATGACCATTTTCTTTTCCTAAATGCTTGTCGTGTAATCATAACATTGCAATGCGAATTCTTCCAGTAAATAATTTTACTTGAACTTAGAGTTCATGAGCCGCCGTTTTTTAAACGCATTTTTTCTTTCTATTTTAACGAAAATGACTCTTTATGCAATCATAAAAATGGTGAGGGAACACGATTCATATGTCTCCAGTTCAATAACTTATGTATTCTATTCATAGTGGCGGAAATGAGCTATTTGCATTGTCAAAGCAATGAAGAAAAACAATCAAATTCTTCGCTTAAATACACGACAGAATCCGTACATTTTTGATCGGATGCAAACAAATACATCAGTGCGCATGCGCTCGAGTACGCATCAATATATGCATATAGCATGATAGGGTTGACTTCTCCACCCCGGGCATGTTTTTATTTGTTTCTTTGTATTAAGAAGAAAGGAAAATAAAAAATAAAAAAAAACTGATATTTCCAAAGCTGAAAGGATTTTGCTATAATCGTTCGTCTCATCATCAATTCACACAAAATGGTCGTCTGCTTACGTGCCCAATGACACGGGGCTTTGGCCGGCAATTAAATGGCGCGTCCATTTAGCTATTTTTGTGATGCTATCAATGAAGTGGACGGAAGTCGGGGTACGGGTTCTGAGATGTGACTCTCTTTTGGAAGGGCAAGAACCCAGCAAGACGTTTTATTTATTACCTTGTTTTTTTGTTGTTGTTTTTATCTGCCTCTCCTCATTCAACTGGACATTTCTAATGCAGATTCTAATAAGTTACGCTGTATCTCTAACCAAAACAACTCCTCCTCTCCACCTTAAAGAATCTGATCTATTGTCAGACTCCTCTCCCCACCAACAAATCACTCCGATTGATATCGATGACTGATAATAATCATCCAATCAAGTATTCTGGTGGTTGGGGGGTTCGCTGAGACTTTCGCTATGAATATCGGTGAGCGATGTACTGACGAAGAGCGCTTGTTGCAGAGCAACAGTTATTCAACTTTTCAAGTTGACTCATTCATTTGGACAGTGAGTTCGATTTTCACTCTGGTGGATATTTATTAACTTAGATTGGCACAAGGTCAAATAAGATGAGACCAAGCTTTGAACCTGCCTGTGGGAAATCTTTTTTTTCTGCTTACCGACTCGGGGAGGAAATATATAGGAACTCGTTTATTACAATCACGGATAATGTTATCATACGGTTATTGTTATCAGCTCATATCAGTATATGTGGCAAATCCCTCGCTGCTCTATAGCTACTAATATGGAAAGTGCTCAGATGAACTACATTCCTTGGTTCCGTCAGGTCTAATTTCCACGGCTAGGAGCCGCCATGATACTTTTCCTCCATCCACATTTCCTCCGTATTCCCTCGGCGAAAAGTAATTCCACTCAAACAGATTCTTCCCGCGAACCACTACACTGACTAAAAAAAAAAAAATGTTTCCCCGATCACAACAATCTTAACCTGTTCAAGTCTAGGGTTAACTATTATCTTCCTCTCTTATCCATATAAACTATCCCTTAACGTAACTGTTTACTTCGGCTGGCCCCCTTAACGTAACCTTTTACTTCAGCTGGCCTCCAGGCCTTGTACAGGGTGAACCTTACTGTTAAAAAAGAAGTTATAAAAAAATTCGTCACTTCTTGCTTCCTGTTAAATATCAGGCTAGACTGGACTCTCCAGTCAAAGAGAGGGAAAACTCAGAATACAAAACTATGGAGAGGGAAACGAGAATAACCTACTAAAGTTCCCTAAGAGTTATAGCAATTGCCAGATTATAAGTAAAAGGAATGTTTAAAGAGCTATGATTGCTTACGGCCTGAAGGGAAATAGCATTTAAAAAAAGATAGAAAAGGTATCTTAATACTTGTCGCCACACCCCGACCTTTCTCACACAGGCGGGTTGTGGCGAGCCTTTTACTACCATGGAAATTGCACGGACGAACTACATTCCTTGGTTCAGCTAGGTCTAACCATCACGGCTAGGACCCACCATGACACTTATATTGGAGCAAACCACCCATATTTCCTCCGTATTTCATCGGCGAGAAGTAAGTTCCACTCGAACAGCTTCTTCCCGCGAACCACTGTTCTGTGGAACAGACTCCCAAAAGATGTTTCCCCGATCACGACAATCGTTAATAATAAGTTAACTGTTATTTAAACTGCTCCTTAAGATAATCCTCTACCTCGATTGGCCTCGAGTTTTGTAGAGGATAAACCTCACTGTAAAATGAGCCATTGGACATATACGTCTTTACCAAACTTATATTTGATGCAGTTGACATATATATATATATATCAATCACTGTTTTCCGTGCTGCTAGTACCACATAACAGAGTACAACCTGTCGGATCTCATTTGGATAGGTATCACCAAGTATTTCTATTTACAGTTAATTTCATATGATTAAAACAGTTCATTCAGAAATCGTGCAATTAATTTTATCCTGGACAACACCAGGGCAACATTTTCCCTTTTTTTTTCTTAAGAATAAGCGAACGACACGTTTGAATGATAATGTGTTCAATCTTCACCGGCTTGTAGTCTTACTCCAGACTAAATTAAATAAAAGTAAATGTATTTCAGTGTCTCGATATGAGGTAATGGGTACCGATCTATTCTAGCATACCGTAACAATATGAATGTGGCGTAATGGATATCTAAGTAAGCAATGGAATCAACGAGGCTAAGCTTAATATCCGACAGAGTTTGCTTCTTTCACTTTATCTTAATACCATTACGGGAAAAATAAATCAATTTCTACTTGTCTCTGTTATAATAAGTGTTGTGGATTCCGGGTTGAAATCCGGTACCAATAAATAACAAACGCCAGGAATGAATATATGACTATAATGTATTATCGTAATAATACAAACTGGTAAAGCAGGTTAGTAGTTCCAGGAATACGGGTTAGTAGCAAAATATATATACAGTCTTTGGTGTTGAAGTATCGCTGTATGACTTCTTACTGAGTTTACGTGCTCGCTCACTGTGACTCCCACAACGCTGTTACCTCACCCCTCACTCTTCCGGTTACCTACAACCTTTTACTCTGGGCTCGACTCTTTGGTCTTGCTCTCTCTCTTTTACTCTCGTCTCGCTCTTGCAGTAGTATATGTATATACTGGGTGAGTCCATTTGTGTAAAAAGGGGTGGACCCCTCAACAATAAGTTAACCTTTATTTTCCCCTTCTATCCGTATAAACTACCCCTTAAAATAACCCTCTATCTCGATTGGCTCCCGAGCCTTGTACAGGATGAGCCTCACTGTAAAAAGAACCACTGGACATATACTTCTTTACCAAACATATAATGGTGCAGTTGACACACACACACACACACACACACACACACACACACACACACACACACACACACACACACATATATATATATATATATATATATATATATATATATATATATATATATATATATATATTACTGTTTTCATTCAAATTCCAGACCGTAGTTTCTGTTTTAGAAAGTTTTATATTCAGTTTTATTTCTTGTGCTGGTGATGCGTGTGGTTGGCCTAACGGTTGATAACAGGGAAAATGAAATCAGCGCAAATTGTAAATTTATTATTATTTTATTCACAAATTCACACTCAACCTCAAATTGATCTCTTATATACGATCCATCGCTAAAGATGCAGATAAAATGATCACCCGCTCCCCCCCGTACCGCTCCAGTAAGTACCTAACTCCTCATGCTATCCTCTACTTTTATAAGAGCCAGATCAGGCCGGAAATGGAGTACCGTTGCCATATTTGGGCTGGAGCTGACCAATGCTCACTTTCCAGACTTTATCAAATTCAAAAGCCTCCTCGAATCCTTGCTGAAGAAGAATTATTTTCCACACCCCAACCTCTCTCACACAGGCGGGTTGTGGCGAGCCTCTTACTACCATGGAAATTGCACGGACGAACTACATTCCTTGGATCCGTCGGGTCTAATCTTCACGGTTAGGACCCGCCATGCCACTTATAATGGAGCAAATCACCCACATTCCCTCCATCGGCGAGAAGTAAGTTCCACTCGAACAGATTCTTCACGCGAACCACTAATCTGTGAAACTGATTCCAAAGAGGAATCTTTCCCCGATCACTACAATCTTAAACTGTTCAAGGCTAGGGTTAACCGTTATCTTCCATTCTTATACACACAAATTACCTCCTAATGTAACCCTCTATCTCGAGTGACTCCCCGGGCCTTGTAAATAGGGAACCTTACAGTAAAAAACAAATGTAAGAGGAATTTAAATTACAATCATTTCCAATTATTTTAATATTGTGCCATGGTCGAATTGAGTAGATAGATAAAAAATAGAAAGGGGCGTAAGACAAGGATATGCCTTAAGCACCGGATTTAGTCAAGCCTTACAGCGATGTTACCCATAGGGAGCTGGAGATTGTACCAGGAGTTATTATCGGTGGGCGTTTTCCTCAAATGACCCAGTATGATGGCAGACACAAAAGGAAAACTACAGGACCTCCAAGGCAAGAGATTAAAGGAAAGCGAGAAGAAAGGACTAGCTATCAATTCTAAGATGACAAAATGTATGATTGTTAGTAAGAGATGAAGTCTATAATGTGAACTAATAATTGGATATGTCAAAATCAAACAAATACAACAATTTTTAGGAAGTGTTTTAAGAGAGGATGCAAAGTGTGAGACCGAAATCCGAAGTCGGATTGGGGGAGCGAAAGATGCCTTCCAAAAGTTAAACAAAATATTAAGAATCGAGAAAATTTCGTTAGACACGCAGAAAGGAGTGCTGCATAGATGTGTAATATCAATCCACTAATATGTCAGTGAATGGAGAACAATTTCCTGACAGATGAAGAAAAGACTGAAAGCAACCAAAAAGTTGTTCTACAGAAGGATACTGAGAATACTGATCGTTATTTATTTATTTATTTTTATTAAACGACCGATACATTTACGTACTATAGATTTGAAAGGCCGGATTGTATTGATCGGGGAAGCATCCTCTTGGGAGTCGGTTCCACTAAGTGGTGAATGCGAATGGAATGAGATTGGTTCGCGACAATGGGCGTGGCAAGGCGGCTCCTAGCCGTGAGGGTGAGAACTCGTGGAACTAAGGAATGTAGTTCGCTTGAAAACTTTTCATAGAAATAGCAGTAGAATAGTGAGAATGTTCCAACATTTCGTCTGTGGGTAAAGGGTTTTTAGACGAAAAACAGTTCATCACCTACAAGGCAGCGCAGACGCTTTTTGAATATTAAACCTGGAACCTGACCATATTTTCTCTTCAATGATGTTCCTCCTATACAAGACCCAAGAGCCACTCGTGATAGAGGGTTACAGAGTAAGTAAGAGACACAGATTTTGTGGATATGTAGGTATGATAACGGTTAACACTAGACTCGAACAGGTTAAGATTGCAGTGATCGAAGAAGCATCCTTTTGGGAGTCGGTTCCAAAAAGCAGCGGTTCGTGATAAGAAACTTTGAATATGGAATATGAAAGGAATGGCGTTAGTTCGCTACAATGGGCGTGGCATGTTGAACTTTTGTTGTGAAGATAAGACCTGGTGGAAATAAGGAATTTATTTCGCTTGAACACTTTCCATAAAAATAGCAAAAGATTAGCTAGAAACTTGCAACGTTTCATCTGTGGGAGAGGGGTTGTAAGGTGGAAAATAATTAATCACCCACAAGGGCGCGTAAACGCTTTTAGACTACATCGAGACGGGGAAGTGAGGACTGGCAGCTCCTGCTTATATATTGCAGTACTATGCCATTTTCGACCTGATCTGTCTCTTGTAAACACAGAGGATAGTAAGAGGAGTCAGATGCTCACTGGAGCGTTACAGGAAACCAACTATTTGTCCAGTGATTTGTTTAGCGATATATATGAATGAGTTCCACTCAAGGTTTGAAGTGACTTTAAGACCCAATAAACATTAAAGGCGCGGAGCTTCTCTGACAGAGCAAACGTTCATTGCGATAGACGAAAATTCAGTGTCCAATTTGTGATGATGAAACGTCACTAGTTTGGTATTTGTGGCACTGAATGTGACCAGCCAGTCTTTTTCTTACTGATCTGTTAGAGCCTGATCAGTGGAGAAATCAGTTGCAAGTCCCTATTTTTTGCTGCTTTGGTATCTCAGTTATTTATTTGAGCCTTATATAACTAATTATCGTTACTACTATACTGTTAATCCACGCATGAGTTGGAGTCATTTGCTTTGAGGATGAAATTCCTATACGGAATTTTGTTAGGGGACTCACGGTTAATCTAAACGGATCTCCACATAAATATTAACATGAAATTCCCTTCTCATTTACAGCGTTTCTGAGATGATTAGTGATTTGCATCTAATCATTGATAAGAACACTAAATGCGATCGCATTTGAATGTAGACACGATTAAATGACATCTAAGCATTGGCAAACTGCGATTAAAAGAAAAGGTTTCCAGTAGAGGCGCTGACGACATGAATAGTCGTGATTCTAATGAAGCGTTTGCAACCGAATCACGAGTCGCCATTAAATAACTCATGTATGCAATTAAACAAGCCAAACAAATCGAAACTTTTAATATCATTTTACACCAAGCAAGGCGATAATGCCACAAAGACGCAGTGGCGCTACGCGGGGTGAAAGAGTATTGGGAAGAGACTTTGGTGAGGAGAATTGAGAATAAGACAATAAAGGAACAGGCGTTCAGGAAGACACAAGATGGCGATTGACGTTGCATTTAAGTAGAGATAGATAGATAGATAGAAATGAATAAACTGAGATAGATATAAATAAACAATGATAGATAGATAGATAGATAGATAGATAGATATGAATGGACTGGGATAGATATAAATAAACAATGATAGATAGATAGATAGATAGATAGATATGAATAGACTATGATAGATAGATATGAATAGACTATGATAGATAGATAGATATGAATAGACTATGATAGATAGATAGATAGATAGATATGAATAGACTATGATAGATAGATAGATAGATAGATAGATAGATAGATATGTATAAACTGTGATAGAGGGAATGAATGAGTTGAGATAGATATGCAGTAAAGAGTCACAGATAGATATGTATGGACTGAGAAAGATATGAACAAATTGTGATAGGTACATAGATAGATGGATAGATATACTATAGGTGAATGGGCTTATACTGATATGAATGAACTATGACAGATAATGAATGGATGAATGAATGAATAAACTAAAATACACAGGAAGAGATTGGCAT
This sequence comes from Acanthosepion pharaonis, assembly GCA_903632075.3. Classification (NCBI taxonomy): domain Eukaryota; kingdom Metazoa; phylum Mollusca; class Cephalopoda; order Sepiida; family Sepiidae; genus Acanthosepion; species Acanthosepion pharaonis. Next base: position 898,694 of record CAHIKZ030002944.1, read on the forward strand.
AGATTTTTGGTAATTGATTCACCTCATGCAAGGAACAATGCCACTAAGACCCGGGGGGTGTTACTGGATTTGAAAGTGAATGAGAAAACTTTACTGTTGTCTAGAGAAGCTGCTCTGATCAACAATCGCATAATATCAGAGTTCTTGCAGTGCCGTGTTGCCTATGGAAAAGTGTCTCTACAAACATTTCCGGTGAGCAACCCTGAGACCACACTAAGCTGCAGTCTGTGCCAATTCCCAGCCAGCATATATTACCTAAGACGATCGACAGATACTGTTATTCTTGACCCTTTCCACTTTTAAATACAAATCATGACTAACAGTAATAAAACCGAATTAGCTCGCTCCCTCTAAAAAAACTAAACACCTCAACTTCTTTCTCCAAAATTCATGGTATTCATACCGATTTCTTTAGTATGGAATCGTTTCTTTTGCAACATTTTCCAGACATCCTAGCTCTCTGTGAAACTAAACTGAACTCTTCAATCTCTTCCACTGAATTCACTCTTTCAAGCTAAACACAGTTAGCTTACTATTCTTTCTTTATCGTTCCCTTTTCTCTCAAAACTGTTGCGTGTTAGATAAAATTTCTGATAGTATAGATAAGGCTCTCTTTCTACACCCGTTTGTAGATATCTTTCTGTTCGGCAAGTTAAATGCCCACCATGTCAAGTGGCTTAATCCCACTAATTTTACTGACCTCGCTGGTATTCAGACCTTAAACATTTCTATTACTCAATCTCTCACTCATATAGTAGACTTCTCCACGCGTTTCTCCGTAATTCTGACAGTCACGCTTCTCTACCTGAACTCTTCCTTACATCTACCCGGACTCATGTCGTGCTCTGCAGCTCTGTCCTCTTAGCAATTCCAATCATGCAGCGGTGTCTGTATCTATCCCCGCTCTCGCATTAGTCACAGACCTCCTCTTAACAGAAGTTCTTTCTGTTACCAACACGCTGATTGGGACTCGTTTCGGGACTTACTTTGCGTGGAATGATATTTTTAATCCTCCTGTTCATAAATCTGCTATATGAGGTCTCTTCCTTGGTGAAAGCCGGCATCAAAGCTTTCGTTCCAGCATGGACGTACCAAGTGAAATCACGATCATTTCCCTGGTTCTCGCCTGCCTACTCATCCGCTATAGCTCACAGAAATTCCTCCTTTGGGCTATACCACAGCGACAGCTCTGATTGTTGCATTGTTATTGTTCATAATAAGTGCATACCTGTCCCCAAAGAAACAAAGTGGCTATTTGCTGATAGAATTAGACATCGTATAGCCTCTCACCAAAAAAATTGTGTTGAACAATAGCAAATTTCCACTCCCTCTTCTCTACAACCAAATTTGAAGTATTGACATATACTGCAGATCAGATACAGTGCTTTGCTCGAAAGTTTTCTTCCAACTCCACCCTCGACTCGATATGGAGTACCTCTGCCAGATTTTCCTGTTAGAGTGGAGGCTGTATGCGCATAACCGTGTCACTGGTTTTTGAAATCATTTCTAAATTAGATTCCCACAAGGCAAGCGGATGTTACAGTCCTAAAGAAATGTGTTCCTGAACTGACTCTTGTTCTCCCCAAACTTTACGACAAATTCTTCGCTGCTTCCTGCTTCCCGGCTTGTTGGAAATCCTCTGTAGTTCCTGTTTTTAAGAACTCTGGGGAACCTAACTTGATTTCATCATAGCCAATAGATTTATATTTCTTACGCTATTGTGACCCACTACAAGGGACAAAAGTCTCTCAAGGTAGAGTGCTACTGTATGAAGTTGATTTATAAACGTAAGAATTGATTATCAGGATATGTAGAGTAGACAACCGTTGGCCCTGGATTTGAAGAGGTTCAGATTGTAGTTGTCACGGAACTATCCTTTCAGGAGTCTGTTCCACAAAGCAGCGGCTCTTGAAAACAAACTTTCTCAATGGAGCTTCCTTCTTACCAATAGAATATAAAGGGAATAAGAATGATTCGACTGTGTGTACGTGGCATTGCGGATACTAGCTGTAAAGGCCTGAACTGGTGGAAATAAGAGATGTAGCTAGTCAGAACTGTTTTCATGGAAATAGAGTAGTGAGTGTTTAGTAACGTTTCGTCTGTGGGGAAGAGCTTGTAGATTGGAAAATAATTGATCGCCTACAAGGCTACGTAAATGGATCTGAACTTTGTCAAAGCTGGAAAGAGAGGATTGGGCAAATTTAACGAGAACGTTAGTTACGATCTTATTTCCTGCAGCTATCATAGTAACTATTGTTGTTGTCTCTCATTTCACATTACTTCAAATTAGTCTAGCGGAACCGAATAAAAAATACGGAATTATCGAAACATATAAAATAACCTGTTTAATTAGATTTTCTTTAAACCGTACCGAATTATTTAAACATGTGACAAATTAGTGTTATTATTATTATTGTTTTTATTTCTTTTTATTTCTGGCGTTTACACATTTCTTTCTGGGTCCCGCCAAGAGACCTAAGGTTAGAAATGGCATCATGACACTTTCCACTAACAAAAAAAAAAAAAAAATACATAGATAAAGCCCTTCGTAAAGTGTGGGCTGTACTTGTGAGAACAATTTTTTGTATCTCTTTTAGGCATGGACCTCCAGGAATCCCTTCAATTAGTCTACTGCAATCTTTTCCAATCAATCCTAGGGCTCCAACTACAACAGGGATTGTTGATGTTCCCATGTGCCACATTTTTGAGATTTCTATTTCAAGGTTCCTGTATTTTGACAGCTTTTTGAATATCTTCAAAGATACATTGCAGTCTGCAGGGACTGCCATATCAATAAGGAGGTACTTTTTTGTCTAGAAAATTAGTCAACTGTTTCTCTTGTGATCCGCTATATGTAACTATGTCTAGATTTCAAAATTCAAGTGGACTTAGAATAATAACAAAAAGAACTTTAGAAAATAGATGTCTTTCTGAAAAGGTTGTTTATATAGAAACTTTAATGAAGTTAAATAGAGCTTTTATTATAACATACCTTGCTCTCTATATTGGACGGGCATTCGGCTACTATATATAAAACCTATTTCAATATCATTTTAAACGAAATTGTTTGTACCGGATAATTTTGCTTCTCACCGTACATTCCCCATCACAAATCTATAAATAAATATGAACTGAACTGAAGACTAGAAGAGCATGTTAAACATGTCATCATTCTGGCTAATTTTAACAAACAAAATATTACATTAAATCCTTTACTGGGGACCGTGTATCCAGTGCTGATCTGTCTACTGAATCGGTTCTGTCGTGTCCCTAAATTTTAGTATGGCTTGACATCCAAGATCGTACAATCTTTCTTGATTGCACATGGAGTTTAGTTTACCCGGTCTTCTGTCTGTCAAGGATCGTAAAATAGAAAAGACTGCGCAAGAAGATAATGATCCTTTTCAATTTCTTCTCTGAAATGATACTGAATTTAAAATTTATTGCACAGGTTTCTACACTAAAAACGAATGTGCAATGCTAAAAAATAGTCCGCTTGAAAATAACTCCTAATTGAAGTTATTTACAAGCGGACTATTTTTTTTCTCAAAACTTCACGGTCGATCGTCTTGAACATTTTCAAATAAGATTTTCCAGTAATGAATTTCAAATTTATTGCACAAGTTTCGACACGAAAAATAAATATGACTTTCGGAAGGTATTTCCTAACAATTGTTTTATGGGAAACAACCGTGAATTCAGCTGCCATTGTCTTTATAGCCATTTAAAAAATGTTTGAGATACGGTTCTCTTGGTTTTCTGTAATTTATTTTAATAAGAAATAAGGTAAGTTTTGTTTTTGAGAGTTAATTTAGGTCTAGGATTATTTTGTGTTGTTTAATGAACAAGGGGTGTGTTTGATAGAATGGCATCGTATAGGATTTAAGGGTTTCGCTGTGTAGGTTTTTCATTGCAGACATTTTAAAAGTCTATTTGATTTAAAAGGCATTTTAATAGGCATTCTGCATAGACTTTACACGGGATGATTTAAAAGCTTATTTTATTTAATGGGTTTCTTCGTAGTCTTCTGTATATAGACTCTCCCCATTGCAGACATTTTAAAAGCATATATGATTAAAAGGCCTAATTCATGAGCTTGTGTGTATAAGCTTCCACTGGGGCAGATTAAAAAGTTTATTTGATTTAAAGGTCATCTGTGTATATAGATTGACGTTATAAAAGATTATTTGATTAAAGGGGGATTTTTGTAGGCTTTTGTATATAGGCTCTTCATTGGGGATGATTTAAAAGCTTATTTGATTGAAAGGGCTTCGTAGGCTTTTGTATATAGGCTCTTCATTGGGGATGATTTAAAAGCTTATTTGATTGAAAGGTTTCGTAGGCTTTTTGTATATAGGCTCTTCATTGGGGATGATTTAAAAGCTTATTTGATTGAAAGGGCATCGTAGGTTTTTGTATATAGGCTCTGCATTGGGGATGATTTAAAAGCTTATTTGATTGAAAAGGGCTTCGTAGGCTTTTGTATATAGGCTCTTCATTGGGGATGATTTATAAGCTTATTTGATTGAAAGGGCTTCGTAGGCTTTTGTATATAGGCTCTGCATTGGGGATGATTTAAAAGCTTATTTGATTGAAAGGGCTTCGTAGGCTTTTGTATATAGGCTCTTCATTGGGGATGATTTAAAAGCTTATTTGATTGAAAGGGCTTCTGTAGTTTTTTTGTATATAGGCTCTGCATTGGGGATGATTTAAAAGCTTATTTGATTGAAAGGGCTTCGTAGGCTTTTGTATATAGGCTCTGCATTGGGGATGATTTAAAAGCTTATTTGATTGAAAGGGCTTCGTAGGCTTTTGTATATAGGCTCTGCATTGGGGATGATTTAAAAGCTTATTTGATTGAAAGGGCTTCTTTTGTAGGCTCTTCATTGGGGATGATTTTTTTTGATATAGGCTCTTCATTGGGGATGATTTAAAAGTTTATTTGATTGAAAGGGCTTCGTTTTTTTTGTATATAGGCTCTTCATTGGGGATGATTTAAAAGCTTATTTGATTGAAAGGGCTTCGTAGGCTTTTGTATATAGGCTCTTCATTGGGGATGATTTAAAAGCTTATTTGATTGAAAGGGGTTCGTAGGCTTTTGTATATAGGCTCTTCATTGGGGATGATTTATAAGCTTATTTGATTGAAAGGGCTTCGTAGGCATTTGTATATACGCACTTCATTGGGGATGATTTAAAAGCTTATTTGATTGAAAGGGCTTCGTAGGCTTTTGTATATAGGCTCTTCATTGGGCATGATTTAAAGCTTATTTGATTGAAAGGGCTTCGTAGGCTTTTGTATATAGGCTCTGCATTGGGGATGATTTAAAAGCTTATTTGATTGAAAGGGCTTCGTAGGCTTTTGTATATATAGGCTCTGCATTGGGGATGATTTAAAGCTTATTTGATTGAAAGGGCTTCGTAGGCTTTTTGTATATAGGCTCTGCATTGGGGATGATTTAAAAGCTTATTTGATTGAAAGGGCTTGTAGGCTTTTTTGTATATAGGCTCTTCATTGGGGATGATTTAAAAGCTTATTTGATTGAAAGGGCTTTGTAGGCTTTTGTATATAGGCTCTTCATTGGGGATGATTTAAAAGTTTATTTGATTGAAAGGGGTTCGTAGGCTTTTGTATATAGGCTCTTCATGGATTTAAAGATTATTTGATTGGGATGATTTATGTATATATTTGATTGAAAGGGCTTTAAAGGCTTATTTGATTGAAATATACGCACTTCATTGGGGATGATTTAAAAGCTTATTTGATTGAAAGGGCTTCGTAGGCTTTTGTATATAGGCTCTGCATTGGGGATGATTTAAAAGCTTATTTGATTGAAAGGGCTTCGTAGGCTTTTGTATATAGGCTCTGCATTGGGGATGATTTAAAAGCTTATTTGATTGAAAAGGGCTTGTAGGCTTTTTGTATATAGGCTCTGCATTGGGGATGGTTTAAAAGCTTATTTGATTGAAAGGACTTGCAGGTTTTTGTATATAGGCTCTTGGGGATGATTGGGGGATGATTTAAAGGGCTTCGTAGGCTTTTATTTGATTGAAAGGGCTTGTATATAGGCTTTTTGTATATAGGCTTAGGCTTTTTCTGCATTGGGGATGATTTAAAAGCTTATTTGATTGAAAGGGCTTCGTAGGCTTTTTGTATATAGGCTCTGCATTGGGGATGATTTAAAAGCTTATTTGATTGAAAGGTCTTCGTAGGCATTTTTGTATATAGGCTCTGGCATTGGGGATGATTTAAAAGCTTATTTGATTGAAAGGGCTTCGTAGGGTTTTTTGTATATAGGCTCTGCATTGGGGATGATTTAAAAGCTTATTTGATTGAAAGGGCTTCGTAGGCATTGGGATGATTTAAAAGATTTTTGTATATAGGGGCTCTGCATTGGGGATGATTTAAAAGCTTATTTGATTGAAAGGTAGGCGTAGGCTTTTGATTATATAGTCTGATTGCATTGAGGATGATTTTAAAAGCTTATTTGATTGAAAGGGCTTGTAGGCTTTTTGTATATAGTCTCTGCATTGGGGATGATTTAAAAGCTTATTTGATTGAAAGGGCTTGTAGGCTTTTGTATATAGACTCTTCATTGGGGATGATTTAAAAGCTTATTTGATTGAAAGGGCTTCGTAGGCTTTTGTATATAGGCTCTGCATTGGGGATGATTTAAAAGCTTATTTGATTGAAAGGGCTTCGTAGGCTTTTGTATATAGGCTCTGCATTGCAAACGTTTTACAAGTTTATTCTATTTAAAAGAGCTTCTTCTGTGTATAAGGTCTCCACAGGAGATGATTTAAAAGCTTATTTTATGTAAAGGGCTTTTCTGTATAGGTACTCCATTGCAAACATTTTAAAAACTTATTTGGTTTAAAAGGCTTCTGCATTGGTTTCTGTATATAGATGCCACATTGAAGACGTTTTAAAAGTTTGATTTCAAGGGCTTCTTCATGGTATTCAGTGTGTAGGCTCTACACTGACTGAGGACGTTTTAAAACCTATTTGATTTTTTATTTATTTATTTAAAGGCTCTTTCATGAGCTTATGTTTATAGATTCTACCCGGGAGATGTTTTAAAAGCTTATTTGATTTAAAGGGCTTCTTTTATAGGCTCTACATTGCAGATATTTTGACAGCATTTGATTTAAAGTCTTCTTCGTGGACTTCTGTTTATAGAATCCATATTGCAGGCGTTTTGAAAGCGTATTTGATTTAAATGCCTACTTCATAGGCTGTTGTGTATAGGCTACCTATTGCTCGCTTTAAAAACTTATTTGATTTACAGGGCCTTTTCGCTGGCATATTTGTATAATTCCCTATTGCAGACGCTTTAAAAGCTTATTTGATTTAAATGCCTATTTCATAGGCTTCTGTGTATAGGTTCACTGTTTCTCGTTTCGAAAGCTTATTTGATTTAAAGGGCCTTTTCGCTGGCTTCTATATATAAACTCCCCATTGCAGACGTTGTAAATGCTTATTTGATTAAAAGAGCCTTTTCATAGGCATTTGTTTGGAGGCCTACAGTGGAGATTTTTTAAAAGCTTATTTTATTTCAAAGGTTTCTTCATAGGCTTCTGTGTTTATGGATCTCCATTGCTGATGTTTTAAAATGTTATTTGATATAAAGGGCCTTTACACAAGCTTTTGTGTATAGGGTCCCAATTGGGAATCATTTGAAAGCTTATATGATTTAATGGGCTTCTGTGTATAGGCTCTGCATTGCAGACGTTTTGAAAGCCTATTTGATTTAAAGACTTACTACATAGGCTTCTGCTTATAAGCTCTTCACTGGGATAATTTAAAAGCTGATCTTGATTTAAAGGTCCTGTTCACATGCTTCTGTTTTTAGGCTCTCCACTGGGGATGTTTTAAAAGCTTATTTCATTTAAATGTCCTTATCATGGGCTTTTGTCAGATAGGCTCTCTACTGTGGGTGATTTGAAAGCTTATTTGTTTTAATAAGGAATCTTCACGGGATATGTGAATAGTGTTTCCATTGCAGACATTTTAAAAGCTTATTTAATTTAATGTGCCTTTGCATGGGCTTTTAAAGACAGACTACCCCTGGGGATTATTTAAAACCTTATTTTATTTAAAGGGCTTCTTCGAGGGATTCGGTGTGTAGGCTCCACACTGAGAATGCGTTATAAACTTATTTGATATAAAGAGCCTTTTCCTGTGCTTTTTGTTCATAGGCTCTATAGTGGAGATGTTTTAAAAACTTATTTGGTTTATTGGCCTACTTAATAGGGTTATGTGTATAAGTTCGCCACTGGAGATGTTTTACAAGCTTGAGTTAAAGGGCTTTTTCATGGGCTTCTTTGTATAGGCTATTTACTGGACATTATTCAAAAGCGTATTTGATTAAAGGCTATGCTTCATAGGCTTTCTTGTGTATATACCTTCCATTATAGATGTTTTAAAAGCTTATTTGATTTCAAGGAGCGCCTCATGTGCTCCCCTGTATAAGCGTTTCAGCCATTGTACCTTCCGGGTTTTATTGAGTAATTCTTGGTCCGGGTAACCAAAACTTTTGAACTGATCACTTTATTTAATTTACAGTGTAGAGTGTTCTCCTTTCACGTTCAGGGATATCTTGTCTAGTTCATATTTATTACCGCTCAGTTATTTTTCCTACTGTCTCCAGTGAGTCGAACCGGAAGAGTTTGCATTTAGACTCAGTGGAATCGTCGTGAGCCATGACTAAGCAGTACAAAATAAGAACTAAAGATATCCCTGTACATAATGAAAGGAACCAGAACACTATACCGGGTGTAACAGCAAAATTGTCCATCCCACGAAATGTTTAATGTCTAAAAAGCTACTAAACTAATTGAGTTTCTTTTTGCCAGGTTTTCATATAAGACGTTTAGTCATCTTGATATCATTTGTCATAAGAATCACTGAAAAACCCTTTGAGTTATTCAGCTAAAAAGTGAGCAGGTTAAAATTGTTTTGTGTCAGCAGCACTGTCTTTTCAAATGAGCAATGGTGAGGGGGAAGAGATTATTCAGACTTTCAGTAATGGTACCAACATTCATACTCTGGCTTCCATCTTCAAAGTCCATTCAAGAACCATCACGATAACGGTGAATAATTAAAAAAACAAAAAAAACAGGGAAGTGTAGAGAGGAAAACTGGACCAGGAAGTGAAAGCAGGAAGACGGATCCTCATTTAAACTTAGAGCTAATGAGATCAATTAGAAAAGATTCAGCTCAATCCATAAGACGTTTGGTACGTGTAAGAGGAGTTTCAGCTTTGGCAGTCCAAAGAGCAATGAAAAAAGACTTGAAAATCGTACGTGAAACAGGTGAGGCACCTTGTTACTCCAGGACAGAAAGTTCCACGGTTAGAGAGGGCTAAGATCCTCTTGAATAAGTTGCAAAATTACACTGAAATAACATATGTATATATATTATTTGAACTTTATTTCAATCCTTCATGAGCTCCCAATCCTTAGCTATGATTAATTAATGATGAACGTCATTTTCGTTTATGATCGATTTCATAACGATTCTTCTGTTAAACTTAGAGACTAATTATACATTCTTATTTCTCAAGGTAGATTCCAATAGTGTTATAAAAGCCTCGGAGAATTCCAATGAGATATCTTTAATCATTTCTAAGATACAACGGTTTAGAGCTTAATCTAACAATTGAACAATTTTTCTGTTATACGATTTGGATAATTTTACTGTTACATTTGGTATATAATAAGTGGCGACTTTAACACTTGGGCTACTCTTGTTCACTCTAAGTAACACAAATCTTAAGTCTCTTTCAAATCGACAGGCAATGCCCAAGCAGAAAAGAACGTAACTACGTTCATTCGCTCTTGATTTGAAACATTTCGACAAACTGAAGAATCAAAATATCTCGAGCATTTTTTCCTTGTTTCAACTTTTATAAATTGACTTACATAAATTTACTGTTCAGAATCCTAAACGTTATATAATGAAATGTTATTATGGTTAGATCAGGCAAATTTACTTCAGCCCTGTGAACCAATAAACAAGTTTTCTTTCATCGTTATGATCATATGAGTCAGGTTCAGAATTTTAAACCCAAATTATTAACTTAAATTCGTCACTTAAAATCTTTACTTTTATACTCCCTAATAATGATATAGGAATAAAAATAGTTTTCATTGAATTTGGACAATTTTGCTGTTACACCCGGTATCTACAAAGATTAAGTGAAAGGTTCAGTTCGAATATCCCTAAGGGTTATTCGGATTGATGAAGGACGGAGAGCGCTCAATTATCGAAACATCGTGTTAGCAACAAGTTTTCAGCTCGGTATCTATGCTGATGACACAACTATTTACTACTGTTTCGATGGTAAGTCTGATCAGACAGATATGGTCAAATTGCCAGCTGTTCTAAAACAAAATGACCTACAATCTGCTGGAAATTGGGGCGAGAAATGGTTTGTTAATTTAAACGTCCCCAAAACGAAACTGCTTTCTATCAATCATCGGAAAAACCCTTTCTGCCTTCCAACAGAATTGCTGAAGCTAATCTTCAGGAAAGTGACTCTCTTTTTCTCATTTTCTCTGGCTAACTTTTTCCAGTGGCATGAAGTGGAATTACTATATGGAAGTCATTGTTAAGTCTCCTTCTAGGAAAGTTGGTTCACTGAGCCGTGCTAGACAATTTTTCTCTCCAGAATCTAACTTACACATTTATAAGTCTACCATTCTTCCGTATATCGAATGCTGCTGCCACAGAGGATTTGATGTTCCTGTTATATATTTATAGATTCTTGATAAAATCCAAAGAATGATCTGCAATATTAATGATACACCTTCCTTGCTATCATTTAATTTTCATAACGAATAAATAAAATCTTCAAAAATACATATGGAAAAAATACAATTAAAGGTCTTTGTGAAAAATGTGTATTTCTTAGTAATTAAAGTGTATGTGTACTGTACATATTACTAGTTGTAGATACGAAATGTAAATACAAATTGTTACAATTTAATTTTCTATTTCATTTAAAGTGATTGGTTGATATTTTAAACAGTTCACTATACAATTTACACATTAACAAATAGTTCAAAAGCATAATAGAGCATTGGATGTATCTCCACGATATTAAGAGCAATCGTTTGTGTTCATTAGATGATTGTTCATGTCTACCAATAATTGATTCTTCATCTGATTCATCTTACAATTCCTTTTCAACAAATAGCCACATATATGATGACAAATTCTCTTCAGAAAGCAAATTTCTTAGCCTTATTTTTATAATCTTCAGCTTTGAAAATGTCCCCTCGTATTGGACTTGAGAGTAACTGACAGTGTACAAATGACTTTATAAAGTTCTTATTCCTTTTTTATTACTAAAACAGTTGTCTTTGTTTCTTTATTATATTTTTATTTGATGTAGGGGGCCCACTCCATCAGGGTTCTACTTGCCAGCGGGCAGACTGGCACCTTGACCAGTTCACCACTTGATTCTCTTAGGTTAACAACCTTTTTCCTTTTAATGCTTCAAATGTTGACTCAGCGAGAGTATTTACATTTGTCTGCTTGATGTTTGTACCATATATATATATATATATATATATATATATATATATATATATATTCTCCATTTTGTTTTTATATACAAGGTGATTGAAAAGTAACTGCCTATTTTATATATGAGTGGCCAGCCAGGAATCCTGACTTAACACCCTGTTACTTTTTTCTTTGGGATTGGTTAAACGAGCAAGTCTACGATACCAAACCAAGACTTTGGAAGAACTTGAAGGGCAACTACAAGAAGTTATGTCTACCATATCATAAAAGTTCCTGGTGAAATCAGTTGACGCGTTTCCAGAGCGGCTCGTGAAGCTGGTAGCGAAATCTGGTGGCCATATCAAATTTTCACTAAAACCTCATACTAAACGCTTTCCTCTCATATCCAGTTCTTGTCAGAATTATAGTTAATAAATAAATTATAAGTATTTTAAAATGGGGAGTTACATTTCAATTATGCTGTATATATAATGGCTATCCTCTCGGTTTCGAGTGTGACCACCTCCTTTATTTCATGTCCTCACCCCCACTCCCCTCAAATTCTCTGTATTCGCAGGTGACTCTTCAGGCCAGCCAAACTGCGACAAATTTTGTCACAGAATTGGCATACCCAATCAGTTTTGTTTACAGTGACATTATTTGGGTGCACACTAGATTTTGCACATTTACGCAAATGGCTTTTGAAGCCGGCAAAAGATAGGCACAATTTTCTGCATATGTCACAATTAACGTGGTGAATTTGTGGATCCGATGCTGGACCCTGTTTGCCTTTACGAATCAGTCGTTTGTAGGCACTGTACTGCATATGGCTATTCTCAAAGGACTCAATGCCTTCGTGAATTAGTTTCCGCCACTTCTATCCAAAGCCATTTTTTCCCATTGGTCTACCGATAGTCCAGATTGTTTCAGATAAGATTTTATTGTGTCCTTAAATCTCTTCTTCGACTTTGATGCATTTCTCTTTCCTTCCCACATTTCACCATAGAACAGCCGTTTTGGTAGACGACTGTCATCCATACGTGCAATGTGACCGACCCATCGGAGACAATTTTTCATTACCATCGACTGAATGCTTGGTAGCCCTGCTTTCTCTAATACTTCTGTATCTGAGACATGGGACTGCCATGTGATATGAAGTATCTGTCTCAGACACCGTTGATGGAAGCCCTCAAGAAGTTTTATGGGATGTTTATAGAATGTCCATGTTTCGCTTGCCGTCAAAACACATACTTTGTATATATATATACATACATATATATATATATATATATATATATATATATATATATATATATATATATATATATATATATATATATATATAAACAATGAATAAAAACACATGAAACAATGATTAAAACAGATTATAAATTTATTGGTAGGCATTCTAGAACATGAAACATCATTTATAAATATATTTATGAATCCCATACACTTTTTGTAACATAGGAAAAAAGAATCTTTGGCGTAAGATATAATAGTGATAATATTAAATGTTTATATATTTTATTTATTCAATTATAAATATATGTACACAACCAGTAACGGACATATGAACAGCTGTACATCAGTGACAACTGTAGTCGCAGGAAGTTTTTCCGGCGCATGCGTAATAACGTCTCGGAATCCCGCTCGTGGTGGGGAAAAATTAGCCAAACGACAACAATAACTGTTCAATAACAATAGACTAACAATAACAAAACTATATTATTTTGTTCATCAAACCACATCCATTTTTTCTCACGACATTAGACGGTGTAGAGGAATAAATAATTTTTTTCACTTAATTTTTTATTTTTTTTTTTACACGAACGGCGGTATATAATTGGTAGCTGTTTTAACCTTTATATAATACCGTCAGTGTATAATACTTAGGTATTTTATTTTTTCGATTGCATAATCACTTCAAAAATTGCAAAATATTTTGATATATTTTCGCATTCACACATTCACTTTAGATTTTATATATGTCGTATTTTGCGGCTTATAAGACGCAGTTTATTCCTTTTTATTACTCTCCAAATCCTGACGACATGATTAAGCCCAGGTTTGGAATCTACAGATAACTATATAGTTTAACAATACAGGTAACTTTAAAATTAATAGATACAGTATAACACCCTATCAGGGTGCGTCTTATAGGCCACTAAATACGGTATATTTTATATATATAAAGTAGATATAATATAGATATATATTCATTAGTATAGATATGAATTTTGTCATTACTTTCAAGGGTACAAACACTTACTGCTCCTAGAACAGGATACTCATTTTTTTTCCTTATTATGAGTATCCGACTAGGAATTTTGTTGCTTGGGGATCATTACTATATATATATATATATATATATATATATATATATATATATAAGAGACAAGAGGAAAAAATTATACTTTGCCGACGCGTTTCGTCCTCTGATGGACTTTATTAAGGTAATGTAGGATTTATTTTGTTGCACGTGTTTATATACAAAGACGAGGATGGTTTATCAAGGCTTGGAAATTTGAGAACGTTCATAAATGTTCCTAAGGTGATTGCAAGATTAGTCAAAACATATGGAAGACACAAAGTGTCATAATTCTGGTAAAAAGCAAAGTGAGTGAGTAATATTCAATAATGTTTTTTTTATTTTTATTTTTAAATGAATATTGCATTGACTGACCTTTCAACCACCTGATGAACATCCGTGAATATTCTCAAATTTCCAAGCCTTGATAAACTAATGACATCCTCGCCTCTCTATATATAAACACGTGCAGCATAATAAATTCTACATTGCCTTGATAAAGTCCCTCAGTGGACGAAACACGTCGGCTAAGTATAATTTTTTCTTGTGTCTCGTTTTTATTCATTTTGTCTCTTCTGCAGACGCACTCCATCTGAGAATATTTACACAGATACATGCACACACAAAAACACACACACACACACACACATATATATATATATATATATATATATATATATATATATATATGTATATACATACATACATACATACATACATATATGTGTGTATATATATGTATGTAGATATATATATATCCGAACAACTTTAAACAGACAGACCTTGTCGATTCTTTTTAAACCGACAAGGTCTGTCCGTTTAACTTTATATTGTATTTTTCAAATTTTAGGTTCTGAGTCTTGTGTTCGAAGTTGTGGATAAACTCTCTGGAGTTCATATTTTGTTTTTTTAGTTCGAGTACTTTTGACTTGCTCAGTCATTATCAAGAACCGATGTGGTGTCTGTGTCGTAGTTAGAATTCCTTTGCATCCTGATAATCTTTGGGAAGCTTGGACGTGTGAATTGGTCTAGTGTGACGTCATATGTAACGGCTGTTGGGAACGCGGCCGCGCAAAAAATTTACATATGTGTGTGTGTGTGTGTGTGTGTGTGTGTGTGTGTGTGTGTGTGTGTGTGTGTGTGTGTGTGTGTGTGTGTGTGCACGCGCGTGTGTGTATGTATATATACAATATAAAAACATTATCGAAATGTTCTTGATGGTAATTTATGCAGAAAGGCTAACATTAATACTTTTTATTCACTACGATTTATGCTATGAAAAACTTAATAAAATCTACTTCTGGAAAGAAAAAATTAAACGAAATAAATAGAGGGGAAAAAAAAGAGAGTGACTAGGATATTGAACGACCCAACAAGGGTTAAAGGTTCATTGTTAAAACAATGAACCTTTCCCTTATATACAACTTTTGGTTATACGAAGAGAAAAGTCTTTGAATTAATCAATAAATTAACTCCTGAGAGAATCATTTCTTATACTCCAACTGACAACACCTTTTTCAGCATTATAAAATTTGTTTGGGAGGGAGAAATACATTTACACATCATTTGTCTAACCTTTTGCCAGGGCGTACTAAATTTACACATCATTTTTCTAACCTTAAGAGCTGAATTATGAAATAATAAGCGTCCCAAGAAAAAAGAATATTTTAGACCTTTGAACTTGAAAACACTTTGATAGAAATTGATATCGGAAGGATGGCATTGGAAGCGATTATTTATTGGGATTGTTAAAACTGACATGTTTTGTTTTCGATTACGAGAAAGAAATAAAGAAAATAAAGGAAAATAAACAATAATATAGAAGAAAGCACGGATTGAATTGACATTGAGTGGCCGAGCAACAAGGATTGTAATGTCTTTAAATTCACTTATCTATCTATCTATCTATCTATCTATCTATCTATGATTAATACAAATAAAAATGTATCACTTAGCTGATTGATGATATATTCAGCACCTCAACTCCAGTGTATCGTAGACGAAACATTTTGTTATCGTTCTGTCCACTCGTCAGGAGATTTCAGCAATTGACTGTCATTTTTTTCATTTTCGTTATTTTTATAATAATTATAATAAAATAATTTATGCGCTATTTATTCGCGTTAAGTCGATTTTTCCTTTGTGTGTTTGTACAAATGTGTGTGTCTACCTGTGTGCGTGGGTGTTTATATGTATTTTATAACTTTTTAATATTACACACACACACACACACACACACACATATACACACACACACACACACACACACACATATATATATATATATATATATATATATATATAATTTATTTACAAAATTATAACATAAATATGTTATAACAACACTACAAAAATAGCCATTTTGTTTCAACACTTCCGGTGTCTTGTCAAGTGATCCCTTAACAAGACACGGGAAGTATTGAAAGAAAATGGCTATTTTTGCAGTGATGTTATAACATATTTATGCTATAATTTTTAAATAAATATTATTTGCTGTATTGAGCACTTTTTAATAGTGTTTTTGGTTACTGGAAGTTTATTCCATCTAAACTAAATTTGTATTCATGTGTGTATATATATATAATGTTCTAAAACCATGGAAATGATTTTGATGGTAATTTATGTAGAAAAGCTAACGCTATTTATTCAATGTGATTTCTATAGTGTAAGACTTATAGATTTAAATTCGGATTAGGATTAATGAAAAAATACATCAATAAAAAAGGACTGACCTTTGAATGACCAAACGAGAGTTGAAGTATTGTTTAAGAAATAACATTTTTATTTTTCTCCACATTTAACAAACTTAAGTTTGTTAAATGGGGAGAAAATTCTCTGAATTAATCAATAAATTAACTCCTGAGAGAATCATTTCTGTTTTGATTTGCAAGACTTTTTCAAGCTTTAATACATCGTTTAAATCCTTTCGCTACTAGGCACTAAACTGCACAGATAATGCCAGCTTTTGTTTGAAAGTAAGGGATGAATTACGAAATATAAACATATCTAAGAAAGAAAGAAAGAAAAAGTGTGAGATGGGATATTAAAGTAAGCGTGTGATGGGATATTAAATAAAGAAAGAAAGAAAGAAAGAAAGAAAGAGTGTGAGATGGGATATTAAAGAAATAAAACGTGCGATGGGATATTAAAGAAAGAAAGAAAAAGAAAGAAAGAAAGAAAGAAAGATGTTTACAGGCTTTTCAGTTTTAAAATACTCTGAATGTTTTTAGGTAAAGCCCCTGATACCCGAGTAACTCCGGAAATTGGGGAGGAAGAATTGGTGATTATAAGGCGAAGAAAGGCCAACTACGAAGAACACATTCCCTACTGTTTCGATATAAAAAAGTAGATAAATAAATAGGTTAAATTGTAGAAAAAAATATGCATTCAGTATGTGTATATATATATATATATAAATATAAAGAGAATACCAAAATGAATACCCAATGTTAACGCATTTACAGACAGTTCTTGAATTTAGTCTTCCTTATATACACTGATGGGTTTACAGGTCATATCACGTTGAAACGCTACTGTAAAAAGAATTTTGTCTTGGCCACCAAACTTCGTATAATCCAAGATTTTGACAAGTTTCCGAACCAAGATAGTGGCATCGCAAAGTTTGTGGCTCTTGATAAGAGGAACGTCAAGTAGAGTATGGTCTCGGTAGTCTAGTTTGAATTTTAAAAGGAAAGGTAATTTCAAAGAGCTTTACCTTGTCCGATGAAGATAAAACAACGATGGGGGCCATTAATAACAGCCTGCACAGATGATTGGCCTTCAGTTATGATTCTCCAGAACTCATGGAA
Source organism: Acanthosepion pharaonis (assembly GCA_903632075.3). NCBI lineage: Eukaryota > Metazoa > Mollusca > Cephalopoda > Sepiida > Sepiidae > Acanthosepion > Acanthosepion pharaonis. The sequence continues at coordinate 916,325 of CAHIKZ030002944.1, forward strand.
ACCAAATCTTCAAATTTTCAATTGAATTGACTGAACCTAATTCATTTTATTTTTCTCCAGAACTCTTCTCTAGTAATTGAGGGCAGCCTTGTACACAGCATGATTCGCGCTAACCCGTAGTAGCTACGGTGAGTGATGTCTGCTGCATATTCTTTTCTCTCTGTTTATTTCTCTTTATAATCATTTCACTCCAAGCAAGGCAATAAAACCATTAATACACAAGCGTGAAAAAATATGAGAGAAAGAAAAACATTATTAAGGAGATAAAGGAATAGGAATGTTTGGATGTGCGGGTGGTTTGACGGACAACAGCTCTATATGAGAAATCAAAGAGTCGAGTTCGAATTCCAGTCAAGTTGATTAAATTTATTATTATTATTATTATTATTATTATTATTATTATTATTTCCTTTGATTTCTGGTATATATTCATTTTTTCCGGATCCCGACCAGAGACCTAAGGACAGAAATGACATCATAACATTTTCACTGACCAATGTTGAAAAAAAATCACACATATTTTACATAGATAAAGCCCTTCGTAAGATGTGGGCTCTACTTGTGAGAACATTTTTTTTTATCTCTTTAAGGCATGAGCTGCCAAAAATCCCTTTAATGAATGTATTGGCTCCAACTAAATCTGGAATTGGTGATGTCCTCATATGCCACATTTTTGAGATTTCGATTTCGAGGTCCTTGTATTTTGATAGCTTTTTGAAGATATTCAAATATACAATGCAGCCTGCAGGGACTGCTATGTCAATAAGGAGGCACATCTTTCTCTCTCTCTCTCTCTCTCTCTCTCTATATATATATATATATATATATATATACTCTCTCTCTCTCTCTCTCTCTATATATATATATATATATATATATATATATATATATATATACATGCGTGTGAGGGGGTTTGTGTATATTTATTATTACTATAAATCTTAAGTTTGGAAGTGACCTGGCACATAGAAGAAAAAACATTTTATTTAGTACACATGTTTGTGCAGACATCTACGCCTGTTGTTAAAACAATGATAAGAAATCGGGATTTCCTATTTAAAATAATGTGCCTTGTAAACGATATATATATATATATATATATATAATAAAAAGGTAAAAAGAGGTAAAAATACTGTATACTACCGCAAACTACCATAGTTTTAACCGCTAAGTGTCCTCAGGTGGCTGTGTAACAAGTGTTAATCAAACCACACCACACTGCATCTGAGGAAATCTCTTTTAAGCTAAGTGAGCTTTACGAATTAGATCACGGGAAGCCGACATGCCTAAGCAAGACTCAGTTAGTCCACTTAAGAGATGTACAGTCTTCATTGTGACTTTCGAACTCTATATCTAACGTTGTCATTGTACACAAAGCGTAAAAGAATACATTAATTTTTTCTAATTTTACGTTATTCCTTACTGTAATATTTTATATAATGTCTTTTGTATAAACTTTATGTTGAGTGGGTACATGTATTTCAGTAGACATACCTTTTATTTTAAAACAATGAAATTAATGTCAATCGGCCTATATATATATATATATATATATATATATATATATATATATATATATATATATATATATATATATTCCTGACACCCTTAAAAAACGGAAGCAAAGACCGAATCAGTCAATACTTACAATCCACATATCTCTCTCTTTCTTTCTTTCTTTTTTATATATATAATAATAATAATAATAATATATATATATATATATATATATATATATATATATATATATATATATATATATATATATATATATAGTTTTAAGGTGTGCTATATTTATGGGATAAAGTGCTCAATATCAGAGAGATTTGTATTTAAATTGGGACTCATTTTCTTGTTTTTCGTATATCATTTATTTCTGGGTACTTAAGGCATCGACTGAATAGAATGTCTTTAAATTGCAGGACGTTGCTTTTTGGCCTTTTTGGTCGTGCGAAACATAAATTCAATCGAAGTTCAGCTTCAGGGATCCTGTCTCCCCAGGCAATACCTTTCCATCACGAGGGGTTTAGGGTAATTGCTTTGGGCCTCAAGCGTACCCGAATTGGGCAGTGCATAGGGGACTGGGCTCTTTTTGGACACTGGTCTTATGTCGAATCCCCAACTTAAAGTTGGTCTTGCGCATATGGATAAACTACGCCTGGCGGGCTTTTGGAAGAGGCTCAAATCTATTTTCAAAGGACACTCCCCCATAAGCATTATCTCCCTTTCGAGAGTGCCTTAGCTTTAATCCTTGATAGAGTTTTGCAGTTTTCTTTCTATTCCCACGTACTAAAGTAATCTCTCTTTAATTCTAGCCTTGTGTCACATTCCTTTTTTATTGGGCGTAGGATGAATATTTTAAAGCATTATTTTATTAATATCTAGTCGCATATATCATCAGGGAATATTTGCTAACAAGTTGGCCTTGTTCAATAAAGTGCTCAATGGATATCTGCAGCAGTAATTATCGTATCAAAAATATTAAAAGCTCAAGACACTTAACAAAGATCCACTCAAAGTTTCGTGATGTTTCGTTCTTCAGAATCCAGATAATCTTATCGGAATCTAAAATGACGAAACATCGCAAAACGTTGAGTCAAACTTCGATAAGTATCATTTACTTATATATATATATATATATATATATATATATATATGTGTGTGTGTGTGTGTGTGTGTGTGTGTGTGTGTGTGTGTGTGTGTGAATCCTCTTCTCCCTCCAGCTATGGGTAAACAGCAGGACAGACTGGGTTCTATAGCCTTGGATGGCAACTGGTCTAGGACAGGGACAACTCTGAATTCAAAACCTGCAGAGGTTCGTTTGGGGACCCTGTGGCATGTAGGCTCTGTATTCAACCCTTCAAAAAGTGTGGGTGGTCCAGCACAAAACATTCAAACATTCACCACTATAATCTAATCTCATGTGCAGGTATCAGTTTCCTATGAACTGTTCCGCTTGACCCTTGTACGTCGAATTCGACAGGAGAGCCAGTATATATATATATATATATATATATATATATATATATATATATATATATATATATATTAAAAAGAGGTAAAAATCCCGTATATTACCGCAAACTACCGTGGTTTCAACCGGTAGGTCTCTTCAAGTGGCTGGGTAACAAGTATTAATCAAACCATACCAAACTGCATATTTGCTTTTAAATGCGTCCGCAGATAGTCATTAAGGTGTGGTGAGTTCAATCGAAAGCTCTCTATTTCAGGCCTTGTGCAAAAAATATGTTAAAATTAGTAAATATCTATTACTATCTAGATTTTCTTTTAAAATAGTCTTACCTTAAAACAAATATTTAATGTCGCAAATAATTAAGTCTTACTGAATTTTCTTTTAAATTAAGCGTAACAAATGTCAAAATATTATAATCCAGTTAACAACTGAATTAATACATAATCTCATTTCTTTTCAATTACTTTTTAAATATGTTTTAAATTGATTTAATGTTCATAAAAATTTTATTTCTTGTCTCTGTCCTAAATCTATGAATTTGCTTGTCAAGCGTTCAAATCTGAATTACTTTTCGTGTCCCGAATAAACAATTGGAATATTGTTAATATATGGTCTAATAAAAAATCTACCAAATGTTGTTACATTGCAACAGAAACACAAGACACTTGGTGGGCAGAACCAGGATTTGAACTATGGACAAAGAATCTTTAGCTCAGGATTTAACTCATAAAACAACTCATTTACTCCCGAATTTAATCTAAGTATCAAATAGACTAAAATCTTGACACCATGAACACTGCCACCATTAAAAAAAGCGGGAGCAAAGACCGAATCAGTCAATAATTACACCCAACATATCACTCTGTCTTTCTTTCTTTCACTCTCTTAATCTCTCTCTCACTCACTCATTCATCAGACCTACAAATTCAAAAAAGTCTGATGAATTGGATCGTGATTACGATTCCAATGTAATAAATTATAACCATGGAATATTTGTGTTTGAGCCTTTTTTATATATATATATATATGTGTGTGTGTGTGTGTGTGTGTGTGTGTGTGTGTGTGTGTGTGTGTGTGTGTGTGTGTGTGTGTGAAAATATATAGAAAATAGGAAAAAACTCGTTAGGTAATTATCACAGTTTTATATACACAAGACCCTTTCAGGAAAGAAAATAAAATAAATAAATAAATAAATCTCCATAGACACTTAACCAGAATAGACGATGTCATCTTCCGCTTTGAATTTAGACACCCCAACCTTACCCTGACTTGACCTCTTTGAATGTAACTGAGATATTGATACAAATTATTAACCCTTACGCCCCTTTTTTTAAAATAATTGCTCTAGCCGTTACCATAGTAATTTTAATAATGAACATGCTTATAAAAAAGCGTAAATTTCAAGAATTAGTTATTCCCAAAAATTCGCTTGAAGATGGAACAGAGCTTGCTACTTTAATACAATTTAATTCAAATAATTATATTGAAGTTTTCGGCTCTTGTTTTGAAACATGAGAACTCTTATGTAGCGAAGGAATCATATTTTTAAATAAATAAATTATGTATGTATGTATGTATGTATATATATATATATATATATATCGACCACTAATATTATCAATCTCTCTCTCTCTCTCTCTCTCTCTCTCTCTCTCAATATATATATATATATATATATATATATATATCATAGTAGGAAAAATATATTTTACAAAAGTCACATGTGAAAACGTAATAATAGTAAGAAACTAACTAAATATGTTATCCTTTTTATATGGGTAAACTAGTATTAATATAAAATCAGTTTGTATTGTTATAAGTAATAAAGTAATCCCCCTAATAATTGGTACATGTTAATAAGATATATGTAATACTATATTTAAAGATTCACGCGTGAAAATTTTCCAATAATAAAGAAAAATTTAACAAAATGTGCTGTTCTTTTTTGTCATCGGTGAACATTTATTATTGACAAGAGATTCACTTTTTTTCAACAAATTTGGGAATCGGCTTTCTATTGTTATTAACTAAGAAACTGATCACTCACATAATTACTAATTATTAATAAATTAAATGGAAAAATATATTTCAAAACACGTGTGAGAACAAATAAATGACTGAACAAAAAAGAAAAAAATACGCCGTTTCTTTTTTGTAGAATATACGTAAATTTGACATACAAGTATTCCTGAGGTGATTATAAATAGAAATAAATCTATTTAAAAGTCTCATCTAGGAAGACCATCTAAGGACTTAAATATTATGACATAATAACTTATGGTAAGTTTAACACAATGTTTTTTAGTGCATGTTTCGTGACTACTGAGGCAAAGAAGCTCCTATTCAACGTAAGCGCAAATAGATGTTAAAATTACTTATAAAATATTAATGAATATTTGTATTAAGATAAGGTAATAATAGTAATATGTTAAAGTAACAATAGAAGGGTAAGTTGTTGAGATAAAGATTATTAATTTCAAACAAGCAACTTCAACGTACGTGTCTCGAGCATGCTTGTACATTTCGTAATTATAGAACGGATGATTTTTAAAAGAAAAAACAAAAGATCGAGATGAAAAAAGTTAAAATTGACAATTCCTGCGAATCGTATCTAATATAATAAGGATCATATCACTTCAGTATAACGGATTTTGCAAGTATATTAATGTATGTGTCCATAGAAGACTGAAGAGTCCGCTTCTTTTAAAGCTCTTGTCGAAATTCGATGTTGTTTTCGCTCAGAAATCAAGTTCCAGTTATTATCTACTTTAATTAACGTCCCTTCTTTGAAATACGCGCTTTTTTTACATTTTGTTCTCTGCACACTACTGTGATAAATACCTGCTACCGAGCGATGATGTTTAGATGTTTTTTTAAGGAGTACCTATTGTTTTTTCTTGGCCAATACACACATATTAGGCTGAAGAGTTTAAGCAAAAAGATTTTTATGCTATTTGGATACGAAATAGATACATTTGTTATGCTTATTACTTGTATTTTCATGGATGATATCCATGCAAACTTTTGTGATTTGCTCAAAGACTATAATAAATCTTGAGACAGAATTAAAATTTGTGAGAGCTGGATTGTTTTTTATATAATCTGATAATCCTAAATAATTTACCTATATTGGCATCGTCTAAACTTAACTTAGTCTGGCAAAAAGACTTCGATCACTCTGAAAAGACCGAGTTATATAAGGAGGCTCTGTAAAGATCAAAAGATTTATTATTATTATTATTATTATTGAAACGAGAATTTTTTAGCACTCCCCCAACGCATACTAAGTATGCATAAGGCCACAAGAATTGAGCACTAGCGAATTGCTTCCTGAAACTAGCTTCTTTAACTATTATGCCACAGCAGTCTCTATCGTCCCAGAGAAAACACACACACACACACACACACACACACACATATATATATATATATATATATATATATATATATATATATATATATATATATATATATCGTATTTTCCCATAGTAAACTATATATATATATATATATATATATATATATTATTTAAAAAATTATTCTAATGGATACTCATATTTGAATAGAAGCCCTGTTTATTTATTGATAAGGGTGAGAGTCTCCGACTGATGTCAAATCGGTAGAGGTTCGATCCCGGTTTGAAGCAAAAAGCATGTTTAGCCACACTGATGAGCTGTGCTACAGCGAAACAGTGTGAATGACACTATATATATATATATATATATATATATATATATATATATATATATATATAAATGAATGTAATCAAAAGAATAAGTATAAAGAAATGTATGTTTTCACATACATATAACTACATACATATATCCTTTGGTGGAAGATTTTATATATATATATATATATATATATATATATATATATATATATGTGTGTGTGTGTGTGTGTGTGTGTGTGTGTGTGTGTGTGTGTGTGATTGCTTACGTCCTGTAGGGAATTTAAATGTATACATTTTTAAATCTCCGACAGGACGTAAGCAATCATTGACCCTCCTCAGATTTGTGTCCTTTATTATCAGCTAATCCCAACGGATTTTTGGGAAAGATAGTGGAGTAGTTTCACTTTACTTTCTTCACGGCCTGGAATTCAATGTATTTCTTTCCTTAGGCTGGTTGCCGCCCATAACATGAGAACCCAATGTACACTGCAGTTCAACCTCTAACTCGAAGGAGAAGTAACAGATTTATGCCTACCCCAAGGGAATTGGTACGAAAGTGATCGCAACATCCTAACTTGGAATTAGAACACGGTTCGGCGATTTCACTTTATGCACTAATAACCGTTGCACCACCCGCGCATCCACAAAACATTACATTTGGGTAAAAAAAAAGTCTATCACGCTCCTTCTGTTAATTGTCAGAGGTAGTTTCACACAATACCGCAAATTGCTACAAAACCAAAACATCAAACCGAAAACTCGAGTCATATACTTAAATAGCCTCGCCATATGAAGACTTTCATATGAATATCATACATAGTGCCAAACCCGTTATCTAAACTGTATACAACAGGTTCCTAAGATCAATGAGGAAAAAGGCTTTGAGCGAGTGAAGACTGAGGGTCTTAACAAAGATCACGCTTCTTTGAATATTGTGGGCTGGAACTTCAGATCCACAAAGAACTGTACCTAATAGCACGTGAAAAACTACCAACAGCGGTAACAACTAAAATGGATAGCACATGAAACTAGAAGAGAAAATAATGACATAATCAAGATGTTGACTTCCACACCGCTTCAAATAAAAGGTTAGGAAGGAAACCTCCATCAATACTGGAAAGTGAGATAACAGCTACTGGACTTGATAAACCTGTTTTCTTGAAAAGATGTTTTAAGAGAATGATTTTTATAAATTTCAGCTGAAAACAGTACTGGCTGCTCGGTCAATAAATACTGAATGACTTCATTTGAACATTATCCGCCAAAGTTAGTGCAAAGTATATAATTAAAGCTTCTTAACCTCTAAAGCGACCACTACGACATATATGATGTATATTAGTGTGTATAATGACCATTAAAAATAGACCATCATCATCTTTTGAGGTATACCGAAACTATAAATGAACGTTTTTATGGATGTTTACTAGTCTTCGAGTAGGCAGACATGAAATCCCAAAATAGACGGCAGCCAACAATCTTAATGATCCTTTTGCTGTACAAATCCTTCCATATATAGAAAAGTAATTTAAACTTAGTATTATGTTTATTTTATTTTTATTAAGCGAAGCATTGTCAGCCATTATTATTAATTTTTGACTAGTATTTACTTTCATCTTTATTTTGTAATAGATGAAGCATTGTCAGTCATTATTATTAATTATCGACTAGTATTTACTTTCATCTTCATTTTTTATTAGATGAAGCACTGTCAGCCATTATTATTCATTTTTGACTAGTATTTACATCTTCATTTTTTATTAGATGAAGCATTTTCAGCCATTATTATTAATGTATAAATATATATCTACATTCCTCTTCATTTTTATTAACTGAAGCATTGTCAACCATTGTTATTAAATTTGAAATGTATTTACTTTCATAATTTTTACGAGATAAACCATTGTCAATTATTTTGGTTGGTATTTATTTTCATTTTAATTGAAAACTTTTGAGGGACTACTAATTTCAAACTTTTGAGGGACTACTAATTTCAAACTTTTGAGGGACTACTAATTTCAAACTTTTGAGGGACTACTAATTTCAAACTTTTGAGGGACTACTAATTTCAAACTTTTGAGGGACTACTAATTGAAAACTTTTGAGGGACTACTAATTGAAAACTTTTGAGGGACTACTAATTGAAAACTTTTGAGGGACTACTAATTTCAAATTCGCACTGTCTATGCAATACTGTAGATCAAAAGCCTGTAAAGTTGCAATAAACAAATTTAAAAATGATTAAATACTAGTAAAAAATCAATAATAATAGTTAAGAATGATTCATTTAAAAAAAATAAGGAGGAGTTTTAGCTTATTTAAAAAGAAAATCAATTGGGGTAAAGAAATACAGAATGTCCTAAATAGGACGGGCCGAATTTATTGATCGATATGGTCTTTGCTCTAATTCGAGCTTCAACCACCGTCAGTAAGTGCACAACTATCTCAGCCACCAAGCGGGGCAAAGTAATTATTTTAATGCGTGAACAATCTAAGATAAGCAACAGCGTTTAGGGGTTTGATTTTATTTTCCTAAATTTACAAACTGATTTAAAGAGTTAATTATGAAACTACCACAAATGTTTTGTTTCTTTCCTTTTTCCGGTGTGGCATTTCCCCACCCTGGTTTCTATAGAACCCATTAAACACAAACATTGGTGCAGTTAATCCGGGTAGCTACACGAAATTCTACAAAAAAGTAAGGCACGGGTGGTACGTACAGTTACACTCTTAATATCGGATGGGATATTTTTTTTAAATGTCAGAAGAGAAAAGACAGCTAGAAAAATTCTACGTTTTGCTAAATGTTTATGGCACATTACAGAAAGGTTCTGGACAGCTAGAAGCAATTCATTTCCAGACTAAAAAAGGATAAAATTAACACACAGACGAAATATGCAAATACAACAAAATAAAGAAAAGGTTGCAGAAAGCAGTCGTTATTTAAAATGGCGCAACAGTTATCTGCCCTTGTTTATTAGCCTATTCACCATTTTACTCGTAACTGTAAGGCAAGGGGTCCCCAAATTGGAGAATAATTCTTCCTGGGTGTCAGTGGAACTATCCAGGTTGTTGATAAATACTTGATGGGACTATATTGAGGTTTATAAATAAATCTTGGTGACTTACGACTAAAACCCATCAGTTTCCAACTAAATATTAATGTTATTACGACTGCTTATCAGAAACAACTTTCACATTAATGATGTTAATCAATTCAATAAAAACGTATATTAATTTATTTTTAATGTGTTTATTATGATCTATGCTATTTAAGAAGTTTTTCTCGTTACTATTATCATTGTCATTATTTTTATTAGCATCATCATAGGTTTGAGATCCCCTCCAACTGTCATTATTATTCGAACAAGCACGTCTAGCATAGGAAGAGAAATTGAAAATCGAAAAAAAAAAAACGTTTAAAGAATTTCTACCCATAAATGACAAATTCTCATTATATTTTTCGGACATGCCTAGGGGATCAAAGATTCCATGAAGGTGCCGATGGTTTTAAATATTTGGGGACCCCTGCTGTAAGCAAATCTCACATTAGTGTAAGTTTATCAACAAGTGATTAATCGAATAAAAAAGAACAAAGCTGTGCTGTATCGTAAGAGTTAAAAGTGAAATTCATACAGATGAGTGTAAATTGCAGGATTCTTATACAGGATTTATATTCAATACGGCATATCGCGAAGAAATGTGTACACGATTGAAATCTGTGCATAAAAACGAAAGGATATGACATAAATGTAGTTCTTTAAATGAACCATAACAAACTGGAATTGTTTACTCTAAAATTAAGTTCACAGTTATTAACAACCAAACATTTCAAATAAAAATGACTTAAAATATTATACATATACTCCCCTCTCTCTCTCCTCTCTCTCTCTCTCTATATATATATATATATATATATATATATATATATATATATATATATATATATATATTAATGCATGTTTCATTAAATAATATAGACAAGTTTTGTCTATGTATTTTAAGTAAGTTCCTTTCATATTGTCTGATAAGCTTAATCACATTATCGTTGAAAGACGAAAGGAAAACACCATATTGATACATGTTTAAATCCAATCTAAGCTTTCGGCTTACACAAGCCATTATCAAGGATAACAATTTCAATAAATCAAACAACACACGGACGAAACAACAATGATAGTCCGCCCTTGCTGCATGAAAAATTTCAAAGTAACGACAAACTCGAAATATACGAGACACGGAAGCGAAAATCGCGTCGCAGCTCGTGACGTCAGACATGACCACGCGAGAGTGAAAAACGAGAAGTATTAAGTATGGGAATCCGTTGGTATAAACCAATGGCTTCTGTTATAAATTATAGGCATTTAAGGATATTTGTGGAGATTTAATAGTTTTTTTTTTTTTGTTCAAGTTAGGTTTCAACTGTTTTATGTATATAGCTTCAAGAATTTTTAGTTTTTGTTTTCATGTTTAAGTATAATTGTGTTGTCAACAAGGATTTTCCGGAATTGTGTACGCAGGCAGACATGTTGTTTTAAATGCCTAAAAATGTTAGAGTTATCATTCAAGTGTAGCTCTGTTAAAATTTTCATCTCATTGTATGTTCCTTGTGTGCGAACAAGAAATTTCTTCTGGGACAGTACAAATAAGAAATTATTTGTTCGGACACAAGAAAAATGCAATTAAATGATTCAGACAAGTACCTCGTCCGTTATTTTTTTAATGAAACCCAAATACATGCATATATATATATATATATATATATATATATATATATATATATATATATATATGTGTGTGTGTGTGTGTGTGTGTGTGTGTGTGTGTGTGTGTGTGTGTGTAGATGAGAACGAATAATTACAATTCCAACATTCGTAAATTTAATTTCACGAGGCTCAATACAAAGTAGAGCAATATTATTTATTTTAGGATATTATATCAAAAAAAAAAATAACACGAGGGTGTGTACTTTTTATTGACATATTTTTTAAATTAAATGTTAAAACGTTGGAATTGTAATATTCGTTCTCATCATATATATATATATATATATATATATATATATATATATATATATATATAATTTTTATTTCGCTACACAGTCTTTTTTCATCCGTAACAATCTTTCATAAGGGAAAATTATTTGTATGGTACGTTCTTTTAAAAATATTTAAAAGTGAGATTTCTTGCATACATAAGAAAAGGTGTACATAAATTATATATATATATATATATATATATATATATATATATATATATTCATAAAATTGGAGAAAATGGTAAATATATAAGACAGTTCGAAAAAATGACTTTAACATGTGTCACCGATTATTCTCTTTATAAGCAAGCAAAAAACAGAAAAACTAATCGAAAATTAATAATCATGATAATGCTTCATCAAAGAAATTCAAAAGCTGTAATGTCGATTAATACTTGGCGTAAGTAGAAAAAGAAATAAGATGAACGAAAAAACTCGTTGAAAATTAATAAGGACAAAGCTTCGTGTTGAAAAAAAAATGTAGTGGAAACTGATGTCAACATTGAGTTTCATGTACTTGTTTCAGACTTGAACGCAATCTTCAAGCATGAAACAGACTGTCGCCACTAAATGATGAACTCAGTGTCTACTTTTATATTTACCCATTGTCTATCCCTGATATATATTGAGTTCTTTTACCCATAAATAGAGCGTACCTTAAAACTATATTTTTATGATATATATATATATATATATATATATATATATATATATATATATATATATATGTGTGTGTGTGTGTGTGTGTGTAAAAAAATAAAAAAAGATCCTAACGTATTTTCCTAACGCACAATTTGTCTTTCTTTCATTTTGACCTGAAGAAGCCAGTGTCGTTTATAAATTTTCCATTTTGCTTCATCATCTTCACTTTGGTTTTGGATACTATGCACACACACACACACACACACATATATATATATATATATATATATATATACACACACACACACACACACACACACACACACACACACACACATATATATATATATATATATATATATATATATATATATATAAATATACGCCATGTAAAAAATTCCTAGGTAAGTAATCCAAGCAGATGCTGTTAATTAATATATATATTAAAACTGATTCACAAAAGAGAGCTAAATATATTTTTTATTAGAGAGCAGATAAGTGAATTAAAATGAACAAGATCCAAACAATTTACCTCATACAGGTAATCATTTCGTCCATAGGTAAGAAGTTATCAAATTGATATGTCCAGCGTAAATTGTTTGGATCTCATTAATTGTAAATCAATATATATATATATATATATTGATTTACAAACGTTATTTTAAATGGATACTCCCGTTTGAGTTAATTTTTATTATTAAACATTATATTTATTTATTTACATCTAGCGGCTTGAATATTTGAGAAATCTTGGTAGAAAAATATGCACCTTCCGGTAGCATTCGAACCTTCGTCTCCTAGGGGAATCCATCATTAGGTCTGACGTGCCTTGACCTCTCGGCCACGTAGGACCTACTGATCTAATAAAGCCCGAATAGTGCTTTTGAACAGGTATCTTTCTCGATTCTCGAAATATACATATCTGGTCTTTTTCGTATCCTTACGTAAACTGAGACAATTTTTTAGGAAATGGAAATATATATATATTGTACACGAGAGGTGTTTAAAAGTCCTCGGCCTGACTAAGAGGGGATTCAAAAACCTCTGTTTAGACACTTGTGATAGTGGATCTTAGCATGAACCTTTCAGCACCCACCCCTTGGTATATGCTGGGTCTTGATGACCTGAGCAAACCCCAATATCGCATTTAGTGCCCCCATATGAATAACTTAAACAAGTAATCGTTTGTCATTTATGTATATTCTATTAGAGAACTTATGCCAAAGTTTCTGCCCAATGTCCAGACGCGCTACATTTCTTGAGTTCCATCAGTTCAGACCTTTACATCTGAGACCAGCAATGCCACGTTTACAGAATCGAATCATCCCCACTACATTCGTATTCCATTTTTAAGGAGGAAGTTACACTTTTTGTCGAGAGTCGCTAATTTGTGAAGAGACTTCTGAGATGATGCTATCTCGATCAGTACGTCCTTAACCTTTTCAAGTCTAGAGTTAACCATTACCAACCCTATACCACATCATAATTTGCAATTATACAGGAATTTCAACTTGGTGTAATGGTTAGCAAGATTGACTCGATAGATCAATCATGACTGATTTTGATTCTCACTGAGTGCTCCACACTTTCGGCCTTGTGATACATCTAAACTACGCTTAGGAAATCATCATAATCTACATTTCTTACCACCTCCTCTTACGTCAATAAAAAAATCATTCTTTCTACCTTGAGTGGTTCTTGAGCCTTATATTGGGTGAATATTTAGTTAACATATATATTTGTATTACAAAATTGGGATTTTAAAATGAATAGCTACGTTATATAACGACGATTCTAATGCAATTGTGTAGACAATACTTTTACAATATCAATGTTTTTTTTTGTAAAATTAAAAAAGAAGAGTGATATTATTTTTCAGTACGTTTAACGGTAATGCTGAAAATCTAAAATTAAATAAAATTATACATAGTATTCAAAGAATACTGGATGTGACATACACCTAAAGATGGCCGGAGAACAGATCTTCTGAAGGGAAGCGTGATTACAAGCGATAAAAAATATTTTTGACTATTCATAGCACATAAGGCTTCATTTCAAAGCAACGTATAATGTTTATCGTTAGAATTTAAAAATAAATTCAGTTCTAATAAGCCAGAAATATGCACTTTGATCATTTTAAGAGGATTTGTACAGTACAGACCTTAGAACTTTCATAGCCTATAATCTGCATTTAAATATATAATAATTATATGGACAATCTGTAACGTTCTATTACGAACATTCAAGGATAATTTTGACAGCCTCTGATGACAAAAAAAACTTCAGTGCAATGAAATATTGCTCTCGGAGTTGGTTGTAAGCAGTAAAGTTATTAGTGTTGTTCAAACTATTTTTTAAAAATTCAAAACGTGTCCAAAATATAAGTAATATTATTCAAAAATTAAAAAAGTTAAAAAAATGACATAAATTATTTTCTGGTTGATAAAAATGATGCGATTTATCATTCAACCATATCTACTTAGCTCCATTACTTACTTTTATTTTATGAAAATCTCGATTCGTATCTGAATTGAAATTCTAAAGAATCTCTTATAAAGCTCAAGTGTAAGTTCTTAGTCTGTGATTTAACTGAGAATATCTAAAAGTGCGAAATCATTCTCTAACGGAATTGTGAACTGTAGCAAGAAAATAGTTAAGACGTAAGTTCGACATTTATTCCAACAGTCAGATGAAAATTTGTCATAAGATTCTTATTTTTAGCTGTTTCAAAAAAAGGGACCAATTCTTCTGTGAATCCTTTTATGTAACATTTTAAATACATTTAACTATGTCCTTAATCCTTTCCTTATCATTTCACCACAAGCAAGGAAATAATGCCAGTAAAAAAGCAAATAGTTACTGATTTTAGAAGGAACCAGAAATCCAATCCTAAACAGGAAACAAGGGACATACCGCTAAAATGCTAGCATATTTTATGTTTTTACTATTATTAAAAGTCTTTTCACATATTAGCCCTTAAATATATTTACTCGAATTTTTATATATTCAGTAATTATGACAAACCAGTTTATTACTAAATAACAACAAAATGGCGAGACCTCATTTTATATCTATTATTAAGGAGCAAGGATAATGAAAGAAGAAGAATTAAGAGGACAGAAGATAACTGTTGGCATTTCATTTAAATTTTTGAAGATCAAAGTTGACTGGAAAGCAAGAAGCCAAAAGAGAGTTCCACAAGCGAGAAGTGCGAGAAAAGAAACTGTTATCATAGAACTTACGGTTATATCCAGCCATTTCAACCGTAAAATGATGAGACTTTAATTTTTTTCAAATTTGTTTTAAATATAAACGTACATACCAATTTTTATTTTTAGAGAGAATCTTTTAGCGATAATAACGATTAATGATACAAGTTCTACTAATTAACCCACAGCTGGGGGAGAAGAGATTGATTTATAGCTTTCCAAGGGTATTTACGCGGAAGTGAATATAGAGGACCCGCCTGGAATTAGATCTCGGTTGTCAGATTTTCAATCTCCAGCCGTTATCTATTACACCATCTGCACATCCAATAACTTGAATTATATGTATTCACTATTTTCTTTAGATATACGCGCTTTATTTTTCTCGTCATAATTTTATTCGATCATTTTTCCTTTATAAAATCACCATAATTACATTTTATTTGAACATTTGTCTATGTATAAATCTGATTGAGGTTTTTTTAGATATATTCATTTTTAAATTTGATTACTGATCATTTTTTTTTTTCAAATTAACCACAGCGCTTTTTTATAACAGGGTTGCCATGGTAACGATTTTTCTCTAAAATTTTTCAAATGTTTTAAAACTGCTCGTACAGAGAGCGAAAAGTTGAAAAGAAAAAAAAAAGGAAAAGAAATTGAAACATTCAAACTGGTTGTTCGGAATTCCGAAATACATATTTTCTTCCGATGTTTTAGATGAATCACTTTAGGATATAAATTTAATTAAAAATGCTTGTTCAAAGAAGGAAGGTCCATACATTTTGAGTAAAAGTATTCTTAACTTAGTTCTGACAAATTTCTATGATGACCTGTCGAAAGAAATGAGTCTATTCTACAAAATATGAACATCCGACAACACATTTGTCGCTTGAGAAGTATTAGTAATTACACACATGCACACATATATATATATATATATATATATATATATATATGTATGTGTGTGTATATACATATATATATATGTGTGTGTGTTTGTATATTTGTATAT
Organism: Acanthosepion pharaonis; assembly: GCA_903632075.3. NCBI lineage: Eukaryota > Metazoa > Mollusca > Cephalopoda > Sepiida > Sepiidae > Acanthosepion > Acanthosepion pharaonis. The sequence goes on from CAHIKZ030002944.1 coordinate 932,870, forward strand.
ATAGGTATATATACATATATGTATGTATATATGTGTGTGTGTATGTATATATGACCTTTTAAAATGTACTTGAAGATAATGTAAATTAAAAATAGATAAATGTAAGAAGTATTAGTAATTACACACATACACACGCACAAACACACGTATATATATATATATATATATATATATATATATATATATATATATATATATATATTACTTATTCAAATTTATAACATGCATATTTGAATAAATATTATTAGCTCTACTCGTTATTGAGCACTCTTTTAAGAACCGTGTATTTGATTTTTTGGAATTTTATTCCATGTGTACCAAATTTGTACTTGTATATATATATATATATATATATATATATATATATATGTGTGTGTGTGCGTTTGTCTGTGTGTGTATATATATATGTATATATATATATATATATATATATATATATATATATATATATATATATGCATATATATGTATATATGTATGTGCGTATATGTATATGTGTGTGTGTATATATATACATGACCTTTTAAAATGTATAAAATGTTCTTGAAGATAAGGTTAATTAAAATAAATATATATACATACATACACACACACACACACACACACACACACACACACACACACATATATATATATATATATATATATATATATATATATATAATGCATTTTGTTCCTCAACGTTTAGTACAGTTCTGTGATTAGTGCATGAGCCAATCATCAGGCGTGAATTGAAGATATATATATATATATATATATATATATATATATATATATATATGTATATATATATATATATGTATGTGTGTGTGTGTGTATGTATTTGGCTATAGGCATATATGTTTATCAGTATACACTTATATACGAATGTAAACTTATTGATTCTTTATGATTTTTGTCCTATAATACTTATATATTTATTTATGGTTTAATAAAATTGCCTATCATAAAAGACTGACGGAGTGCGAAATTAAATAGACCAGTAATGTTTGAAATGTGATTAATTCAATTAACATATCCTCAATAGTAGAAAAAAAGAATTAAGCTCTTGAACGAAAAAGATACTTCTTGCTTTTCTAAAATGAAAGAAAATAAAACTACGTGTAGAACAGAAATTAAAGGAACGATCCGTTTCTCCCTGACTGTTGTAGAAATGAAACGCACTATCTTCCACTTTCCCGCCTGTTGAAATGTAAAGGAAAAAATCCGTGGTTGTATCGTTAAAGAAGTAGTAATCATTCGTAGAACAATGAGGAAGGACCTCAGTGCGAATGATCATGGAATTTCTTACAAGTGAAAAGTTGTTAACATATCCAGTTTAAGGAGGGCTGGACACTGGATCAACCGAAGCCTTAACAACCGTAAATATACAGAAATTTGAGCAAATGGACAATGTTGGATGTTCTCCCAAAGCATTTACCAGGTCAAATATTTCCCAGTCAAATTCATATCGGCACCTGAAGAACTGTATACTGTTGGTCACATGAATTTATTGAATATTAGAGACGTGTCCATTAACGAAACCAGATTGGTGAATGTTACAATTTTTTTCTCAAAATACGCCCTTGTAAGCCATGCAATGAAATATTCTATTACTCGACAGAGATTTCGGTTCCTAAAAGTGACAAAGGATACAGAAAGAAATGGTTGACAAAAGGTTCTCTAGTTTTATTCTTTCATATCATCACTGACTGCTTCACGGTTAAAATAACTGGGAAAAGCATAAGTCCCAAACCTTTTTTCAGTCGCATTGACTATAAACCTAATTGAAAGGAAACCTGACGCTGGGGTTTAAAAAGCTGCATCAATGCCTACGAAACGCTGGCTTCATTTCGCTTCTCCTGGAAAAGACACAGACATCAACATTTGTCTCCCTATGCATTTAGCCGTCAATTAACAACACGAAAAAAGCAACATTTTCGCATATATATTTCAAATGTCAAAGACAGTAATGGTATATAAATACATTTATTTTTAAAATACACTTATATATATGGTTATAGATAGAAAGGATTATTAATATATATATATATATATTTATATACGGACTCAAGCATTGCAATTTTATGTTTACTTATATTTCAAATGCGTAGACGAGCATGCAACGAGACTTGGAATTCTACGGAAGACTAAAGGTGTAATAATGATTGTAAGAATAGAGGTGCCTACAGAAGAGTGAATTAACCTCTTATTCACTCTATATTGGTTGGTCTATGCTGGAGTTGTGATGTTGGTGGCGGTGGTATCCGGTGTAACTATTAAAGAGAGGATATTTTTTTTAAACATTTAAGAATATTAGGAGAGGAACACTAATACAATTAATCACAAAATGGACGCCTGAAAGAAACAATACGTAGATGCAATTTCATGAGATAACTGACGGCTATTTCAAATCTGATGTCTTTTATCCTGTATGTATTTCAGGAGAGGTCACCAACTGATTGAGACATTAGTATAGACAACTATTTAAGACATTGACCTCTAGAGACCTATTCGTAAATCTGACTTCAAATGTCAACTTTATAGGAGACAACTTAGGCAATATTTTTTTAAACGCTCTATCTGTTATAGCGATATGAATAAATGCGAAATTGGAGCTCAATTCTCCCACGAATTCTGAGGTTAAAAGGTCCTAACTATACTTTATAGTATGTACTTAATTGACCCCACTCTCACCGAATCAGGTTGTGACACAAGGTCAGTTTAATGCGGGGAACCCGAGCGCGTACACTCAGGCTAAAGACAAAAATTCCCCGAGCCCCCGTAACCGTCGGTTGCGAAATGCCTCGGTGTGAGCAATGATCCATCTCTCTGGTGCAATGAGAGGGTGCAGCCTCGGGCATCTGCTCCTCAGGGCTGGACACTTCACAATGTAAGTGTGGCGCCTGTCCTCCGACGGAGCCCGCAACTGAGTCGCAACTCTGCCCGACGCAACTGAGAGATGAAAAATAAACGTGTGAACTCTATAGTATTTTACACACTAAAAGCTCAGTATCTGAGTTATATATTATTTACTTCTAGGTGATATCACTTTTTAGGTTTAACTAATTTCATTAATTATCCTTCATTACTGTTCTTTTATACGAGGATTGTTTTGATTTTCATATCAAAAATAGTTCTGTTTAGCAATATTGTCTTCTTGCAGCAAATCTTTGAAATTTACATTTTACTTGGCCTTCAACAAGTTGGCATCTATTTGTAAAACTTTCTTTAACTATAAAAAGCCTGCCCCCCCCTACACTCCGACCAAATAATTTCTTCTGTCTTTACAGTCATATTCTTTGAACAAATATAGTGAACATCCACAATCCCTTCAACATTTCATAAATAGTGAACATTAATCCCATAGAAAAACAACTAATGTTTCATAGAAAAATTATCAGATCGCGAACGGGCGAAGCCTGTTATTTTTCAATAATTTTTTCCATAAAAAGTTTATGATTTTTCGTTCTTTCTTCCTCGGTTCTTGTCCGCTTTCTCCGCTATAGATTTTTAAGAATGTAAGTGAGCGCTCATGCCTGCCGCAATATCTGCCCAGTAGTCACCTGTCATCAGCAAACGCTTTGAATCTGTAATCAGCAAGAAGGTTGTTGAACACCTCAATCTCGTGATAACCAGTATGGATTTTGCCCTACTGAGTGCAGTGCTGATGTCCAGTCATTACTCAGAGAATCAGCGAGACACTAGACCATTGCCCTGTATATATAGTTCTTTGATATGGTGTGGCATCGGGGTCTCCTACATAAACTCTCAGTTATCCTGTTTTTCTCAACCGGTAGGTCCCGGAAGTCGTTGTTCCACTGAGTTCTCTCCTCGGTCCTTCCCTTTTTATGCTTTATATTAATAATCTTCCTAATTGTACACTTCGACCTTATTAAATATCTATGCGGATAATACAATAGTTTATAGGTGCACCTGCCAAAATTTGGATGACCAGAACCTAGCAGCTCATCTCTCCAGGGGGGATCAATGGAGAAGGGCGCTTATAAAATCTAATACGTCAAAAAAGAAACCAGTAACATTCCACCATCACCGAGCAGACCCTGAACTTTCATCTGTCATGATGGATGGGCGGTCTCTCAAGGAGACTCTTTGCTCATCCCGGGCCTCAAGTGAAGCTCATAGATACGGTCTATTGCTAAAAATGCTGGGAAAAGGGTCGGTTCATTGTACCGCTTCAGTAAGTATCCGACTCCTCCTGCAATACTTTATAAAGCGTCAGATCAGACCAAAAATAGAGGATTGCTGCTGTATCTTGACTAGGGCTGTCCAATCCTCATTTGCTTGTCTTGATAGAATTCAAAACCATCTACCCGGCCTTATGGGTGATGAAGTATTTTCTACCTTACAACCCCTTTCCTGCAGACGAAACGTCACAAGCTTCTCGCTATTCTACCGCTCTTTTCATAGCATGTGTTCTGACGAGTTACATTGCTTGGCCCCGTCAGCCCTGACCTTTGCAACTGGGACCCGCCATGCCACATACACAAGGATGAAACATCCTGATTCCCTTCCTATTCCATTAGTAAGGAGGAAGTTTCACCTGGACAGCTTCTTGCCAGAAACTGCTGCTTTGTGAAACAGAGTCCCACCAGGATGCTTTCTCGATCGCTATAATCTTGATCTCTTCAAAACTATGGTTGGCCGTTATCTTTCTTGCATGAACACATGAAATTAGGTTCTTGCCTTTACTTACGTTAATACAACACCACACCCTCTACCTTGAGGTGTCCTCGGGCCTTGTATTGGGCGGACGTTGCTATAAAAAAGTATATAAATGTTCCAGTGATTCCAAATTATATTTGGAAGATATTGCAACAAACTTTATTTCTAGTGGATACCCGTGTTGAAATAGACGTCCCGTTTTCTTTTATTTTAGTTTAAACAATGTGCATTACGTCTGCCGGTGAGCACATTTTATTTATTAAATTTTCTCAAGTATGCAGTACCCTTTCAAGTGTAGTACACCCGGGCCTTCTTCAGGGATCTGTTGTCGTAATCACTATATGATGGTGTGATAAGTGATGTCTATGTCTATAGCATGAAACAGATTGTCGCCTCTGGGTGTTGACTTCAGTGTCCACTTATATATATATATATAATCATTTATTCGAAAATTATAACATAAAAATGTTATAAAATCACTACAAAAATAGTCGTTTTGTTTCAACACTTCTGGTGTCTTCTCAAGTGATGGTGTTTATATATATATATATATATATATATATATATATATATATATATATATATAAAACTTATCTTTCGTATTCAAAATTCCGTAGATGTGATCCACTCATCAGGGAATTAGAAAGTTCAAACGACTGATGAAGAAATATTATTTGTTAATAAATTCAACTAAACTAACTATTGGTCGAGCTTTTTTGTTTGGCCAAACATAATCTTTGTTTTATTTATCACGGTTTCCTTTTGTATACCGAATTTTGAACTTTTTTTAAAACGAGACACTAAAAAGTTTTGCACTTCCGTAACAGACAACACTTATATTCAAGAAATCACGGATTTTATGTATTACAAATAAACACTCAGTGTTTACAACTAGTTCCAACGCCTTCTTTGTTTTTAATTTTTTTTTTTTTAGAAAACTATAAACTAGCAAGAAACCGTGTTTTTCTCTTTCTTTTTTTTTAAATGAAAAATGCTGGAAACGCTTGAAGACTGAATTAAATCAGTAAATTTTGGTATATTACGTAATGTCCGGTAAATTACGGTTTCATGTTGGTCAGTCATAAAAAATAATTTGACTGACGTAAACATGAAAAAATACTAATAAAAGATTAAAAAGAAAACAAGCGTTATACAAAGTTAATAGAAAGTGGATTTGAATGATTTCGGTTTTAATTATAGAGACAAGTAATGTCATCATTAATTTCACTGTTATTACTAATTTCAACCGAGAAAGACCGTAGAGTTTATCGGCCGAAAACCTTTCATAAAACCCCAACATTAAGATGCTATCCCGATAAGTAGAATTTAGTTGAAGAACTATATTCAAATCGCGCGCTAATTTGGTCATGGGTCATTTTGAAATTAATTTCTTGAAGTTGATTTCATCTCAAGTCACGACTCGATGGGTTATTAAATCAAATTTTATAAGGGGCATCCAGTTGAGATCGAACTCACTGCTCCATCGTAATAATCAACAAGATAAGCCTTTCTGGCAATTAATCTACACCGACGCACCGATGTTTGCGAATAATACGTTAAGACAAATGGCTAAAAAAATTTAGGAATTATTCGTTAATTACGAGTCGGCTACAACCATCAAGTCCGTGATTAATGAAAGGCTCCGTGGTTAGATAATAGGAGGGTGATTTTTAAAAGGAAGTCATGTTGTTTAAAAGTAGTAATTATCGTATCTCATCAGTTACCAACACACACACAAACTTATATATAAACAAAACTTTAGTTGACTGATGCGATTAAACGACTCAAAATCTTCGCATCGAAACTCTCATCAGGGCCAGATATTCGATAAATCTATCGAAATTATTATCAGATCTCATATATATTATCCCCGAAAGAAATATTAATCATACTTTTCAAATCTGAAATTATTACAACGTCAGAGTTTTGTTAACAAAGTAACAGCATTTAGAAGCAGATAAAATGATTTAATACAACTATTGCTGATACCGCCTGACGAATGGACCAAACAAAATCTTTTCATAATCATTATATAACATCGCCGTTAAAATTATTTAACGATCGGAATTTACAATATTCACATTATTTGATTTGTTCAATTGAATTCACTGAAATTAGTTATAATTCAATTTATTTTATATATATATATATATATATATATATATATATATATATATATATATATGAGTGAGTGTGTGTGTGTGTGTGTGTTTCTTCACTCAACTTGGTTAATGTTTGTAACTTCTGTTATAATGTCGGTTTGTTTTCTTTGAACGTATAACAAAATGGCATTTTTGAGTGGCGTACGGTTATTGTCATGAAAAGGGGAATCGGCGAATCGGCTTCAAATTCTGATATAGTCAGTTACGTTCATTTTCGCGCCTGATCGCCCATGAAAAAAAAAAAAATAAAATGCATGAACTCAGTTCTTCCCTTCTCCAACTAGGGTAGACAATACCAGCTTTGGAGAAGGACAACTATAAAGTCAAAATCGTGGAGAAAACTACAAGATAAAATATCACTATCTTTCCAAAGAAGTCACGACAGTTCTGAAATAATTAAGGAATGGCATCCTTCAAGAACCATAAGCGCCTACGTCCTGTATGGACACGGTATTTGAAAAAATTGCAAAAATGAATTCGTGAATATATGCTAATCGAGGAATCAGTATATTAGGTTTTTAAGCAGATTAATTCATACATATATATATACAATCTATTTTTAATCATCAATTGAAAGAAAAGGAAAGGAAGCAGACGAAATGGTAAGAGCAAGAAAGCATATAAATACATATTGTAAATATCACAGCCATTGTTGTTTTTTTCTCTACCCTCCTATATTAGGAGCAGTAAAAATGTATTAACGCTCAACATAACGTCAAGGTATTTCTCACAGTACATATATAAACGATAAGATTACTCGAGTTTAAAATCTTTGCCTTGTTTTTGCGTGTATATCCTTCCAGTCATGTTTTAGGTTCTACTAAATTTAGCCGCATAAAAATCTTTCTTTCATTTTCGCTTTTTACTTTTAAACGATGATTAACAGTGCGCTAAGGAAAATGAATTTATATCGATAAATCTTCTGCGTTCCTTCTCTGCTCGTGTTGGTTAAATTGTGATAACGCTTTCATTGAGACAGTTATAAAGCAAATGGCTTGTTTCTATGCAATCTTAAAACAAGACCGACAGATAAAAGGAGAAACTGAATAGAATAACCTGCTATTACTTAAGATTTAAAAAAAAATACATTTCACCACAAGCAAAGCAATTGAGCCACTAAGACGCAAGAGGTTACTGAGATTGAAATAAACTGAGAAAATATTGAAGATAGATAAATTGAGAAAGAGAGATAAAGAGTGAGATATGTAGATTTATCTATCTATCTATCTATCTATCTATATATATATATATATATATATATATATATATATATAAAAGAGAGAGAGTGGGGAGAGGGGGACAATAAAAAATAGGTGTCAAGGCGACAGAAGATAACGATTGACGGTCGTCGTTGATAGGAAAATAAGAAGCTTGAAGAGGGTTCCTCAAACTAGAAGTGCGAGAGAAGAAACTGTTAAGACAGAACATACTTATCGAAAATTTTATTAGTAAAATAATCTAGTACTGCGCTTAAATTTGTAAAGTTGAAGTATCAAGAGGGAAGCTCATCAGAACAATTACCAATGAAAATATTTATACAAACGGCACAGGAAAGCTATCTTACGGCGGTGGGAAAATCACTGAAGCCGAGATGCCAGGTTATGTCTGATAACATTGCAGATTCTTTTTTGAATTCTGTCAAGAATCATTTGGTAGTTGACCGACTATATATCTCTCCTGTGTTTTTAAAACACTCTATTTCGTTTTTATTGATAATTTCGTTTTATTGTATAATCTTTTGAATTTAGCCACGATCGTTTGGCAAAGATTAATCAAGAAGCAGATCGCTTAAGAAGACTTACACCAAATTTTTAAGAGAGAGAAATATCTACTCACAAACTTTTCTTTCTTCTATATTTTAAAATTTTTTCAAACGAATGAAGAAAAATGTCGCCATCTTTTCGCTTCTGGCCAGACAAGACACAATATGGCGCTTAATATATGAAAACTATGCATTGTTTCCTACTTATGACTCGGACTTCACTATTTTATGCTTAATCCTGTTTTTGTTAACAGCTTCCTACCGAAATCGGAGTAAATAAATTTAAAATTACTCCGTGGTCACGGGCTTTCTTTTTTTTCCCGAATCTGGTCTGTCCATTTTAATAAACGATTAACAGGCAAACGGATGATTAAACAATGTCTTACAAAATATGCTAATGCGCATGCTCAGCGCTCTGGCTACCTTTCGATAAATATGGATGCGAAAATAGAGGCCGTCAAATTGTAATAAGAACGGTTGAAAGCGGGTGAAAAAGCAGACGAGGGTTAAAGAACTGACGAGTGAAATACGGAATAAGAAATAAGCTGAATTTTGTTCACTTTAGAAGCTTTAGCTGGGATTCAAATTTGCGAAAGTGTAAAATGTAGGAAAGAGTCCTATTCAAATGAACGTATTTTCTGTCAAGCATGGAAATCTCCGTGAATATAGATAAACGTGTTAGGAATTCGGTGGGGAAAATGTAAATATTACTAAAAGTAGTTTTCTTTTGGGGTTGAAACTTAACAATTTATTTTATTTTCTCACAAATCTCAGGCCTTTTCATAAATAAAGTGAATGAAATACTGATTTTCGTTACTCAATTGAAGCAAATTTAGATGACATATATACACAGGGTGCGGCAAAATGATCTGACACATTTGTAGGTTTAATAAAAGTGAAATAGATTAAAGAACGAGAAATATGTTTTTATTTTTTAAATCTACATAGAATGCCATTTTGTTTCATTTCCTTTTCAATTGCCAACATGAATTGGCTGGGCAAGAATCGCGCTTTCATTGTGGAAACGTTTATCAAGAACAACGAATCGGTAACTACAACACAAAGAGGGTTGTCCTGCCGATTGCATGATTTGAAATCATGGGATTTTTTTTTGTGGGGATAACTGAAATCAAAGGTATACAATCATCACCCTCGATCCATTGAACAATTAAAAGATGCCACTTGACAAGAAATTGATGCCATTCCACATGAAATGACCCAACGAATCCTGGACAACTTTCGTGAACTCCTTCGACAACGTGTAGAAAATAATGATTTAAATTTTAAAACGAAATGGCATTATTTGTACACTTCAAAAATATTTACATTATTCGGTCAGTTATCATCATCTTCATTGCCATATTCACAAGGTTTCGGCCGTTGTACGCTCCGACCTTCTTCGGGTGATTGGAATTTCGAACCGAACGCTTTATTTCGTCTACCAGGGTAGATTGTTCTAGTTCCAAGTGCCATGCATCTTCTGGATGTCTCAGTTATTTCCCTTTAACTAAACTCTCCAAGTTTTTTTGGTTCACCACTGCCTGGTACTGACCTAACAACTCTTTGGGTCTAGTCACTGGATCTAACCAACATCTTTATCCATTGGGCCATGTGGAACTAGAACAATCTACCCCGGTGAACTAAATAAAGGCTTCGGTTCGAAATTCTGATCACCTGAAGAAGGCCGGAGCGTACAATGGCTGAAACGTTGTGAATATGGACGAAACGTTGTGAATATGGATAATAGTCCGAATAATGTAAATAATGTAAATAATGATAATACCTCATCTCAGGGATATAGACAGATTTCGAAAAAAATTACATTTTTCTTTCTTTTTCTTTCTTTACTCTATTTCGCTTTTATTAAACTTACAAATGTATCAGGTCATTTTGACGCACACACAAATCTCTCTCTCTCTGTCTTATATATATATAAATATATATATATATATATATATATATATATATATATATATATATATATATATTTCGTGTATCTATACATTTCGCTTTATTATCACTTGCCTTGAAAAGTTAGATAACGAAACACGTCGGTAAGGACTAAGTACTATTTTCGATTGTCTATTTTATTCAATTTGTCTTCTCTGTAGATATATTCTGAGAAATTTCACACTCACACACACACATGTATATATATATATATATATATATATATATATATATATATATATATTCAAACATATTGTTAAATATAACGGACAACAAATATCTGTTATGTTTTATCATGAGCCGTTCCAAGCGTCGTATAATGACTTTACTTTCAAGAGAAAATAAAAACAAAAACTGTCTATATATATAATGTATATTTAGGCAGTAAAATTTAACTTAAACATGTTCTATTAAACTCATTCGACAAAGTTTATCTTTTTATTGTATTTTTCCAGTTTTCGTATAAGTTTTTGCACCTCCAGATGAAAATTGTAGATAAAACGCCCAAAGTACATATTTCTGTCATAAATTCGAAATGTAAACTTAAAAAAATGACAAACTGATGCTGACAACATTTACTTTATGACCAAGACAGACCGAAAGACCTCGAACAAAAACAGAACAAACACATGACCTTTGGACAGTTTATCCACAGATCTTGTGTCCGCAGAAATATGAAACAACTTCATTCATTAGACAAATAAGGTAATAAAAAAAAATAAACAGATAAACCCTGCCGACTGAAAATTGATTCATCCATCTTTCAATGCTCTGGATGGAGCGGCTCGGTGATGAAAGTCGTTGCTCACGGAGGCGGGGAGCAGTCCTGTTGATTTATGAATTCTTGGAGAAGTCTCACCACCAGGAAGGATGAGCTGTGCTATATTATGTCTAGTAAGTTAGTTTCCTCCTCGATACCGTAGCCCATTGGTCCAATGGTATAATGCATGTGTCGTATCGGAGCGGTCCCGGTTCGACTCCCAGCAGTCAGTAGAAGATGCACACTGCTGATGAGTCCGAAATAAATACGAAACAGCCGTCTGAAGCTTTTCAGCTTGTGTGTCCGTTGAAGATTCCGGTTCTCGACATGAATTATTATGAAATTATACAAATACCTCATATATATGGCTGGCTAAGAGTCCAGGAAGTCGTCCTCAGACGTAAAATGTGGGGTGACCGTGCTTCCTAAATGCACCAGTCATTGTGGGTAGCCATTCCCCTTTGATTGTTTATTATGGCCTTCTTTGTCGAATATATATATATATATATATATATATATATATATATATATATGGGGAAGCAAGTTTGGTTAAAGGTCAATTATAGTTCTTCGATAAGGAATTATTTTTTTCCTATATTTCGGACGATTTTTCTGGATTTAGGTGAAAATTTGAATATAAATTTTCTGATGTATAAATACTATCGGTTTTCATAAGCAATTATCATATTTTTCGGTGATAATGTTGTGTTCATATTGTTGTGACTATAACTATTGCGTCCCGAAAGTGAACTTGGTATTTAAAAACATTTTAACGTCAGATTTTTCATAATTTTTATTTCTTTATTGTTTTTTTTTTTTTTTTTTTTTTTTTTTTTTCAGAAATTAGATTAACATAGCGAAATAACCTTTGGAAAAATGTACAATTGAAGAAAGAAGCAAATCGTGGAATTTTATTTTGGACTTAACCATTTCATCATTGGCTCTTAAAGAAGATACTGTCGACACTTCTATGCTGGAAATAAACACCATTGCATTTCATCATTCATCGGTCGATGTTTTAGGCAATATCACCCAGTAAGTGATTTGTCAAGAATTAGGAAAACTTAGTACAGTCCGTTTACAGAGGAATCGTGAACGGGTTTGAGGAATTATTGAACATGAACCAAGAATATCGAATCGCAAACACTCTAACCATCTTTTAGTACACAATGCAACGACATTTGATACATCGTTAATGTCTCGGATACTGTTACGTTGCATTCTGAGAGATGATATATATTTGTATCCACAAAATGTGCAATTGCTACAATGCAGCCAGATCATCGATAACGCTAAAATTGCTCGATCCAAGTCTAACGAATGAAGATAGCGAATTTATTTCTAAGATGATTTATGAGTGACGGAGTTTATTTCCATTTGAACGGCTTTGTTAAGAAGCAAAATCTGTCGGATTTGGAGACTGCAGAATTCCAGTGTTTGAATTGTCAATTCTTCATAAAACTATTTTTGAAGAGTCAAAAAATGTGTAAATTAATAGATTTTTAAATTCCTATGTAAGTTCTGGGACACCCTATATGCGTATTGTGTGTTTCTGTGAAATGTCAGTTTCTTTTTTTTCAAATGTCGCGTCTTCACACGTCATGTTAATTATTAAAATATCGCGTCTTCACACGTCAGTGTGTGCTGTGTGTTTGTTTTCTTAAAGTTATGAAATATATTCAGTATGGTTATTCCTAAATTTGACAAAATTTTATTGATTTGTTTGGTTTTAATTCTTCCGACATATGTAATTCTTTTTTAGAGTTTATCTGAGAGAATATTTTTGTGTTATTTTTAGGATTGTCCAAACACACACACAAAAGATAGATATTCACAAATGCACATCGACACACTTATATGTAAGCATATAGATAAATATTTATTTACTTTTGTTTGTTGGCTGTAAGACGATTATTATGGGTTCAACCCAACGCCATTTTAATACGGATTTTTTCTTCAGCTTTGAATATTACCGTGGAAAGTTTAATTACAAATCACTAATAAATTACTGATAAATCACTAACAAAATAGTTTCACAAGCATACGTCGAATAATTTTGCCTTTCTAAGCGATTAAAAATGTCCAAAAGCAGACAGATATATTTAGTCACAATTGCAAACGCAATACATAGCATCACGCAAGCCTTCTATATGTAACACTATCCGTAGAGGATGCTCCACGGTCGGTGGTGATGTCCATTTCCTAAACTTACTATATAAGAAAATATAACACAAAAAGATGAAACTAGATACTTAGCCATTCCTGTGTCACACACACACACACACACACACACACACACACACACACACATATATATATATATATATATATATATATAATTATTTATTTAAAAATATGATTCCAACACGCTACATAAGAAGTCTCATGTTTCAAAACAAGAGCCGAAAACTTCAATATAATTATTTGAATTAAATTGAATTAAAGTAAGCTCTGTTCCACCTTCAAGCGAAATTTTTTTGTAAATTTTTTTTTCCAAAAATTTTTTTTCATTTTTTTTTTGTATCGAGCACTATTTTTTAAAAATAATAACAAAAATACTAAAGAACTTTGGATTATTTACTTAACGAGTTCTTTCCTATTTTCTATATATTTTCACACACACACACACACACACACACACACACACACACACACACACACACACACACACACACACACATATATATATATATATATATATATCAGAAAAATCAATGACGAAGTGGAAAATGTTCGTGTTTTGTCCTTGAGGCTTTCAGTGGATTAAAATGATGTTTACGTTGATGTAACTGCACATGCTCTCGTAGGATAGAGGATGCTGACATGTTAAACTTAAACTCACGTTTTTTTTTTAAAGATACGTGCTTAGGTATATATTCTAACCATTTTCATTTCGTTTCTTTTTGTTCTTATTTTTATCATTTTTTTCATTAAGTATCTCATTAAGTGACCTGCCAAATGTTCTAAGAACCTGGGCGCAAATTTACTGCGGATGATCTAGCAATCAAAGCACTTTCTATACATTTCGTCTTAGTATATCACTTTTCTTTTTAATTAAAATTAATTTTTTTAATACAAAATTGTACATACCGTTTTCTGCCATATATATAAAGTTTGTATTTATGGTAAACCTGTTGACACACAGTGCTGTGTAAGGTCATAGCCTCAGCCCGCTACGTGTTGTATAGTAGTAATTATCTAATTTTAACGGGGTACATTTGCTAGTCCTATGACTAACTGGTTTTAGATTCAAAAAGCTAGAGAGTCCAGTCTTAGCAATTGTTAAGACGAAGCTGGAAGAGGAAGAATGGAAGAAAGTTTGTGCGAAATTAAATTCAACAGCCTCGTTTGGATTTTGAACTCGCGTAGGAGCTGATAACATTTACGCTACGCCTAAATCCATAAAAAATATATTTATTATAATTGTTTCTGTTCATTGCATGATGTTAAAATAAAGGACTATCTGTTATTTTTAGTTATAGTTTAGTTTTAATATTCAGGAAATATTGAACATAAACAAGAAAATTCAGAGCAATAAATCATTTTTGGTTAACGTTAATGGCTGGCCACTCTACTAGGGCGGCTAGCTAATCCCTATTGCAGACACTCACTCAGGAACATTTGTGTTTGTTCAACACCCAGAGAGCCCACCTGTGGTTTATACTGCAACTATGCTGACCAGACCTTAGTTACAGTTTCTGGGAGAGAGCGCCTTATCTAGACTGATCGACAATCTGAACAAGGCCAGCAAACGCAACCCTTCGGTCACAATTGACAGCACCCAAGGCTTCTGTCTACCAGTTTCACACACACACACACACACACACACACACACACACACACATATATATATATATATATATATATATATATATTCAAGGATACTCGTCAATTGGGGCGGTTAGCCATTCCCTATTGCAGACGCATGCTCAGGAACATTTGTTCAACACCCACAGAGACCATCTGTAGTTTATACTGCAACTATGCTTAGCATACCTTAGTTACAGTTTCTGGAAGAGAAGCATGTTATCTATCATGGTCAACAATCTGAACAAGGCCAGTACACCCAAACTCTCGGTCACGATGACTTCGTGCTCGCACAACCAATTTCACTTACAACCCGTGTATGGTTTTCAGACACTTTCCAAAGGTGGAACAAGATGGGACCGATAACATCAAGAAGTCACCTTTCCCGACAAATCGACCACAGTGAAATTCGAACTCCGGCTCTCATGGTCAGAAAACGAACGTTCTAACTACTCGGCCTCATGCCCATAAATCTTTCTTGGTGTTATATAAAACAAATACAATTGCAAATTTACTTGAATATTTCTGTCAGCACGGATAAATTAGGAATAGTATAAATAATGTTAATAATAATAATCGATGGTTAAGCATCTGGATAATAATAATAATAATTTTCAGGCAAAATAATAATAATGGCGGGACCTGGAAATAAAAGAAACAATAGACCACTAACTCAGAAATCAAATGAATATAAAAATTAAAATAATAATAATAACAATAATAATAATAAGCAAAATAATGAACATCGGCCAGCGCCGGACCTGAAGAACCATTCTAATTATACCACACAGAGACAGAAAAAAATCAAAAGGAATTAAAATAATAATAAAAATAATAATAATCCAATAATAATAATTTAAAACTATCAAAATACAAAGACCTGGAAATTGAAATAGAAAAAATGTGGAAATTGAAAACAAGAATAATACCAGTGGTAATAGGTGCACTTGGAATTATAAAAATGGAACAAAACAACACATTGAAAGAATCCTGGAAACCCCAGCTTAAGAGACATACAGAAAAATTAAGTACAGCACACACACTAAGGAGAACTTTGTCTATGTAACGCTAGCAACTTCATCGGAGATAAAAAAAAAAAAAAAAAATTAACATGAAATGTGGCCATAACAACACACCACGACCTGCCTTAGGTCTTTCCAGACTTGGCAGAATGATGATGATAATAATAATGTCCATAAGCGGGAGAAATCGAATGATGATGATGATAATAATAATAATAATAATAATGGTAAGGTGGGCCAATATCTGCACTGGAAAATATGCAACCTTTACGGGAAGGAAATTGCAAGAAACTGTTATGAATATCACTCAGGATCCGGTTTCACAGAAAGGACCTGTAATAATTTTATGGGATTTTACAAGACACACAGACAGAACAATCAAAGGTAATCGGTCGGACATCTTGTGATCAAAGACCACAAGAAGAGAATCTGCTTTCTTATTGACAATGGCAGTCACTGCAGATTGTAATATATATTTGAAGATCTTCAAAAAACCTATTCAAATACAAGGATATTGAAATAGAAATCTCAAAAATGGAACACATGAGGACATCAATAATTCCACTTCCTTGCTTTGATTAGAAAAAGGTTCCGATAGATTCATTGACTTGATGTCTGGTAATCCATGCCTTAAAGAAATATAAAGAATTGTATTTATAAGAACAGCTTAGAAATTATGAAAGAAATTTATCCGCATAAAATGTGTGTTATCTTAGGTTGTCTTTTTTCTTTTTCTTTTTACTTTACAAAAATAATCATTGGAAAATGTCATGAAGCCATTTATGACCTTACGTCTCTGGTTGGGACCCGAAAAGAAATGACTATACAACAGAAATCAAAGGAAATAATAATAATAATAAAGTTTAATGACCACTGGTCTGATATCCAAAACAACAATGCGACATCGACAGGACTGTCAGAACATTTTATCAGGAACGACCACAATTTCGATGAATATCTTAAGCTACTCATTCTGAAAAAATATATCCAGAATCCAACGATATTTAAACTCTTAAAACGTATGAACAAAATTACAAAGCTACTAACGTCACACCCCTGAGAGTGGTGGAGAACAATATGATAAGAGTGTTCCATAAGATTATATGCTAAAATGTTTGACTAATTGTTCTTACTAACTAATCTCCTAGCGGAAAATTTAAAAAATTAGTCGACCCTATCATATAACTGACGTTCCAGTTGCATTTTATTCACGCTGTTTTTTATTTGCGTTAACTATCAGTAAAACTTGTTTTTGTCAAGACAAGCGACGCTTGTACACAGACTTGTATTTTTTTAAATATTTTTTATACTTGCATGCTTTTTAAACATAATGTTGTAGTGCTGTCTCTGTTCAAGTAGCCGAGAATTAGGAAGGCTGTAGTTAGAAAGAGTATCGAATGAACAGAAGACTAGATAGGGAAAACAAAGAAGAAGAGGTTTATTAAATACTCATACATAGGAGTTCAAAATAGCCGAGAATTAGGAAGTCCTTATTTAGAGAGAGTATCGAAGGATCAGAATACTAGGTAAAGGAAACAAA
The DNA here is from genome assembly GCA_903632075.3 of Acanthosepion pharaonis. Taxonomy (NCBI): domain Eukaryota; kingdom Metazoa; phylum Mollusca; class Cephalopoda; order Sepiida; family Sepiidae; genus Acanthosepion; species Acanthosepion pharaonis. The sequence continues at coordinate 950,538 of CAHIKZ030002944.1, forward strand.
GAAGAGGAGGCTTATTAAATACTCATACATAGATCGGAAAGACTTAATACTCCTCTGATGTAGCTACTAACCATATTTATAGGTAGGAGCAGTCCATTGTCACAGTAGTAGGGAAGAACAGGGAGTACGTTAAGTCCTACTCTATAACACATATCTTGAAGACATACATACTGTCAAAATATTTTTAAACACTCTTTTCTTTTCTTAAATTGTATTGTTCTCCAAGTGTCCTTAAACACTGGAAGATTTACGTCAATCATTTCGTTTAATAATAATAATAATAAAAGCCATCCGCCCAGACATTGTTATTAGAGACCACAAACAAAAACAGTGCCTCCTTATTGATATGGCAGTCCCTGCAGACTGCTATGTATCTTTGAAGATATTCAAAAAGCTGTCAAAATACAAGGACCTTGAAATAGAAATCTCGAAAATGTGGCATATGGGAACATCAACAATCCCTGTTGTAGTTGGACCCCTAGGACTGGTTGGAAAAGATTCCAGTAGACTAATTGAAGGGATTCCTGGAAGTCCATGCCTCAAAGAGATACAAAAAAATTGTTCTGACAAGTACAGCCCACACTTTACGAAGGGCTTTATCTATGTAATTTTTTTTTTTTTGTCAGTGGAAAGTGTCATGATGCCATTTCTAACCTTAGGTCCCTGGGCGGGACCCGGAAAGAAATGTGTAAGCGCCAGAAATCAAAGAAAAAAATAATTATCCATTTAAATTCTTAACTTTGGTATTACTAGTGATCCTGCTACTAATGATTCTTGCAGAATTAGTAATAAGAAGAGGAGGAAGGAGAAAAGAAAGAGGAAGAATCAAAGGCTAATAAATAACCTTACCTCATTTCAGGAATTATTTGTATAATTGAACTCTTTTTATTTCTTTTGGCATGACCACATTTTGGCCGATCGATTTTAAGACCATATTTAAGTGTAAAATCCATGTATGAAGGTGTAGGGAGGTATTTCTTTTCTTTTTGGGTCGTCAAAACAGACAAAGGTAGCAAAGAAAAACGCTACCTGAATTAAATAATTTTATTTTCTTATTCTCATTTAAATTTGTGAACGAGTAACAACAACAATAGTAATAATAATAATAATGAATAAAAAGCAATAATAAATAAATCACCTTATTAAATATTTAATATATCAATAATAATAATGATAAATAAATAGAAAACATAACAATAAAAATCAATAATAATAATGAATAAAAATAATAACAAAAAGTAATAAGAATAACAATAATACATAAGATTGTTTTAATGAGTCATATAGAAAAAAACTTTCAATGTAATATGCGCAATAACTTCTTAAGAAAACTTTTAATTTACCTTTCAGCTTTCCGATGAAAGAATTGGGAAATGAATGGACCAAATAGCAAATCAAGAGAAAGAATAATAATATGCAATCCCAACATTCTCCGAGGAAAGCAGACGAGAAGAAAGGACTTGAAATAAAACAAGGACCTTACTGATCATAAATCCCCTGTTAAATGAACCGAACATAATGAGAATACTGGACTTTTAATAAGGTCTTGTGTCAGAGGAATTTTTGTGATACTCAGTCAAAAAAAATAAATTGAATAGGAACAACAATTACAACGATGAAGAGGTTAACAATAACAAAAAATCATTTAACAACAACAATTATAACAATAATAATAATAATAAAAGTAATAAATAATAATAATAATAAAATTAATAATAATAATAAAAGCAATAATAATAATAAAATAAATAATAATAATATAAGTAAGAATAATAAAATTAATAATAATAATAAAAGCAATAATAATAATAAAAGGAATAATAATAATAAAAGGGATAATAAAAATAATAATAAAAATATTAATAATAATAATAATAAAAGTAATAATAATAATAAAAGTATTAATAATAATAATAAAGTTATAATAATAGTAATAATAATAAGTTATATTAATAGTAATAATAATAAAATAATAGTAGTGATAATAATAATAAAAATAATAAAATAAAAATGTAATAACAGTAATAATGATAAAAGTATTAATACAAATAATAATAATAATAATAATAATAATAATAATAATAATAATAATAATAAAAGTAATAATATGCAGAATGAACCAATTCCTGGTCTCACTAAAATATATGAATATAAAACATCATAGTTATGTCTAAGTCTTGATAAAGTTCCAAAAGGTCTCCGAATCCTTGTTTGAGAAGAATTATTTTCCACTTTCGAATCTCGCTTTCTCACAGATAGGATTTGGCGAGCCTCTCTTTTCTCTATTTCTATTAACAAGGAAATTACTTGGATGAACTTCATTCCCTGGTTTCCCCCAGGTCTAACCTTCACGACCACGTCATTGACATTGTGGCAAAGCACATATATTCCCTCAGTGAGAAGGAAAGTTCCACTCGAACAAATTCTTCTCAATGTCCTGTGGAACAGATCTTCAAGAGGTTATCTCCCCGATCACTATAATCTTAACCTGTTCAAGTTTAGAGTTAACCCTTATCGTCTCCTCCTATCCATATAAACTACCCCTTACCGTAAGTCTCTACCTCGAGTGCCCCCCGGGCATTGTACATGGTGAATCTTACTGTAAAAACAATTCCCACATGTTGCATAGATTTAGCTCCATGTAGTGACCATTTTTCTCTCTGATTGCAAGTAACCTCATCTGTTTAGATCTTATATATAAAACTTTTGGCCCTATACTTTCAGCCTTGTACCACATCTAAGCTATGCTTAGAGGACCACCATAAACCTTGTTTCTTGAAGTCTCTGCTTGAGACCTGGAACCAAAAAGCTCAGGCAAATCAGAAAAATGATAATAATAATAATAATAATAGTGTCGAAATATTGTTTGACATTGTCAAACACTGTTTTTTTCTTTTCGTTTTTCTTTCCTTAAATCGCGCTCGTCTTTTAACTGTTTAATAATAAAAATAATAACGACATTTATAACAGTTGTTATAGGAATGCTGGGAAGGGTCCTGAAGAACAGAGGGAAAAAGACGTAATGTGAAAACTAGTGAAAGAGTCGGGACCATCCAAAGGAGAGCATTACTAAAAACGGGGTACGAAGAAGAGTTCTGGAATATTGTATCACTTTATCTCCTTTGTAATCTACCAGTGACTACTGGTGTCAAAACTCAACAAGTTAATAATAATAATGATAATAATAAGTACATTCCCACACCTTACGAAGGGCATTATCTATGTAAAAAACTACTCGGTGGAAAATGTTATAAGGCCATTTCCGGAAATCAAAGGAAATAAAACAACAACAACAATAATGATAATAATAGTAATAATAATAAAAATAATAATAAAAACAATAATAAAAGTAATAATAATCCAAACAGATCGCGTCCTTGAGGCAATCAACAAAATGCCAAGCAAAACAATAAAGTGCCTCCTCACTGACGACGTTGCTGTTCCCGACGGCCATAATATCAAAGGTCGAAGCATAAGAAATGCACCGACCTCCGGATGAAGTTGACAGGATGCAAGGCGTTCAGGCCACTAATGTCCCAGTTATCACTGGGGCGTTGCGGTCTATACACCTAAAATGCTACAGTGAGAAAATCAGAATAATATGGCTTAGTATACTTTCGCTTCAGAAGTTTACGTTGCTTGGCGGTGTAAATATTCTACTCTCTGTCTGAGCTCGTACGACTTGATGGAGAACATCCATAAGGCAAGATCTTCACTTAAAAAAAAAAAAAAAAAAAAACGTCGAAAGAAAAGTAATAATAATAATAATATATAGCAAAAATAGACATAAATGTACAGGAATAACGATCGACAAGAGACAGTTGGAAATATAAATATTTCATTTCACAAAGAAGAAAAAGTGTCAGAAAATAAAAGCAAACAACGAAGCTAAAATTTTGTCGGACTTTAAAAAATTCAATTGGATCATTTAAGAATTTAAACCACCTTGACAACAGTATTATTAAAATCCGAAAGAATACCGAGGAAGGTTCTGGAGAATTTACTATATTTTTGTCACATTGTCTCCAGTGAGAATCATGTCAGATAAAACAGGTGTAAAAACTCAACAATTGCTTCAACAACAATAAAAGTAGTTGTAATACTTACAATCATATTAATAGTAGCTAAAGTACTAATAATCGATATGGTCATCATCATAGTAGTAGAATTAACTATATATGTTGAATAATAGTTGCTTGATTGCTTTTGTTTAGCGGCATATCAACACCTCTATGGGTTATTTAATACTGAAATGTAAATATTTTATACGTAATTTTTATTTTATCTTTTGGAAATAATAAATGGTTTAATGATACGAGCCTTACTAATAAATCTATACTTGATGGAGGAGTAGTGGATTCATAACTTTCGTAAGGGTTTTGGCGCGTAAATGAATCTAACGAACCCAACTGGAATTGGAACTCTGCCCCCCGATGAACAATTCCGCGTCATTATATATTATACCATCCACGCATCCAAGCTTACGGCATCTGGTATTCCCAAGCGGTCACCCATCTGGGTACTGACCTGGATCGACGTTGCTTAACTTCGATGATGGTACGGGATTAAGGTGTTTCAACGTGATGTGGCAGGAGAAATGCTGAGAGCAGACAGAAAGGCATTATTGACTGCCATACCGTAATACTATGAAGTTTACCATTAGAATATCGTAACACTTATGCAAAAGAAAAACCATCGAGTATAACACCCAATAAGTTTTATAAAAAAGACAAACCATAATAATATTCTTCTTATAATTGTGCTTCTCCATCTCTTTGATTGTTGGCACGACCGTTATGTCCGGCCAATACCTCATAAATAATGGACTATTACGTTTTGATAGCGTGGAAAATCAAAAGACATATCAAAGACGCTACTTAGTTTCAGTGACAAATTGAAAGAAAAAAGGGAAGATAGAAATGTCTGTTTCAATGAAAATGTCTATTTCAGTGAAATGAAAAAAGTTGTGAATTTCAAATCTTTTTATTTGTACCCCTTTACTTCTTAAAATAACGACCAGATTTCATATTTATGATTATTATTGAAATATTTTGTTATTAAACTTGGTAAGCTGAACTATTTAACGATGCGATAGGGGAATTTCTACGGATATTTTATTGTCATAGAACTCACAATACCTACTCAATAACTTAAGAATTAAGATTCATCAAAAAATTCAAATAAAAAAACGTGAAATTTTCCCGAGTTAAAACTAGTAATAATAAATACCTTGATGCCACTTGGTATGACTCACATGTTTTTTGATCTTAATTGATTGGAGGTGTTAACATGTACATCTTTTGTATTGGTGAATTAAAATAAACTACAGCAAATATCTGTTCAGTACCAGATATTTGTTTCTCAGTTGCCTGATCTTAACCAGTTGGCCTAATGCATTAATTTTTTTTTTCGAGAGCAGGAGTAATGGAGGAGCAGCAAGATTGGGTGTCGAGAGGGTTGTTGTTTTCTAAATTTGAAAAATAAACCAGCCAAAGAGAGACGTGCCAGTCACACTTCGATATTTGGGAATACCGTCAACTGGAAACTGTGTCTCTGCCGATTTGAATATATTTTCTAATTGAACACGACCTCTACTGATTTATGCTGTTTGCATCAAAATGTATCTTGAGTACATTTGGCTAGAATGCATTTGCTTGGTCACTTTGTTGATCGATTGCTCCTCTTATTTAATAATAAATGCGAATGTCAGTGTGTCAGTGTGTCACAGTTTTTCAACCTTAACTCGTAGAGGCCGTAGCCCAACAGATGATACCATTTTGGAATCAGGCCGAGACTCTGTGAGCAAATTAAAAACATTTCGGACCAGATCCAGAGCCGCAATCCTGAAATTTTCGATTCCCAATTTTTCATTACTGCAATTGTTTTTGGCGTTTTTTTTTTTTTTACGTGATTTTTGCGACGAATTTTTTTTGTACGATAACAATTTTTATAACTTGGAAATAAATTTGGGAATAATCGAAATTAATTGCGAAATGCAGTTAAAGTCCCTCATGAAATAAAAATAATTGTTTGTACGGGAAGTAAGGACCTACGTACATCAAATTGTCTTTAAAATAAGTGGTGGCAAAAGAATTATCATTCTTCTATAGTTTATTGTTGCCTATCGCATCTAATTCTCTCTAGCTACTGCGATGAAGGCCAAATTAAGAGCCCCCCACAGGAGCTAGATTAAATGCCATCCTATTGGGTGCCTTTTAAGCTAGTATTTATTATTATTAATAATAATAATAATAAAACACTAAGAGCGCAATTTAAGAAAAGAAGAAGAAAACACAGTATGTCTGTTTTCTTCAAGTTATGTTTAAAAATTATAAAAATATAACAAGTCTACAAAAAATGACAAGTCGTTCTACAAATGTTGCTTGTCACGACAAAAATAAAAGGTTGTACTGGAAGTCAACACGTCAAAAAGAATATAACGCAGACAGAGTGAATGAAATGCAACTGAAACGTAAGTACACATGGCACAGTGGATAAAGGCGTTGGTTAGATCCAGTGACAGACCCAAAGAGTGTGAGTTCAATACCCGGTTAAGGTAGTGGAGAACTTTCAGAGGGAAATTAACAGGAGATAACTGATAACTGACATCCATCAAACATGGCACGTGGAACTAGAACAGTCTACCCCAGTGATCGAAATAAAGGGTTCAGTTCGAAATTCCAACCACCTGAAGAAGGCCGGAGCGTACAACGGCCGAAACGTTGTGACAAATATGGCGACAAAGATGAGGACAATAGTCCGACTAATGTAAATAATGTACATCTCAGAAATATAGACAGACCTTGATATCAGTTTTCAAAGGTTTCGTGAAGTAAACCTGAGGTCTTTTAGCTTGAAGACGATGAAGATTGGAACGTTAATGTCGACAAGACTTTTCTTCGCAAGTAGTTTTACAGGGTAATTGTTCTGATGAACTTTCCTCGATGCTACCTAGATGACAAGAATTTAAGCACAGAACTAAATTGACAACACGGTTTCATCAATATCATTGTTGAATTGGCTTGGTGTAAGTTCAATATTAACATCTTCTTTTCATGCACTTCTAACGTCTCCAATTATCCGTAAGGTTCTAAATTGACAGCTTTCATTTTCTTCTGGACTGACTACCATCTGAAGCGAGCGAACCCAATATGCCCTGTTATTTTGCCCATGAAATGGATTCATGCCTTTTCCAATGGCATCTCTACGAAATGAACTTGGTAGTCTTGAACAACAATTATGAATTCAAAATCAGTCACATTCGCACCGCCGTAACGTAGCATCCCTGTGCCTTTTCTATAAATACTTTCATGGTAATTGTTCTGATCAACTTTCCTCTATGCTACCTAGATTACAAGAATTAAAGCAAAGTACTAAATTGGCGGTACGGTCTCGTCATTTTACAGTTGAAATGGTTAGATGGTAACCGTAAGTTCTATGCTAAAAGTTTCTTCTATCGTACCTCTCGATCGTGGAACTCTTTTAAGGCTTCCAACTTTCCAGTCAACATTGATCTTCAAAAATTTAAATGCAATGTCAATCGTTATCATCTGTCTTCTTAATTCTTGTTCTTTTAATATTCTCTCTCTTTAATAGTTTTTTCTCATATTTTCTAACAGTCAGTAACCTCTTGCATCTTAGTAGCTTTATTGCCTTACTTGGGATGAAATGATTTTAAAAAAATCTCATGCTCTTTTTCCATACAATTTAATCGTATGTTACTGATGCCGATCCTTTCTATCAAACTGCGTAGAAAACTAAGACTTTGATGTTATTTCCAGGTTTTTCCAAGGAAACTTGAAGGATTGGCATTAACATCTTAACCAGCAGGGGGTGCCACACAAAATTTGATGAAGTTAAGCGCAGTACTAGATTGGCAGTTAGGCTTCATTATTTTACAGTTGAAAGGGTAAGATTAAACCGTAAGTTCTATGCTAACAGTTTCTTCTCTAGCGCTTCTCGCTTATAGAACTCTCTTCCGTCTTCTTGCTCTCCAGTCAAGTTTGATCTTCAAAAATTTAAATGCAATGTCAATCGTTATCTTCTGTCTTCTTAGTGCCTCTTCTTTTATTCTTTTCTCTCCTTAATAATGTTTTCTTTTCTTCTTTTTTTTTAAATTCCTACAGTCAGTGACCGTTTGCGTCTTACTGCTTTGCTTGGGATGAAATGATTAAAAACAAAGAAAAGAAAATGATTGAATTCTATTTTTCCGTTAAACAGTAATAAAAGAATAAATGAAAGTGTGTGCAAGAAGCACCGGCTTTATAACAACAATACAACAAAAAGACTCTATAAGGAGAATCCTTTTCATTTTTTTAAACTTTCACAAAGAATATTCAATTCATGAGACTAAACATAACGCATATAAATGTATATACATTTAAGATAAATACATATATCTATACACTGTATTCTTTCAAAAAAAGAATAAATATATATATATATATATCTATATATAGCTGTATATATTAAAGAATCGCAAATATATATACATATAAATCTATACTCATTCACAAAGCACATTTTAAAACATAAGTTTTTATATATGTATGTATACATATATATGTGTGTGATAAAATTTGATTACGTTCTTGAGTGATGTACAACAATATTGTATATAAGAAATAAACTTATATATATGTATACAAAAGAGATGCACTTATATATATAATTAGTATCAATATATATATATATATATATATATATATATATATATATATATATATATATATATATATAAAAATATGTACCAGTAAATAGTATAGATAAACAACAATATTTTACAATATAAATAATTACCGCTGACACACAAAAAATTAACCTGAGTGTCAGTAAATACGGACAAAGCCGATGTGTTTTAATTTTTTTTGATTATATATATATATATATATATATATATATATAATTTTTTTAAAATCTTTTATGTTCATAAAGTTAATAAAAATCAAAATTGGACCAACCCGTTTGCTTCAACCAGTCATGTTATAATCAATATTGGATATTTAAACGCAAAATATGATTTGCTGTTATTGTTGTTGTTGTTGTGGTGTTGGCGTTGATCTTGAAGAACTGGCTGTCTATTCTCGAACCTATTTGCTCTACTGAAATTCTTGCCTTCATCAACGTTATAATTAACGATATATTTGATATATATATGCTAGTTTACAATTGATCCCTTGGTCGATTTTACTGCTTTTAAACAACAATTTACTATGATTTCCCTCGAGCGATCATATCTGCTCGAAGCGTAACTATAATAATAATAATAATATATAAAATAACGTATAACAATAAAATATCTTAAAATATTTGTCGGACTTTGTCCATTTCTTATTGTGTGATTAAGTTGACAATTCTTATCGAAGGTCAACTTAATGTTCTGCGTGTTTAGCTCGTCAAGATCCAGACAAAGATATTGTATACTGAGCAAACTATGTTATTATTATTGTTGTCGATATCTATT